>JAWNNL010001042.1:0-319261 GCA_035045005.1 Liodrosophila aerea
AAATATTTAAAATTAAAAGTAACTTAAATTATATTAAAGCTTCTAAGTTCAGGTTAAGGGTCACTGTTATAAGTATGTTATAAATGTGATAAATTATGAAGTTCTTTATAATAAACTTAAACTTTGCTCGTTGAAATGTTGACTTACTTGCTATTGTGTGTTATTTAAAATTTATAACTGTCTAGAACTTAAAACGCAATTTAAATTATCTAGACCTAATAATGAACTTTATTTAACCCAGTTCATTTCTTATCATCCTAGAACAATAATTAGAGGACTTACCTATAAATACTTAAAAATCATATTGACAATATTTAAGCACAATTTAATAAATATACAACATATATGTGATTTTATTATTATACAAACATATTCGTTAAATACATATGTATGTGCAAATTGAAGAATGTGTGGTGAATATGAATAGTATCTTTGGCTTATAGGCATGGGTATAAGTAGTCTATTCTATTGTTACTTTATGAAACTAATCCAACTTCTGGGAACGCGTCCATTTCTCGCTTTCCTGCCATAATCTTTTAGCAGCTTGGTCATCCCGACCCTCCTTTGACACTTCTTTCGGCTTGCAATCGCTGAAGTACAGACCAGTTACCTTCTCCAAATCGGGATCCATAGCTGCATATAAGGTGGTTTCTGTGCCATTCCTGGTTGTCTTGAAAAGTGTGTACCTTATAGGTGCAACAAGTAAGCTGCAATGGTTAAAACATCATTAGTAATATAATCCATTAAACCTCTGTTGTCCGGGGACTATACTAACCGTCCTACAAAATTGTCCAAGAACTTATAATGTCTAGTTAGATCAGTATTGACAGCTCCGGGATGTAGGGAATTAGCAGTCACTCCCGTTCCTTCCAGACGTTTGGCCAATTCGCGAGTGAACAATACGTTGGCCAACTTGCTCTGACTATAGGCGCCAATTCTGCTATAAGACTTCTCGCTGTTCAGATCGTCGAAATTGATTTTACCATGGGCGTGTGCCAAGCTGGAAACGTTGATAATGCGGCTGGGTGCAGTTTTCTGGAATAAATAAAAGTAAAAACTTAAATAACAAAGTACCGAAATTTGATAAGATAGTAGTGGGCTTACCTTTAGCACATCCAATAGCAAATTGGTGAGTAAGAAGTGGCCCATGTGATTCACTCCAAGCTGCATTTCGAACCCATCCTTGGTCAGCATGTGTGGACAATGCATGATTCCCGCATTATTGATGAGAATGTGCAGCTTGGTCTGCTCCTTCTTGAAACTAATAGAGCAGTAGTTAGTCACTACTTAAATTAAGTACATTTACTAAATGCTTACCCAGCGGCGAATTTACGTATGGATTCCATAGAAGCCAAATCCAGTTCCCTATAGAAAACATTTTTGTTGTTTGTCTTCTGTATGATCTCCTGCTGAGCTGCCTCACTTCTAACCTTGTCACGGCAGGCCATATAGACAGTTGCTCCACGTTGAGCGAGCTCTAGGACTGTCTCTTTGCCAATGCCCGTATTGGCCCCGGTAACAATCACAACCTTGCCCGTTTCATTTGTTTGCTTGGTAAATTTGCCACCTTGCATGTAGTTCCTAATGAGATGCGGTTATAGGTAAGTATTTAATATGAGTATTATATTCATCCATAAATAGATTTGTAGCTTACCTAATAAAGTACACCGCGACGCCGATTACGACCGGCCAAATCATGCATGGACAGCATAGGCAAGAGAGAAATGTACACATTTTATTATTATTATTATTCCGTTCCTGCGATGTTGACTCCAACGCGTACACAAACGTTCTGTGCTCGGCGATGTAGTGCTTGCTTTATATAGCATTCGGTGACGAAATCAATCAGCTGATAAGAACTGAAAGTCATCATGACGGGTTGCTAACTACTATAGAAACTTCATGAAGAATTTTCATCGTGCAAACGACTCGTATTCAGCCGTAATAAGACATTTTCATTCATAAATACATACATACGTACATATATATTTAGCAAGGCCGAGTGGTTGCCCTGTTATCAATTGGTTTAGTATGCTCTCTGACTAATTGTGCATAGGCATTATGTATACATAAATTGCCAATAACTATAATTACTTTATTAATCCATTCTATAGCACATTCTTTATTATAATAAAACCATACAATAAAGAGCATCTTCAGCTTATTAGCATATGCATTTATACTCACTAAGCGAGGATAGTTAGTAAACTAATACAACTCTCTAGAGTTAGTCCATCTCTCGCTCTCTTCCCATAGTCGTTTTGCCGCTTCATTATCCAAAGCTGCCTTAGATGGTTTCTTCGGTTTGCAGTCGCTGAAGTAGAGTCCAGTTACCCTTTCCAAACTAGGATCCATTGCCGCATATCAACTGGTCTGGGCACCATTCCTTGGCGTCTTATAGAACAGATAGTTTGCAGGTGCGAAGAGTATACTATTTTAAAGTAATAGTATAATTATTTCATAATAACATCTTTGCAAAATCAATACTGACCGTCCTATAAAGTAATTATAATATCTGCTAAGGTCTGTGTTGACAGCTCCAGGATGTAAGCAATTGGCAGTCACTCCAGTGCCTGCCAGGCGTTTAGCCAATTCCCGTGTGAATAATATATTGGCCAATTTGCTTTGGGAATAGGCGCTGAATCTGTTATACGATTTCTCACTATTCAAGTCCTCAAAATTCATTTTTCCCGTAATGTGCATCACGCTGGAAACGGTGATAATGCGACTGGGTGCAGTGTTCTATAATAAACAATCAAATTAACTTAACGTTGATAAGCTGGCAAATTGGATTACCTTTAGCACTTCCAACAGCAAATTAGTGAGTAAGAAGTGCCCCATGTGATTCACTCCCAATTGCAATTCAAAACCATCCTTGGTCAACATGCGAGGACAATGCATGATTCCCGCATTATTGATGAGAATATGAAGTTGATTCTGCTCCTTCTTGAAGCTAATAAAAATTGGTTTATATTTGATAGTTATGATGGTTTGTTTAGGACTCACTCTGCTGCAAATTTACGTATGGATTCCATAGTCGCCAAGTCCAGTTCTCTGTAGAAAACATTTTTGTTGTTTGTCTCCTGTATGATCTCCTGCTGCCGCACCGTCTCATTGACATATGTGAGTGGTATGTACTAGTCGAGATTTCTTGTATCGAAAATATTTAAAATTAAAAGTAACTCAAATTGTATTAAATCCTCTAAGTTCAGGTTAAGGATCACTGTTATAAGTATGTTATCAAAGTGATAAATTATGAAGTTCTTTATAATAAACTTAAACTTTGCTCGTTGAAATGTTGACTTACTTGCTATTGTGTGTTATTTAAAATATATATCTGGCTAGAACTTAAAAAGCAATTTAAATTATCTATACCTAATAATGAACTTTATCTAACCCAGTTCATTTCTTGTTATTCCTGAACAATAATTATGGGACTTACCTATTAAAAATACTTATAAAACATTGATATATTAAATGTTAAGCACAATTTAATAAATATATATGTGATTTTATTATTATACAAACATATTCATTAAATATGTATGTAGATATTAAAGAATGTGTGGTGAATATGAATAGTATCTTTGGCTTATAGGCATGTGTATAAGTAGTCTATTCTATTGTTACTTTATGAAACTAATCCAACTTCTGGGAACGCGTCCATTTCTCGCTTTCCTGCCACAATCTTTTAGCAGCTTGGTCATCCCGACCCTCCTTTGACACTTCTTTCGGCTTGCAGTCGCTGAAGTACAGACCAGTTACCTTCTCCAAATCGGGATCCATAGCTGCATATAAGGTGGTTTCTGTGCCGTTCCTGGTTGTCTTGAAAAGTGTGTACCTTATAGGTGCCACAAGTGAGCTGTAATGGTTAAATCATCATTAGTAATATAATCCATTAAACCTCTGTTGTCCGGGGACTATACTAACCGTCCTACAAAATTGTCCAGGAACTTATAATGTCTAGTTAGATCAGTATTGACAACTCCGGGATGTAGGGAATTAGCAGTCACTCCCGTTCCTTCCAGACGTTTGGCCAATTCGCGAGTGAACAATACGTTGGCCAACTTGCTCTGACTATAGGCGCCAGTTCTGCTATAAGACTTCTCACTGTTCAGATCGTCGAAATTAATTTTGCCTTGCGTATGTGCCAAGCTAGAAACGTTGATAATGCGGCTGGGTGCCGTTTTCTAGAATGAATAAAACAAATTAAAAAATATAGTACCGAAATTTGATAAGATAGTAGTGGGCTTACCTTTAGCACATCCAAAAGCAAATTGGTGAGTAGGAAGTGGCCCATGTGATTCACTCCAAGCTGCATTTCGAAACCATCCTTGGTCAACATGTGTGGACAATGCATGATTCCCGCATTATTGATGAGAATGTGCAGCTTGGTCTGCTCCTTCTTGAAACTAATATAGCAGTAGTTAGTCACTACTAAAATTAAGTACATTTACTAATTGCTTACCCAGCGGCGAATTTACGTATGGATTCCATAGAAGCCAAATCCAGTTCTCTGTAGAAAACATTTTTGTTGTTTGTCTTCTGTATGATCTCCTGCTGAGCTGCTTCACTTCTAACCTTGTCACGGCAGGCCATATAGACAGTTGCTCCACGTTGAGCGAGCTCTAGGACTGTCTCTTTGCCAATGCCCGTATTGGCCCCGGTAACAATCACAACCTTGCCCGTTTCATTTGTTTGCTTGGTAAATTTGCCACCTTGCATGTAGTTCCTAATGAGATGCGGTTATAGGTATGGAATGTGGATATATTTAGTATATAATATATGTATTATATTCATTTATAAATAGATTTGTAGCTAACCTGATAAAGTACACCGCAACGCCGATTACGACCGGCCAAATCATGCATGGACAGCATAGACAAGAGAGAAAAGTACACATTTTATTATTATTATTATTCCGTTCCTGCGATGTTGACTCCAACGCGTACACAAACGTTCTGTGCTCGGCGGTGTGGTGCTTGCTTTATATAGCATTCGGTGACGAAATCAATCAGCTGATAAGAACTGAAAGTCATCATGATGGGCTGCTAACTACTATAGAAACTTCATGAAGAATTTTCATCGTGCAAACGACTCGTATTCAGCCGTAATAGAACATTTTCATTCATAAATACATACATACGTACATATATATTTAGCAAGGCCGATGGGTTGGCCTGTTATCTATTCGGTTAGTGTGCTCTGACCAATTCTGCTTAGGCATTATGTATACATAAATTGCCAATAATTATAATTACTTTATTAATCCTGCTTTATAATAATAAAACCAGACAATGAACAGCATCTTCAGCTTATTAGCTTATGCATTTCTACTCAATAAGAGGAGATAGTTAGTAAACTAATACAACTCTCTAGAGTTAGTCCATCTCTCGCTCTCTTCCCATAGTCGTTTTGCCGCTTCATTATCCAAAGCTGCCTTAGATGGTTTCTTCGGTTTGCAGTCGCTGAAGTAGAGTCCAGTTACTCTTTCCAAACTAGGATCCATTGCCGCATACCAACTGGTCTGGGCACCATTCCTTGGCGTCTTATAGAACAGATAGTTTGCAGGTGCGAAGAGTATACTATTTTAAAGTAATAGTATAAGTATCTCATAATAACATCTTTTCAAAATAAATACTGACCGTCCTATAAAGTAATTATAATATCTGCTAAGGTCTGTGTTGACAGCTCCAGGATGTAAGCAATTGGCAGTCACTCCTGTTCCTTCCAGTCGCTTAGCCAACTCCCGTGTGAATAATATATTGGCCAATTTGCTTTGAGAATAGGCGCTGAATCTGTTATACGATTTCTCACTATTCAAGTCCTCAAAATTCATTTTTCCCGTAATGTGCATCACGCTGGAAACGGTGATAATGCGACTGGGTGCAGTGTTCTATAATAAACAATCAAATTAACTTAACGTTGATAAGCTGGCAAATTGGATTACCTTTAGCACTTCCAACAGCAAATTAGTGAGTAAGAAGTGCCCCATGTGATTCACTCCCAATTGCAATTCAAAACCATCCTTGGTCAACATGCGAGGACAATGCATGATTCCCGCATTATTGATGAGAATATGAAGTTGATTCTGCTCCTTTTTGAAGCTAATAAAAAGGCGTTTATATTTGATAGTTTTAATGGTTTGTTTAGGACTCACTCTGCTGCAAATTTACGTATGGACTCCATAGAAGCCAAGTCCAGTTCTCTGTAGAAAACATTTTTGTTGTTTGTCTCCTGTATGATCTCCTGCTGAGCTGCCTCACTTCTAGCCCTATCTCGACATGCCATATAGACAGTTGCTCCTCGTCGAGCCAGTTCCAGGGCGGTCTCCTTGCCAAGTCCCGCATTGGCACCGGTAATAATCACAACCTTACCGGTTTCATTCGTTTTCTTATTGAATTTTCCACCTTGCATATATAACCTATAATTTGTATGTAAATACATCGACAACTATGTATAGAGACCTTTGGCGTACCTGATCAGGTAAAGCAGAATGCATGTTGCAGCCACGGAAAGCACACAAATACCGATTATCCAACCAGTGGATAGTGCCATTTTCAATTAGGATTAGACAGTTGTGCTCACAGAGGTTTGCCGCTTTCAGCACAGGAGGCTTTGCTTCTATATCAGCAACTGAATTGGACTGCGCCAATACTGAATAAGCTATCATAATCAATGCGGAAACTTCACGTGCATTTTAAGAATAATGGCATTCCATAAGCATTAAGATTTCTTAATCTGCAAATTTTAAAAACACATAATTGATCCCCTCTAGTTAATACATTCAGACACATTCTGATTATGATTTCAAGTTAACATATTAAAAATAAAGATCAATAAAAGAAATAATCATAGAAGCATATTTAGTTTTTCTATTAGCATATATCACTTTTAAGACGACTTTTGTATATAGTTTAAAAGTATAAAACTTAGTGGAATACCTTATTCTATTTTTATTGTACGGATTTGTGTTTGGCCTGATAGAGTATATTGATAAATACATACATAGAACGCGTAAGTGTATGGCAAGGTCGACAATTCATAGTAATATATTTACTATTATCAGTCGATTATTATTTGTAGTACTATAACACTAACACAGAAGTACAGTTATATTATTAAACAAATTAACAATTTCAGATAACTAATCTAGCTTGTGAGAGCGCGTCCATTTCTCACTCTCCTCCCATAAACGTTTGGCAGCATTATCATCCATGGCAGCCTTAGACGGTTTCTTCGGTTTGCAGTCGCTGAAGTAGAGACCAGTTACCTTTTCCAAGTCAGGATCCATAGCTGCATATAGTGTCGTTTGCGCACCATTCTTGGCAGTATCCAAAAGTAAATTAGTCAGTAAAAAGTGACCCATGTGATTCACTCCCAATTGTATTTCGAATCCAGCCTATGTCAACATACGTGGACAATGATAATTCCAGCATTGTTGATGAGTATGTGAAGGTCATTCTGCTCCTTTTTGAAGCTAATAAAAGAGACTTTATGTTTTATAGTTCTATTGGTTTTTTGAGTACTCACTCTGTTGCAAATTTACGTATAGATTCCATAGAAGCCAAGTCAAGTTCTCTATAGAAAACATTTTGATTGTTTGTCTCCTGAATAATTTCCTTTCGCGCCTTTTCACTTTTAGTCTTATCACGAGAGGCCATATAAACAGTTGCCCCACGTCGAGCTAACTCCAGGGCAGTCTCCTTACCAAGGCCCGTGTTGGACGGCCACAGAAATCACACAAATACCAATTATCCAAGCAGTGTATAGCGCCATTTCTTTAGTATACTTTGTTCAGCATTGGCTGGGTAGGTGTTTACTGTTACCCGCTCAAAAATGTATGGCCATCCAAATGAAAGAGGCATTCATCTTAGAGTAGTCATGCTGCCATAAATTGTCAGTCATCATGACTGTCCCAAAGGAAGTTTAACGTACATTTTATGAAAAGTGGTATATAAGTATTTAGAGACATGGTTGCAATTTGAAAATAGTGTTTATAAATAAAAATACTACAGAAAAAACCAATAATATTACTAAAAAAAAAAAAAAAAAAGCCAACAAAAATGTTATTGTGCAGTCATTATTCTAAAGTATTTAATTAAAAATCGAAGGTTTTCGCTATAAAAACATACATTTAAATTTTAACATCAAATTCAGCGCAAAAGGAGTGGACGAGCATGAACAAACACCAGTTATGGTGCGAAAAGTGATATCGATGTATCGATACTTGCTCAAAACTAACAGCTGTGCATTAAGATTATCGTGAAATGATGCATCAATTTTATACACTTGACGAGGAAAGTTAAAAGAGTAATTGGTTAGAGACTATTAGTCCTATTTAAATACATATGTGGACTTAATTAGTAACTAATTCGAAAAAAGTTAAACTAATCCAACTTCTCAGCATGTGTCCACTTCTCGCTCTCCTCCCACAAAAATTTAGCTGTGTTATCATCGGTTGCAGCAGGTGCCACTTCCTTCGGCTTGCAGTCGCTGAAGTACAGACCAGTTACTCCGTTCAAATCAGGATCTAAGGCAGCATATAATGTAGTCTGAGCACCACTCTTAGGGGTCTTCAGTAGTGGCCACATCAAAGTTCTTAGAATCAATCTAAAAGCAAAAAATTTTATTACATATTAGTCAACTGATGACTAGTAATTCTCACCGTCCAAAGGGGTTGTTAAGTATTTTCACGTGTCTGCCGATATCAGTATCTACAACACCTGGATGCAGGGAATTGACAGTGACTCCAGTTCCATCCAAGCGTTTTGCCAACTCCCGAGTGTACAATACATTGGCCAATTTGCTCTGGCTATAGGCAGAGCCTTCGTGATAGGATTTTTCGCTGTTTAAGTCATCTACATTAATAGCTCCACGTGTATGGGCCCGGCTGGACACATTTACAATACGACTGGGTGCAGAGCTCTGTAAAGAAATGTCAGATTATCTATCTTCTAAAAAATGGAAGCATTGTTTACCTTAAGCAAATCCAGTAGAAGATTTGTAAGCAGAAAATGACCCATGTGATTGACGCCCAACTGCATCTCGAACCCATTCTCAGTCAGTGTACGAGGACAACGCATTACTCCGGCGTTGTTGATGAGTATGTGTAGTTTATTCTGTTCCTTCTTGAACCTAGTGGAAATCTGTTTAGCATCTAATACCATATATTATTTGAGTTAATCCTTACTCCTCAGCAAATGAGCGTATAGACGCCATCGAGGACAAGTCCAGTTTACGGAAATGCACATTTTTATTATTTGTCTCCTTTATAATTTCCTGACGTGCCGCCTCCGTTCTAGTCTCATCGCGGCATGCCATATAGACGGTGGCCCCACGTCGTGCAAGTTCCAGTACCGTTTCTTTGCCAATGCCAGTATTTGAACCCGTGACTATAACTATTTTGCCTGTTTCATCAGTTTGTTTCGTGAATTTCCCGCCTTGCATGTAGTTCCTTTATAGAGTTTGATATGTATTAGTAGTGCAATAAATGATGTCATTAACTTTAAAATTACTTAATAACATAAAGGCCAATGCCGGCAGCTACTGGCCACTTGACATAGGGGCTGGAAAGATAGTTAATTAGATTTGTCATATTTTCGGAGTTTCACTTTTTAATATAATGGAAGAAAACTTTTGTAAATGCAATAAATAGTCTGCAGCAAACACTATTTATACTATTGCGAGGTGTGAAACTCGATGACTGATAAACTAAAAAACCAGTATTTATAATGGGAAAACGTAAATACTCTATAATTACCGCAGTGAGAATTTAATATGGAATATGCAGTAAAAGCTATTTATATGTATATAATAATATTGTAATAATTCTTATTTTAAGAACATACTAATTAGGTTATATTAATACATTACACTCTTATGCATATCTAAGTTGGATTATGCATTATGCATATTATATGATTGTGCTGTAATTCAACACATTTATAGACTTAATTTGTAAATTATATATGTTTTCATAATAATTACTCATAAATAAATGCATTGTTTCGAATATGTTACAAATTTCTTATTAAATTTGTACTACCCGTTACAAGACAATAAAAATGAGGAGTCACCATGACTAAAAAATACCAGAGCTGGTTCAAATGGCAAAAAACGATAATTGTTATCGATATTTATTTTGCACAAGTAACGATTTAGTATATCAACTTATGTTAGTAAATGTATTTAAATACTTTTATGATGTAGGATATTGAAACTTTCTAAGCAGCTTTACTGCTTTCTGTTGAATTTGTATCATTTTTTATTTCCTGGGGATTTACTGTTTTTGGCGTCACACTCTACTATATCCGAGCATGTCCATTTCTCGCTTACAGCCCAGAGCCACTTGGCGATATGTACATCAGCCGCTTGCGGTGCGACTTCTTTAAAATCACAGTCGCTAAAGTATTCCCCACTGACGTTAACCAATTCCGGGTCCAGTGCAACGAAAAGCGTGGTTTGCGCTCCATTCTTAGGCGACTTCACGAACGGCCAAAATAGAGGTCGAACAAACAAGCTAAAAAGCAATTCATATTGATAAAGCAGATCTTATTTAGTATATAAGTCTACAAACCCTGCAAAAAAACTGCTGAAGTAGCTCATGTGCCTAAAGAGATCGGTGTCCACCATGCCGGGATGCACAGCATTGGCTGTTACTCCGGTTCCTTGCAGACGTCTGGCCAGTTCACGTGTAAACAATATATTGGCCAATTTGCTTTGACAGTACGCATCGCCATCGTTATAGTTTTTTTCACTGTTCAAATCTCCCGTGTTGATTTCACCACGTGCGTGCGCCAAACTGGACACTGTGACAATACGGCTGGGTCTCGATTTCTATCAAATAGACAAATGAATACCAGAACTCACATAAATGTAAAGTACATACCTTAAGCTGGTCTAGCAAGAGATTGGTAAGCAGGAAGTGGCCCATATGATTGACTCCTAGCTGCATTTCGAAACCATCCTTGGTCAGGGAATGTGGACATCGCATGATGCCCGCATTGTTGATGAGTAAATGAAGCTTATTTCGCTCCTGTTTAAATCTGTAAGGATTTTGACGTTTTAAGAGAAATATATTGAAGAAATACACATCTGTAGTTACTTGGAAACGAATTTCCGTATAGATTCCATGGAAGCCAAGTCGCATTCACGGCAGTAGATTTGTTTTGTGTCTCCAGAACAATCTCTTCTCTAGCCTCCTCGCACTTTTTCATATCCAGCTCCTCCTCAAAGTTTTTGTGACCACGTTCCATTTTGTGACCACGTTCCAGGAGTAACTTGCACAGATACTCGGTTAGATCATAACCAGCCAGGTCCATACGCATACAGGCATGGGGAAGAGCGTATCCCTCGTAAATGGGCACGGTATGGGTAACGCCGTCACCGGAGTCGACCACGATGCCAATGGTGCGGCCAGTGGAATACAAAGATAGCACGGCCTGGATGGCACCAAAACATCAAAACTCTCAAAACATAATCTCAGTCATTTTCTCACGATTGCGTTTTGGAGTTATTGGTGGTTCGGTGAGAAGCACAGAATGATCCTCCGAATTGACGCGCAGCTTTTCGTATGTATGGTGCCAGATTTTCTCCATGTCCGACCAATTGCCACACCATGCTCAATTGGGTACTTCAATGTCAGAATACCACGACGCATAATTGCCAAATCACCAATAACACAATCATTAATGGCCGAATCCATAATCACATTCAGATGACGGGGCCTGCCCACTACGGAAGGGAAAACGACGCAAGGAACGGATTCGTTGGAGAATCCAGCCTTGCACATTCCGGAGCCATTGTCAATAATCACAGCGGTTGATTGGTCTTCTGCCTGCATGTTGAATACAGCTGCGGGTACAAAGAAAATTATTTAATGTGCGCAATCTGTTTTTAACACAAATGTCGAAAACTTACGGAGCTCTAGATATTTTAACAGAATTTGTTGTGCCTTCTGGCTGGTGATATCAAGTTTAATTTGAGAAGGCACGTTAAATCCAGACATATTTTCCTGTGTCGCTTGAAAAGTTTGATTCGTTTATTTTGAATACATATCGGTGAACAACGTTTAGCGCCATTTTTCATCGAACGATAACTTATCGATATGCTTTCCACGTCATCGGTATTCGCGGTTGCCGAAATGGGCGATTTTCAACTTGAACGTCATTATCCGCCCGCTTAAACCAGTTGAGAATTATAATGCACACAAAAGTTTAAATAATCAGCAAAAGTATGCAATACTTTCCTAACATACTTTCCCTTAACGTACATTATTTAAACAGAAAGTAATAAGTGAATAAACACCAGTTATGGTGCGAAAAGTGTAAAAGTGATATCGATGTATCGATACTTGCACAAAGCCAACAGCTGTGCATTAAGATTATCGTGAAATGATGCATCAATTTTATACACTTGACGAGGAAAGTTAAAAGAGTAATTGGTTAGAGACTATTAGTCCTATTTAAATACATATGTGGACTTTATTAATAACTAATTCGAAAAAAGTTAAACTAATCCAACTTCTCAGCATGTGTCCACTTCTCGCTCTCCTCCCACAAAAATTTAGCTGTGTTATCATCGGTTGCAGCAGGTGCCACTTCCTTCGGCTTGCAGTCGCTGAAGTACAGACCAGTTACTCCGTTCAAATCAGGATCTAAGGCAGCATATAATGTAGTCTGAGCACCACTCTTAGGGGTCTTCAGTAGTGGCCACATCAAAGTTCTTAGAATCAATCTAAAAGCAACAAATTTTATTACATATTAGTCAACTGATGACTAGTAATTCTCACCGTCCAAAGAGGTTGTTCAGTATCTTCATGTGTCTGCCGAGATCAGTGTCTACAACACCTGGGTGCAGGCTATTGACAGTGACCCCAGTTCCATCCAAGCGTTTTGCCAACTCCCGAGTGTACAATACATTGGCCAATTTGCTCTGGCTATAGGCAGTGCCTTCGTTATAGGATTTTTCGCTGTTCAAGTCATCTACATTAATAGTTCCACGTGTATGGGCCAGGCTGGACACATTTACAATACGGCTGGGTGCAGAGTTCTGTAAAGAAATGTCAGATTATCTGTGTTCTGACAAAAGGAAGCTTTATTTACCTTAAGCAAATCCAGTAGAAGATTTGTAAGCAGAAAATGACCCATGTGATTGACGCCTAACTGCATCTCGAACCCATTCTCAGTCAGTGTACGAGGACAACGCATTACTCCGGCGTTGTTGATGAGTATGTGTAGTTTATTCTGTTCCTTCTTGAACCTAGTGGAAATCTGTTTAGCACCTAATACCATATATTATTTAAATTAATCCTTACCCCTCAGCAAATGAGCGTATAGACGCCATCGAGGACAAGTCCAGTTTACGGAAATGCACATTTTTATTATTTGTCTCCTTTATAATTTCCTGACGTGCCGCCTCCGTTCTAGTCTCATCGCGGCATGCCATATAGACGGTGGCCCCACGTCGTGCAAGTTCCAGTACCGTTTCTTTGCCAATGCCAGTATTTGAACCCGTGACTATAACTACTTTGCCTGTTTCATCAGTTTGTTTCGTGAATTTGCCGCCTTGCATGTAGTTCCTAAATAGAGTTTGGAATATATTAATGGTGCAACAGGTGATGTCATTAACTTTAAAATTACTTAATAAGATAAAGGCTAATGCCGGCAGCTGCTGGCCACTTGATATAGGGGTTTGATAGATAACTAATTAGATTAGACATTTTCTCGGTGTTTCACTATTTAATATAATGCAAGAAAACTTTTGTAAATGCAATAAATAGTCTGCAGCAAACACTGTATTTATACTATTGCGAGGTGTGAAACTCGATGACTGATAAACTAAAAAACCAGTATTTGTAATGGGAAAACGTAAATACTCTATAATTACCGCAGTGAGAATTTAATATGAAATATGCCGTAAAAGCTATTTATATGTATATAAGATTATTGTAATAATTCTTATTTAAGAACATATTAATCAAGTTGTATTAATACATTACATTAGTTTGTTTATGCATATATATATGTATATCTAAGTTTGATATGCATTATGCATATTATATGATTGTGCTGTAATTCAACACATTTATAGACTTAATCTGTAAATTATATATGTTTGCATAAAAAATACTCATAAATAAATGCATTGTTTCGAATATGTTACAAATTTCTTATTAAATTTGTACTACCCGTTACAAGACAATAAAAATGAGGAGTCACCATGACTAAAAAATACCAGAGCTGGTTCAAATGGCAAAAAACGATAATTGTTATCGATATTTATTTTGTACAAGTAACGATTTAGTATTTAAAAACCACAACTTATGTTAGTAAATGTATTTAAATACTTTTATGATGTAGGATATTGCAACTTCCTAAGCGGCTTTACTGCTTTCTGTTGAATTTGTATCATTTTTTATTTCCTGGGGCTTCACTGTCTTTGGCGTCTCACAATCTACTATATCCGAGCATGTCCATTTCTCGCTTACAGCCCAGAGCCACTTGGCGATATGTACATCAGTCGCTTGCGGTGCGACTTCTTTAAAATCACAGTCGCTAAAGTATTCCCCACTGACGTTAACCAATTCCGGGTCCAGTGCAACGAAAAGCGTGGTTTGCGCTCCATTCTTAGGCGACTTCACGAACGGCCAAAATAGAGGTCGAACAAACAAGCTGCAAAACAATTCATATTCATAAAGCGGTTTTTGATATATACATAAGTCTACAAACCCTGCAAAAAAACTGCTGAAGTAGCTCATGTGCCTAAAGAGATCGGTGTCCACCATGCCGGGATGCACAGCATTGGCTGTTACTCCGGTTCCTTGCAGACGTCTGGCCAGTTCACGTGTAAATAATATATTGGCCAATTTGCTTTGACAGTACGCATCGCCATCGTTATAGTTTTTTTCACTGTTCAAATCTCCCGTGTTAATTTCACCACGTGCGTGCGCCAAACTGGACACTGTGACAATACGGCTGGGTCTCGATTTCTATCAAATAGACAAATGAATACCAGAACTCCTTTAAATGTAAAGTACATACCTTAAGCTGGTCTAGCAAGAGATTGGTGAGCAGGAAGTGGCCCATATGATTGACTCCTAGCTGCATTTCGAAACCATCCTTGGTCAGGGAATGTGGACATCGCATGACGCCCGCATTGTTGATGAGTAAATGAAGCTTATTTCGCTCCTGTTTAAATCTGTAAGGATTTTGACATTTTAAGAGAAATATATAGAACAAATAAACATCTCTAGTTACTTGGAAACGAATTTCCGTATAGATTCCATGGAAGCCAAGTCGCATTCACGGCAGTAGACGTATTTGTTTTGCGTCTCCAGAACAATATCTTCTCTAGCCTCCTCGCACTTTTTCATATCTCGACAGGCCATGTATACGGTGGCTCCACGCTTCGCCAATTCACGCACAGTCTCCTTTCCAATGCCCGTATTTGCACCCGTCACAATAACCACTTTTCCGGCCTCATCTGTAGATTTTGTAAATTTGCCGCCTTGCATAAGATCTCTTGGAATGAAAATGCGTTGGTTATTATGAATTGTAAAAGGAATAATGATGGACTTACTTTACGAAACATAATGCACCCACTGTAGTTCCAGTGACACTTAACCAAAATATGGGACGGTTGTTTAAAAACCCGAATATCGTCATTATACACTTGTGTTCAATATAAATAAACACTAAAATGCACAGCGGCCCGAAGTTTCTCATACATACTCACGGTAACCGAACTGAAAACACCCTGTAACTTCTGCACAGTATTAACTTTAAAATTGCCGTATTATAGAAACGAAATAGCTTCACAAAGTTAACAACTATTATTTTTATATTTAAAATAGCTTAAGTTTTTATGTAAATTCTAGTAATTTGTAATAATATAATTATGTTTATGTTTGCTTCGATAGAGTGACGAATAAACGAGCTGTCAAACCCATATCCATACACATGTAAATACAGTACGTGGTATGAAACCCAGGGTTGCTCACCTTACTTTTAGATGCACTTACCTTAGAAAACAAATCGTGAATATTATACCCCAACACCATAATAATAACGTTGTTAAAAAGCAGTTGCATTCCATCATTTTGTCAATTTCTTGCAGTGGTTTTTCCAGCTACAATTTTGTTAACAAAAATGTTAATTATTTCAAGCTGTGATTCTTTGCATCAATGCGCACAGGGTGTTTCCAGCACAGCTCGTCAGTCTTAGGACGTGGGTTTGTTGTCTGTTTGTTTTTCTTCGAAATTACAAGTTAAAATATTACACTAATTAAGTACGTAGCCGATGTGCTCCGTATCGATTAGAGTCTGAGTGTCAAGTGACAGTAAAAAAACACACCTAAGTACGACATAAATAAATAATGCGACGAAATGTGTAAGTCTACGCCAACTCGACTAATCTTGTTACAGAACATGATACAAAAATTGTATTTCAGACGCCAACAACAGTACAACTGGGACGAGGGACAGTACGACGAAATGGAAGATTTATTCTCCAGACCCTCCGACGATACAGAATTCGTGGATTTGGTTCAGCTGCCAAACAGATCTGGCAACGGCCATGCCAAGGTGTCGCGCTTCGAGAACACACTGGAGGTAAAGGTACAGGAGGGCGACACGTTGCAGGCTCTGGCCCTGCGCTTTCACTGTTCTGTGGCGGACATTAAACGTCTGAATAAGATTGATCGAGAAAATGAGATACACGCACGGCGGATCATACGCATACCAGTCACAGTGCACAATGTGTTGTTGGGCAATAATAATACTGACGAATTGCCCGCTGTCCACCGGAGTGGCAACAACAGTCCTAGGTACAATATGGAGCGGGAGACAGCAATTGAGCGAAATCCTCTAGAGGATGCTCGCTTGATGCTGGACGAGCGACTGCTGGTGGCTGCAGTAAATTCTTCGGCAGTGACAACAACGGGTGTAATGACAACGACAAGAAGAGAGGGCAGCACTCAGGCCTTTCAAGATGAGGAAGGTAAGTTAAATGATATTTCTATTTTAATTTCAAACGTTTTTAAAATTGAAATCAGCTGGCATGACATTTCATGTTAAAAACATTTATGTTACTAGTATCACCCTGTGCACAGATTCTGTTAAGTTAGAAGTTAAGTTGGCTGCAGCTAGCGTTTTGTTTAGTCATTCGAAATACGGCCACATTTGCCACTAAAATTTGCCAGAAAACATAAGCGTTGGCGAAAAGAGATATTGTTTTATTAAAATTACTAAATTGAACTGCAAATAAAATGCCGGACTATCTGGGAAACGATCAGCGCAAGGTGAAGCATGACGAGAAGGAGGACAAAGAGATTAAGTCCCTCGACGAAGGCGACATCGAGCTGCTCAAGACGTACGGCCAGAGTCAGTATCACAAATCCATAAAAAACATTGAAGAAGACATACAAAAGGCCGTAAAGCAAGTCAACGAGCTGACTGGCATCAAGGAGAGCGACACGGGATTGGCACCGCCTGCACTGTGGGATTTAGCTGCCGATAAGCAAATACTGCAAAATGAGCAACCGCTTCAGGTGGCTCGCTGCACAAAGATTATTAATGCTGACTCCGATGACCCAAAGTATATCATTAATGTCAAACAGTTCGCTAAGTTCGTCGTGGATCTGGCCGATTCCGTGGCACCCACTGATATTGAGGAGGGCATGCGTGTGGGCGTTGATCGCAACAAGTACCAAATACATATACCGCTCCCACCCAAAATTGATCCCACTGTGACTATGATGCAGGTAGAGGATAAGCCGGATGTTACCTACAGCGATGTAGGTGGCTGCAAGGAGCAAATTGAGAAGTTGCGTGAAGTTGTGGAAACACCACTTCTGCATCCCGAGAAGTTCGTCAACTTGGGCATTGAACCGCCCAAGGGTGTACTGCTCTTTGGCCCTCCTGGCACTGGCAAGACTTTGTGTGCTCGTGCTGTGGCCAATCGCACAGATGCCTGCTTCATTCGTGTCATCGGCTCGGAGCTGGTGCAAAAGTACGTGGGCGAGGGTGCACGCATGGTGCGTGAACTCTTCGAGATGGCCCGTTCCAAGAAGGCATGCCTAATCTTCTTTGATGAAATCGATGCCATTGGCGGTGCTCGATTCGATGACGGCGCTGGCGGCGACAACGAGGTACAGCGTACTATGTTGGAGCTAATCAATCAGCTGGATGGTTTCGATCCGCGTGGCAACATCAAGGTGCTGATGGCCACCAACAGACCAGACACATTGGATCCGGCGCTTATGCGTCCCGGTCGTCTCGACCGTAAAGTGGAATTCGGTTTGCCCGATCAGGATGGACGCTCGCATATCTTCAAGATTCATGCTCGCTCCATGTCCGTAGAGCGTGACATTCGTTTCGATCTGCTGGCACGTCTCTGCCCCAACTCCACAGGCGCTGAGATTCGTTCCGTGTGCACCGAGGCTGGCATGTTCGCCATACGAGCACGTCGTAAGGTGGCCACCGAGAAGGATTTCCTCGAGGCCGTGAACAAGGTTATCAAGAGCTACGCCAAGTTCAGCGCCACACCTCGTTATATGACCTACAATTAAGTTTACGATTTATGCACATTTTAATGCAATGCTAACTGTAACCCAACAACTTCCTCAGCCAAGCATTGAGTAAATAAATGAAATATTAAATATACTATATTCAAATTATATTCATACTATTGGGATGTTCTTTGTTCTAAAGCGTTGTGCCTTTGTTCACTGCATTAAAGCTGTTTTTCATTCTCTTTATATGGGCAGCAATCATGGAGCACCGTTACGAAGACAATTCGGCCTTGCTGGATGATGTGCTGGAGGACAGATATGCACCCAGGGTGCGTCCAATACCTGGTCCCTCGTTGCGTGCCATTGACTGGTCCGGCTCGGATTGCGACATGTCCTGGATATGCTTGCTGATATTCATACTCGCGCTCTGCTTTGTCATACCCCTCGTCTATGTCATCTATCTGGCGGAGCATCCACATCACAACAGTAGCGCCCCACAGTAGCTGGCTGGACATCTCTGCCCACCACAAACGAAGTGATCGTCATTCCAAATGTAGTGCTCAATGAGGTGGAGATGTTATACGAGCTTTCTAACTTTGCGGGAAGCGCATTCTAAATGCGCTAGAGATAGATAGAATTTATTTTTTATATACAGATATTTACACAAATAGAAATAAAGTACCAATTGTGACTTGTACAAATCTAACAGGAGACTCGCCAGATTATTTATTGTATTTAACTATAACGAAGTCCTTTTTAAACTGTATCTTCCGTTCATCTCAAAGCTCCAAGAAAAATTAATAAATTGTATGTAAAAGAAACAAGCAACGACTCCACTTGAGAGTGAAATGAAATTATTTTTAATAGTGAAATTAAATACTATATATTTAATCAATAGAATCCATGGATAATAATAATAATAAATACATACTACGACTAATTAATATGTAATAATAGTATTAAGCGCACACTGGGCGAACAATTAAGGATTAAGTTTAAGTTTAAGTACTTTTGCTGAATGTGTGTGTCTGGCCATGGCACATGATTATTTGGTAACTTTAGAATGTTTTGCTGTTTTGGTATCCAGTTGGATTCGGTGCATGCCATTATTGTGCATATTCCTGGCTAGGAATATCAGCCAATGGTTGCACCAAATTTGCTGTCTCTCAGTTTGATATTCACTTAAACTTTAAGTTCTCAAAGAAAGCAATATTACTCCTGAGGAAACCACGTCGCACGGGCACTGGACTCGCCGGCGAGGCAATGGGTATGGCATTCGATAGACTATCCGATAGCTGGGAGGGATCTCTGTGGAAATCGGTAATGTAACAACAAATTAAATGAACAATAATCTCTTCTATTTACGTTTCCAGCGATGATAGATCGGAGGCAATGGTGGATTCATCGGCCACCTCCGCCATGGAGACGGCATGTTGTAGTAGGCCTCTACGTATTATTGGTGAACCAGGTTTCTCTGGTGTCTCCGGTGGTACCATCAGCTTGACATGCTGCAGAACCACACAATTGTATAAGATTGTTGCAGTATTCGGTGTAGCGTGAACTTACCCTTGCTCTTGCCCAGCGTCGCTCTGGTTGTGTCTTCTTGGTGGTCAATAGAAACGCTTGGGCCAGAGCCTTCACCGAGGGCAGCGCATGTACCACATCATCCTCAATGACTGGCTTCTCTGAGGGACTGGCACTTGGCTCGGGCTAACAGAATACACACATATTGTTGGATTGTTGCAAGCATAAGCCCCATATCATGTACTTACCAGATCATCCTCGTCTATGGATAAGATCTGACTGGGTTCGATTAGACGTCGCTTGGGCTGTAGAAATCTAAACGCTGGCGGCGTGGAGCCACGTGGCGGCGTCATTGTGGGCGATGCACAGACTGCGGGCACGGTATCAGCAGGTCCAAATTGTAGCACCACAGGACGTTCACGTTTCCGCGATGCATCTATGGAGGAGGAGGAGGAGTTGGCGGGCGCACTCTGTGCGGACTCCATAGACGCTGTGCTGGAAGTGCTGGGCTGTTCAGTGGCTGACTCTGGCGCCGCTGCCCTGATGACTGTTGTCTCCTGTTTATTAAAATCATAGATGCGCACCGTGTCCGAATCATCGCTAGTCGTTTGCTGGGATTGCAGTGATTGATTCGATTGTGTCTCCAGGCTGCCGTTGCCCTCATCCAGCACCTGGGCTGGCAGAGCTGTATAAACAACTTGGGCATCGTCCACAGTGGTTTTGCTAGCATTTGGGGCCTTGTGATAGAAACACAATTGTGGTTGTTGTACGAGTATAGAGTGGATTGTGTGTGTCGTTGTTGTGGCGGTGGTTGTTGTTGTTGTTGTTTAGATACATTTTGTTTGTCGTAAAGTTAGTAAACATTTATATGAAAAGAAGAATTGTTTAAGCATTTAGTACAAGAGTCGTAAGAGGCATTTCGCAGGAGTCCTTGAAGTACATTGGCGGCCAGCAGGATCCTCGGTGATGTATGATGCAGATAGGTGATGTATGTGTGTGTATGTGTATGCAAGTGATGTACATAGTGATGAGAGTCAAGCAGCAGCTGCATGCAGTCAATTTGCTACGAGTTCTATATTAATTACGTGAGTTTAGCACAAAAGCGAAACAAATGCTGTTAGTAAATTAACAAATATCAATTACCAATTAAATTAATTGCATTCATTTGCTACTGGTATACTTACCGCAGTGGAAATTAAAGTACTAAATATGTAAATAAATTTTACTAAAAACATTTGTTTCATTCATTATGGTTTGCTTGTGGTTGTTGTTTAACGTTTGGCTTTATTTTTATCGAATATTTATAAAAGAAGTTAGCATTTATGTTGGAAAATTAACTAAGTGCATACAAATGATTATTAAAAATTAACAGCAAAACGATTTAATTAAAAAAGAACATACAAAACTGCCGCAATTAGCAATTGGCATTAGCATTAGCATTAGCAGTAAAAAATTATAATTTAATTTAATTGTTTGTGCATATTGTTGTTTATGACATTCTCTGGATAGGCATAGATATAGATATAGGTAGGTAGTACGAGTATATTGTGGGGTGCTGTGCTTTCGGAATGTACAGTTACTTGAGCAGATGGCACTGCCTTATAGACTATATGTAGTAGTACGAGAGGAGATTCTCGATGCTCGAAACGTGAAATTGCTTGCATTGCATCTACAATTTGATTTAGCGTTGCTTTTGTGTGGTTTACTGACTAGTGGATTTAGCTTTTACTATGTATGTATTGACTAATTAGCTAGGCATATTTTGGCAAATAGTATTTCTAATACGACTATCAACTACAGCTGAGAGACCCAGCCCCAACCGAAGACCCAAGTTCTAGAAGAGTAGACTATTGTTGCTCTGCTTGGCATCCGCACCGCTGAACCCATTCAGACAGCTATCGACCCCCGAGTCCTGATCGTCCATGTTGGGTTTTATTTGCAGTTCACGCTCGAATAGCGGATTCATAACGAAATCCTTTGACGTGGCCGATACGGCACGAAAACTATTACGCTTCAGGTCCTTGTGCAGCAGCTGCTTCTCGAACTGTGTGAGCACTGCAGCCGATGGACCCGGTGTACG
The DNA here is from genome assembly GCA_035045005.1 of Liodrosophila aerea. NCBI lineage: Eukaryota > Metazoa > Arthropoda > Insecta > Diptera > Drosophilidae > Liodrosophila > Liodrosophila aerea. The sequence goes on from JAWNNL010001042.1 coordinate 22,118, forward strand.
TCGCTTGGAAGCGGACGAACCAAAGGACATGCCACTGCCCGTGCTGTGCAGACTGAGCGAGGATTGGGTGTGACGTTTGGGCAGTGTGCTGCCAAAGTAGCTGGGGGTGTGGCCCGTGCTGCTGCGCCACGAGCGCTGCGAACGTGTATCAAAGTCGGGATCTATATCCGGATCTGTGCCCAGACTGGAGTCGCGATAATGCGATGCCGATGTGGAGGGACGATCTACAAGTAAGGGGCGGGCGTGGGCGTGGGCATGGGTGGTTAATGTTGGGGAATTACGTTTGTTAATGAATTTTAGCGAGCTGCTGCGTCGCACCGGCGTCGACAGCGTCCAGTGTGAGAGGTCAGCTAGGTTACTCTGAGCGCTACTTGAAATGCGGCCATGCGGTTGATTTACCTCATTGATGACAATATCCTCATCCGTCTGTGCGGACGTTGACTCCAAGCCAACACTGATGCTGCCACTCGATGTGGGTGATTTGACGTCCGCATTGGGTGCATCATTGATGTAGTAGTCGCGACTATACCTAGGGGTTGTAGGTAAAGAAAATTAATAATAAAATTGATTTTCAATTGTAGTAATAATTGTACACTTACCGCTTGTAATCCTCAGCACGACTGGCGGATTCCACGTCCTCAGTGGCGGCATTGGTCATCAGAGCCAGAGCCTTTTGCTCGGCACTGGGACTAATATTTGGCACATCCATGAATCGCTCCTGTGTGCCGCTGATGCGCTGCTTGAGCGCCTCGGGGGCATAGGGATTGTTTGGCATTTCCACGGCATTATACCACTTCTTGACCTCACGTTCCGCAATGGAGCCTAAAGTGAAAGCAGAATTCATTTAGTTTAAGCCCCTCAATGCATATTTCGGCAACAGAAGACTAGACACATATATTTAAAAAAAGCAATGTTAGCTAGTCTAAGAACAGAACGAAACGGAACACAAGATAATAAATTTATATAAAAGCAAAATTACGAAAGGAGGAGACAACAAACACCGAGTGATGACAGTGACAGGTGGCCATAAGAGCGTGTTACCTGGGGCAAAGCGCCGCAACAGTACAACATCATCATCATAATCATGATCATTATCATTATCAATATCAATATCATTAGTATTATCATTATCATTATTATTCTCATCATGAATATCAATGCCATTGTTCAGGGGATTGGCCGTTTTACTGGACCATCTCAGAGAACCATTTGTTAGTTTACCATTTCGTGTAGTGTTAGTATTGTTATTAGTGGTGTTTCTGCTGTGGTTTCGGTTAGTGGTCGTACTACTAGACACTGCTAGACACTGATCCATTAATTGGGTTGTGTAACTACCATTATATTCATTATCTGTATCAGCATCGTCGTTGAATGTCTCATGCGAGGTAGACGGCTCGCTCACATTTGACTTTGAGCTTAACTGATCTGAGAAGAGAATATCATTAATAAAATTATAACCGATTTCTGCTGAGCTGCCCACTATAAGGTACTCATCGTCGATGTCAGTAATATCAAATGATGTTTGGCTAGCAAAATCTGATGTTCTTGATACACATTCTAGCTCAAAGTCATCATTAGACTCATCTCTAGCTTCTTCTAATAAATTATCATCATTGTTACAGTCTAAATGTGGTTCTAATTCTTCTCTAGGTGGTTCGTTTTGAGAACTATAACTATCTTTATTGTACTCTAAGCTTACGGGCTCATAGGAACTGAACTCATCGAAAAGACTGGGGTGTGCATCATATTCTACTTCATCTATGATCTCATCTACGGAATCAAAGGAACTCAGGTATTTGTGCATGACCAAAGCTCGTCGACGTCGCGTTTCGATTGTAGCTAAGAGTCGTTTGTCTTTAATGTAAAACTTGCAAATGGTTCCCAAGAGATTCATTGGTCTTGCAGTTGAGTCTCCATCGCTCGGTGTTGTGTCTGGGATATTCAGCTGTCTGCGCAGGCACTTGTGACTCGCTTTACCTAGAGCGGAACCCTCGCTCTTAGTAGATTCAGTAGTAAAGAGTAACTCATCCTGGGTTTCAAATGAAAAAGTGTTCTGATCACTGAGAACTACGCAAGGTGGAACTGTTGTAGGAGCAGCTTTTTCCTCTGGAATAACTCCATCAGGCGCTTGATGACTTTCCTCGAAGTCGACTTGAAGCTGAGCTGTAACCTCCATATCCATATCCTCTTCCTCATTTCCTTTTGTTGGCAAATTTCCTTGAGTAACTTCTGACTTAGTCAATATCACCTCGACAGTAGCAGCCTCCTCAACTGCTTGTGCTGGTGTATCTTCGGGTGTAACTTGTGGTTCTGGAACTACTTCAGTGGGTATATCTGAAGTTAAACTATCCTCTGCAGCGATAGGAGGTTCCGGTATCACCTCGACAGTAGCAGCCTCCTCAACTGCTTGTGCTGGTGTATTATCGTTTTCTGGAACTACTGCAGTAGGTAATTCTGAAGGTGAACTATCCTCAGCTGCGATAGGAGGTTCCGGTATCACCTCGACAGTAGCAGCCTCCTCAACTGCTTGTGCTGGTGTATTATCGGTTTCTGGAACTACTGCAGTAGGTAATTCTGAAGGTGAACTATCCTCTGCAGCGATAGGAGGTTCCGGTATCCCCTCGACAATAGCAGCCTCCTCAACTGCTTGTGCTGGTGTATCTTCGGGTGTAACTTGTGGTTCTGGAACTACTTCAGTGGGAATTTCTGAAGGTAAACTATCCACTGCAGCGATAGAAGGTTCCGGTATCTCCTCGACAGTAGCAGCTTCCTCAACTGCATGTGCTGGTGTATCTTCGGGTGTAACTTGTGGTTCTGGAACTACTTCAGTAGGTAATTCTGTAGGTGAACTATCCTCAGCTGCGATAAGAGGTTCCGGTATCACCTCGACAGTAGCAGCCTCCTCAACTGCTTGTGCTGGGATATCTTCGGGTGTAACTTGTGGATCTGGAACTACTTCAGTAGGTAATTCTGAACGTAAACTATCCTCAGCTGCGATAGAAGGTTCCGGTATCACCTCGACAGTAGCAGCCTCCTCAACTGCATGTGCTGGTGTATCTTTGGGTGTGACTTGTGGTTCTGGAACTACTTCAGTTGGTATTTCTGAAGGTAAACTATCCACTGCAGCGATAGAAGGTTCCGGTATCTCCTCGACAGTATCAGCTTCCTCAACTGCATGTGCTGGTGTATCTTCGGGTGTAACTTGTGGTTCTGGAACTACTTCAGTAGGTAATTCTGTAGGTGAACTATCCTCAGCTGCGATAGGAGGTTCCGGTATCACCTCGACAGTAGCAGCCTCCTCAACTGCTTGTGCTGGTGTATCTTCGGGTGTAACTTGTGGATCTGGAACTACTTCAGTAGGTAATTCTGAACGTAAACTATCCTCAGCTGCGATAGAAGGTTCCGGTATCTCCTCGACGGTAGCAGCTTTCTCAACTGCATGTGCTGGTGTATCTTCGGGTGTAACTTGTGGTTCTGGAACTACTTCAGTTGGTATTTCTGAAGGTAAACTATCCTCTGCAGCAATAGGAGGTTCCGGTATCACCTCGACAGTAGCAGCCTCCTCAACTGCATGTGCCGGTGTATCTTCGGGTGTAACTTGTGGTTCTGGAACTACTTCAGTTGGTAATTCTGAAGGTAAACTATCCTCTGCAGCGATAGGAGGTTCCGGTATCCCCTCGACAGCAGAAGCCTCATCAACTGCTTGTGCTGGGATATCTTCGGGTGTAACTTGTGGATCTGGAACTACTTCAGTAGGTAATTCTGAACGTAAACTATCCTCAGCTGCGATAGAAGGTTCCGGTATCACCTCGTCAGTAGAAGCCTCCTCAACTGCTTGTACTGGTGTATCTTCGGGTGTAACTTGTGGTTCTGGAACTACTTCAGTTGGTATTTCTGAAGGTAAACTATCCTCTGCAGCAATAGGAGGTTCAGGTATCACCTCGACAGTAGCAGCCTCCTCAACGGCTTGTGCTGGTGTATCTTCGGGTGTAACTTGTGGTTCTGGAACTACTTCAGTTGGTATTTCTGAAGGTAAACTATCCACTGCAGCGATAGGAGGTTCCGGTATTACCTCGACAGTAGCAGCCTCCTCAACTCCTTGTGCTGGTGTATTATCGGGTTCTGGAACTACTTCAGTAGGTAATTCTGTAGGTGAACTATTCTCAGCTGCGATAGGAGGTTCCGGTATCACCTCGACAGTAGAAGCCTCCTCAACTGCTTGTACTGGTGTATCTTCGAGTTCTGGAAATACTTCAGTAGGTAATTCTGATGGTAAACTATCCTCTGCAGCAATAGGAGGTTCCGGTATCACCTCGACAGTAGAAGCCTCCTCAACTGCTTGTACTGGTGTATCCTCGGGTTCTGGAACTACTTCAGTAAGTAATTCTGATGGTAAACTATCCTCTGCAGCAATAGGAGGTTCCGGTAGCACGTCGACAGTAGCAGCCTCCTCAACGGCTTGTGCTGGTGTATCTTCGGGTGTAACTTGTGGTTCTGGAACTACTTCAGTAGGTAATTCTGTAGGTGAACTATCCTCTGCAGCGATAGAAGGTTCCGGTATCACCTCGACAGTAGCAGCCTCCTCAACGGCTTGTGCTGGTGTATCTTCGGGTGTAACTTGTGGTTCTGGAACTACTTCAGTAGGTAATTCTGTAGGTGAACTATCCTCTGCAGCGATAGAAGGTTCCGGTATCACCTCGACAGTAGCAGCCTCCTCAACGGCTTGTGCTGGTGTATCTTCGGGTGTAACTTGTGGTTCTGGAACTACTTCAGTAGGTAATTCTGTAGGTGAACTATCCTCTGCAGCGATAGAAGGTTCCGGTATCACCTCGACAGTAGCAGCCTCCTCAACGGCTTGTGCTGGTGTATCTTCGGGTGTAACTTGTGGTTCTGGAACTACTTCAGTTGGTATTTCTGAAGGTAAACTATCCTCTGCAGCAATAGGAGGTTCCGATATCACCTCGACAGTAGCAGCCTCTTCAACTGCTTGTGCTGGTGTATCTTCGGGTGTAACTTGTGGTTCTGGAACTACTTCAGTTGGTATTTCCGAAGGTAAACTATCCTCTGCAGCGATAGAAGGTTCCGGTATCACCTCGACAGTAGCAGCCTCCTCAACGGCTTGTGCTGGTGTATCTTCGGGTGTAACTTGTGGTTCTGGAACTTCTTCAGTAGTAAATTCTGTATGTGAACTATCCTCAGCTGCGATAGGAGGTTCCGGTATTACCTCGACAGTAGCAGCCTCCTCAACGGCTTGTGCTGGTGTATCTTCGGGTGTAACTTGTGGTTCTGGAACTACTTCAGTTGGTATTTCTGAAGGTAAACTATCCTCTGCAGCAATAGGAGGTTCCGGTATCACCTCGACAGTAGCAGCCTCCTCAACTGCTTGTGCTGGTGTATCTTCGGGTGTAACTTGTGGTTCTGGAACTACTTCAGTTGGTATTTCTGAAGGTAAACTATCCTCTGCAGCAATAGGAGGTTCCGGTATCACCTCGACAGTAGCAGCCTCCTCAACTGCTTGTGCTGGTGTATTATCGGGTTCTGGAACTACTTCAGTAGGTAATTCTGAAGGTGAACTATTCTCTGCAGCGATAGAAGGTTCCGGTATCACCTCGACAGTAGCAGCCTCCTCAACGTCTTGTGCTGGTGTATCTTCGGGTGTAACTTGTGGTTCTGGAACTACTTCAGTAGGTAATTCTGTAGGTGAACTATCCTCAGCTGCGATAGGAGGTTCCGGTATCACCTCGACAGTAGCCTCCTCAACAGCTTGTGCTGGTGTATTATCGGGTTCTGGAACTACTTCAGTAGGTAATTCTGAAGGTGAACTATCCTCTGCAGCGATAGGAGGTTCCGGTATCACCTCGACAGTAGCAGCCTCCTCAACTGCTTGTGCTGGTGTATTATCGGGTTCTGGAACTACTTCAGTTGGTATTTCTGAAGGTAAACTATCCACTGCAACGATAGGAGGTTCCGGTATCACCTCGACAGTAGCAGCCTCCTCAACTGCTTGTGCTGGTGTATTATCGGGTTCTGGAACTACTTCAGTAGGTAATTCTGTAGGTGAACTATCCTCAGCTGCGATAGGAGGTTCCGGTATCACCTCGACAGTAGCAGCCTCCTCAACGGCTTGTGCTGGTGTAACTTCGGGTGTAACTTGTGGTTCTGGAACTACTTCAGTTGGTATTTCTGAAGGTAAACTATCCTCTGCAGCAATAGGAGGTTCCGGTATCACCTCGACAGTAGCAGCCTCCTCAACGGCTTGTGCTGGTGTATCTTCGGGTGTAACTTGTGGTTCTTGAACTACTTCAGTTGGTATTTCTGAAGGTAAACTATCCACTGCAGCGATAGGAGGTTCCGGTATCACCTCGACAGTAGCAGCCTCCTCAACTGCTTGTGCTGGTGTATTATCGGGTTCTGGAACTACTTCAGTAGGTAATTCTGAAGGTGAACTATCCTCTGCAGCGATAGGAGGTTCCGGTATCACCTCGAAAGTAGCAGCCTCCTCAACTGCTTGTGCTGGTGTATTATCGGGTTCTGGAACTACTTCAGTTGGTATTTCTGAAGGTAAACTATCCACTGCAACGATAGGAGGTTCCGGTATCACCTCGACAGTAGCCTCCTCAACTGCTTGTGCTGGTGTATTATCGGGTTCTGGAACTACTTCAGTAGGTAATTCTGAAGGTGAACTATCCTCAGCTGCGGTAGAAGGTTCCGATATCACCTCCACAGTAGCAGCCTCCTCATCAGCTTGTGCTGGTGTATCTTCGGGTGTAACTTGTGGTTCTGGAAATACTTCAGTAGGTATGTCTGAAGGTAAACTATCCACTGCAGCGATAGGAGGTTCCGGTATCACCTCGACAGTAGCAGCCTCTTCAACTGCTTGTGCTGGTGTATTATCGAGTTCTGGAACTACTTCAGTAGGTAATTCTGAAGGTGAACTATCCTCTGCAGCGATAGGAGGTTCCGGTATCACCTCGACAGTAGCAGCCTCCTCAACTGCTTGTGCTGGTGTATTATCGGGTTCTGGAACTACTTCAGTTGGTATTTCTGAAGGTAAACTATCCACTGCAACGATAGGAGGTTCCGGTATCACCTCGACAGTAGCCTCCTCAACTGCTTGTGCTGGTGTGGTATCGGGTTCTGGAACTACTTCAGTAGGTAATTCTGAAGGTGAACTATCCTCTGCAGCGATAGAAGGTTCCGGTATCACCTCGACAGTAGCAGCCTCCTCAACGTCTTGTGCTGGTGTATCTTCGGGTGTAACTTGTGGTTCTGGAACTACTTCAGTAGGTAATTCTGTAGGTGAACTATCCTCAGCTGCGATAGGAGGTTCCGGTATCACCTCGACAGTAGCCTCTTCAACTGCTTGTGCTGGTGTATTATCGGGTTCTGGAACTACTTCAGTAGGTAATTCTGTAGGTGAACTATCCTCAGCTGCGATAGAAGGTTCCGATATCACCTCCACAGTAGCAGCCTCCTCATCGGCTTGTGCTGGTGTATCTTCGGGTGTAACTTGTGACTCTGGAACTACTTCAGTAGGTATGTCTGAAGGTAAACTATCCACTGCAGCGATAGGAGGTTCCGGAATCACCTCGACAGTAGAAGCCTCCTCAACTGCTTGTGCTGGTGTATTATCGAGTTCTGGAACTACTTCAGTAGGTAATTCTGTAGGTGAACTATCCTCAGCTGCGGTAGGAGGTTCCGGTATCACCTCGACAGTAGCAGCCTCCTCAACGGCTTGTGCTGGTGTAACTTCGGGTGTAACTTGTGGTTCTGGAACTACTTCAGTTGGTATTTCTGAAGGTAAACTATCCACTGCAGCGATAGGAGGTTCCGGTATCACCTCGACAGTAGCAGCCTCCTCAACTGCTTGTGCTGGTGTATTATCGGGTTCTGGAACTACTTCAGTAGGTAATTCTGAAGGTGAACTAATCTCTGCAGGGATAGGAGGTTCCGGTATCACCTCGACAGTAGCAGCCTCCTCAACTGCTTGTGCTGGTGTATTATCGGGTTCTGGAACTACTTCAGTAGGTAATTCTGAAGGTGAACTATCCTCTGCAGTGATAGAAGGTTCCGGTATCACCTCGACAGTAGCCTCCTCAACTGCTTGTGCTGGTGTATTATCGGGTTCTGGAACTACTTCAGTAGGTAATTCTGAAGGTGAACTATCCTCTGCAGAGATAGGAGGTTCCGGTATCACCTCGACAGTAGCAGCCTCCTCAACTGCTTGTGCTGGTGTATTATCGGGTTCTGGAACTACTTCAGTAGGTAATTCTGAAGGTGAACTATCCTCTGCAGTGATAGGAGGTTCCGGTATCACCTCGACGGTAGCAGCCTCCTCAACTGCTTGTGCTGGTGTATCTTCAAGTGTGACTTGTGGTTCTGGAATTATTTCTGTTGCTAGAATATCTTCTGAAGAGGTAGGAGATTCCGGTATCACTTCGATTGTAGCAGCTTCTTCAACTGCTTGTGCTGGAGTCTCCTCGTGTGTAACTTGTTCTGAGATTACTTCTGACGGTAATTCTGCACCCTGAATTTCTTCGGCATCGACAATAGGTGCAGGTATCACCAGTGCGATTTGAGACTCTGATAGTATAGTAGGATCATCTGTTTTTGTTGGCGGATCCTCGTCAGGCGGTGTATGCTGCATTGGAATATTTTCTCTAAGTGTCGAATCTTCCGTTGTTGTTACTATCGTCGGAACTTCTTCGGGTGTAAGATTAGACTCCAGAATGGTGCTTTCGGCAGGAAAAAATTCTTCAGACATTTCCTGTATTGTTAATCCAGTAATTCTTTGGCTTGGTAAATCAGGAACTGTTTGAGTAACTTCCATTTGATCCGAGGGTTGTACTTCTGTATTTTCCTCTTCAATGATACCTAACGAATGATGCGCTAGCTCCATTGTGCGAGCATTGATTTCAGCAAGAGCCAAATCACTTAGTTCCTTGAGTGTATGAATTTCCGTTGCAGTCATAACAGGAGGCTGTTCAGATGCTGGAACCGCCAGCATAGGTCCCAGGGCTATAGCTGCTAATATTTCAATAACTGAAGGTATACTTTCGGATCCTTGGCAATCAAAGTATTCAACATCACCGAAGCCGGTACAACCCTCAAGATCGCTGAGATCCTCTGATTCATACGAAGTTGCTGTAACACAAACGACTTCTGAATCCCGCTGCTTCAAATCAATGCACAAATACGCTGAGGTACGGGAAGGTTCCGGAGTTGACTACAGGAATGGCTACAGGTCTAAGATATTTAAACTATGTAAACTTATAGCTAAATACTGTGTGAATGAGTCTCATAGCTTTAGGAACATATGGCGGAAATGTATAGAAATTTCTGTGCAATTACCTGCTATGAGCATCTGGGAGGGATCTATGTTTTCCTCATCATCCTGAAAACTCATTGGCGGCAGAGCCGTCTGTGTGTTTTCTTTTTGTTCTTCTGGCACACGTTGTGTCACAAATGCATTTGTGGTTTCTGTATAGGCCGGTTCATGTTCCTCGGGCAAAGTAGTGGAGGTTAGACTCGTACGATCCACTAGCTCATCCAGTACTAGTTTCGTATTCTGTCCACCAATCAGATGCTTGCTCAAGAGCCGATCATTTAACTCATTGCATCGGAGTAAGTCTAAAGATGATTCCTCAGCATCTGAACCAATTTCGGAGAGATCGCTGACCTCATCCGCTGTTCTATCGCCAATCTGTGCGCGCACATTCTCCTTGGGCGCTGGCACCAGCATGCCAATGCTGCTGGGTGTTGTTGAGCTCTGTAGGGTGCTGCGTTTCTTCTTGAAGAGCCAATTATCCTCCCAGGTGCCGTCACCGAGCATGCTCGAAGTCATTGAATGAATATCTAGAGAAAGTAGATTAGTTAGTTCCAGTTTATGTAGTTGAAGCATTGTGAGAACTTACCATCCTCCGATTCGGTAACTGAGGCCGAGAAATCTGGCAATGGCACCATGTGAGCAGCAATGTAATCGCTCAAAACTGATTCGCGTTCCATATCTACCTGCAAAACGGAATGCGAGTCGGTTTTGCCCGTCTGAAAGTAAGATTTTAATTTTATTATAATAATATAATCTGATACTATATATAGGGAGGGAACCTACATTAAGTACCAGTTCATGATCGGTTAGGCTGCAATCGCTGCGTGGCTCTATGGAGCTACCGGACGTGGTGCTCAACGCTTCGGCATTGTAATTCTCATCAATGATGTGACCACTCAAGTCCGGTGTGCTCTCCGATATGGGCCTTGTGTTGCCCTCCTGATCCGTAATCTGAGGAAGAGTAAAGCAAGAGGGGGATTATCAAACAGCTAAGTGTAACCGGAGTAAGTATCCAGACTTTTCGTTGAGCTATGACGTCATTAGTGTACTTAAACTTAGATCGATGATGGCGTGACACAGCTTAAAAATAGCTCAGAACATTCTACTAGCTAAATAATCAATAAGTTTTAAAAATATGTCTGAACATGACATGCGTTCTGTTGATAAGATATAACAAACTGATATGATTCTTATGTTTCTGATGAAATTTGTGGTATTATTCAAATATTTACTTGTTGTTCTGGCTCTGTCATGGCTTAGTTTGCAATTGATTTGCAATGATAAATCTCAGTAGTTTAATTTGCTATAGTCCAATTATCCAATTAGCAGTAGGTTTGCGCTATGATTTTTACGTTTTGTTAATTGCTCTGACTGCGTCGACTGGACGCCTGCAACACTCGTCTGCAACTAATTAGTGCAACCTGCAACTGCGCCAGCTTTGGTGGCACTTGGGAAACCTGTGAAGTGCCAAGCGCTCAATGAAAGCGAAAACTAGCAGCAAAGTGTGCGGAAATGGCCAGAAAAAAACGATAAAAATTGATAAAGGGATTACAAGCGAGGTCATCGTGCCACATGCAACAGTTGCACAGTTGCCAGAGGTCAGCAGCATCTACACATATCCTGTAAATTGGGTATAACTATATATATATATATGGATCTCAGGAACTGGCAGAGTTATAGGTCTGAAATTTTGTAGTTAGTTCGCACTAGATCAGACATAATTGAGTTTTTATTTAGATTTTCTTCTGATCACTTTTGCGAAATAAATAGTTACTATATACCGAAAAGTGAAAAGTTTTTAGTTGAGTCACTGAGAAGGTTCCCCTTAGTTTATGAATCATCATGTTTCTAATCGATTGCTGTCCATAATGCAACAGATCGTGCTTATAGTCGCATGCCGTTTAATTTTAGTATTGTATATTATTTATTACTGTTAGTAGTATAAAAATCTATTTGCAGCTTACCTTATTCAGCACCGCTGTGGCCAGTAGATCCTGATAGATTTTGGGCTCGAAATAGTGCTCGGTGCGATGGCGCCGCTTGTTGCCATTGCTGAGCACCGACAGCTGGCCCGTGGATCGCGTGTCCAGACTAATCTCGGAGACGGCAGCACTGGGACTCAATGCGCTACTCCCGCTGCGCAGAGTCTCGGCAATGATGCTCTCAATTAGATTGCGCAGACGCGTCTGCGTTATGTCCGCCAGCTCATTATTATTATTGTTGTTATTATTATTGTTGTTGCTGCTGTTGCCGTTGCTGCTGCCGTTGACAATAGCTGGCAAATCTGTAAGCATGCGAAATGGGCAGCATTAGAGCAAAGAAAAGCGAAAAGAATACGAACTAAAACTCAAAATAGTTAGCACAAATATCAAAGTAAACAAAGAGAGAATACATAATGGAAAAGTGAAAAGTCTGAGTGTGTGAGTGTGAGTGTAGAAAGTGAGTGTATTGAAACGAGTGAACGAGCGTATGATTGAGTTATTATTATTAAGTACGATATTATTGACTGAGACTGAGTAGTTGTACTAGTGCTAGAAGTAGTTGTAGTAGAGGGCATACCTAATTTCACCTCAATGACGTAAACGACGTAAAATATAATTACGGCTAATACGGCATACATGCCCGTAACAAGGCCCAATGTAAAGTCCATGCTGCACATGCACAACGACAACGATCAAATTGAGTACAAATTACGAGTGCATATGAATAGCTTGACTTATTCGTCGAACTGTTTCTGTTTCTGTTTGTCTGTTTGTATTTGTTTATGGTTTAGTATTTGTTTGGCTGGTTAAGCGTTGTTAGAACCGTATTGACTGCATCAATATTTCTTTAGCACTTTAATTAATGCGCTTTAACATCAAATTACGCATACGCAGCGTTGTCGCACAACCAAAAAAATAAAGTAAATAAAAAATAGCAACATAAATAAAATATGACTCTAGGTTAACTCAGGCTGAAAATCGAAACACACACACACACACACATATACACTGTGAAAACAATCGCAAAATTCGTATTGTAGCGTCTGCTTTTGGCTAATGCTTCAGCTTGCGGTAAACATAATTAATAACCTTAACTTATCTATTTGGCTTTTACAGAAACCCATGAATTTCTTTATCGCTGCTTCGACGCCTCTCTGACATTTCTATTATGTTGTGCGAGTGTGAGTGTGTGTTGTTTTTGTTTATTGTCTAACGCTAGGTTGCCGTTAGTCATTCAGGTATGCTCACAATGTCAAAGATTGAAATGTATCTGCGCTGGCTTTTGCATATGATTAGTCGAGTATATCATTAATGAACCACAGCGAAATGGTCAACGGAGCGAGAACCGAACCCAAACCCCAATCCAGGCCTCAACTTGGATCATATTATGTATATATTATATATAGCTTTTACGATATTATAGTATAGCAAAGTAAGTGTTCTCAGTTCTCTGTTCAAGGTACAGCCAACAGAGTCAGGTTCAGAGCAGAGTTCAACTCGCTAGCTTGATAATTACACTAGTCGTTTGCTAATATTAAGCTAATGTCTGCGATTAACTTTTATTGTGAGGATTACAATTTTGTGTTTTGCCAAAGTTCACAATTTTCTTCAATTTATATAGTCTTTTTACACATTTTAGCCATGGGGCAATCATTAATATTTATTAACGCTGTTTAGCTATTTTTTCCGGCTTTCGGTTTGATACACGATACATAGTTTAACTATGGATTTTTGTTTTCTGTAATTTATTTTTTCGGCTGGGGGTCAAGGTTGGCGATAACTTATAAACAGCTTTCTCAATTTAATAATATGTGTGCTCGTGTGTGTGTGTTATCTATTATTATCTGCATGCGACAAGTGAGCATAGCACAAGTGATCTCTGTTTGATTTACTAGAGTATGTGTCTTATCATTATCACTTTTATATGCTCAAGAGTGGATTTGGTTTGTTGCTTTTACTTTACTATCTAATGTCAATTATACGTCTTTTATTAAATTTCGTTTTTAGTTTTTTAGCCGGCTCCGTTTTTTATTTTCGCTCGGCTCGCGGCCAAAACGTTGCGATCAGAGCGCGTTGCGTCTGGCAACTGCCGATAGAAGCAGCTATCTCCATGTGTGAGCGGGTCTCTCATACTCATACTAACACTCACACTCACACTCGCAAACACTCATTCATATTCACACACATACCACAACACACTGCTATCTATAGCTTTGCAATGGCATACAGACAGTTCGCGCGCTCTGCTCAGCGTTTCAGTATACAAACTGTATAAAAAATTAAGAAACAAATTAAAAATATTGAAAAAAATATTAGATTATTTTAAATATATTTTCTTTAGCTTGTCTATTAATTAAAAATAAATGTATACACATTTATGAGCTGAGCATGAGAAACTCTCGGATATTATTATTAGCCATGATTTATGAAAACCTATTAATACCAAGCGCTCATCAAACCCTTGACTGAATTCCAGTTTTATTTCCTCTACTGGCAACAGGTCTCTACACTATCTATATACTATAAGCGAAGTGTGCAATCTGATAGATATGTTTATGTATTGTCGTATTTGCAAACTACGATCTGTCTGCTACATGTTTGAGTTTGTAATTTTACAGCTGAGCTATTTGAGATCTTGAAACTCTAAAACTAATTTGCCGTGTTGGGGTTCGACTTCGACTAGCCGTGTAAATTGTCAATTTACACCTGGGCGATGTTGTTTGAAAGCACACGGGCGGCGTCGTCATACGTTGCGTATGATTAATGCTCGTATCTCAGTTTGTCATCTGGCTAAGGCCAACTGTCGCTGCATTGCTTAAATGCCTACAAGGTGTCGCTTGTCGGTGCTTCAATAGTTACTACATTCACATACATTACATTTGTTATCAGCTGTTATCAGCAACACTGTGTGTGCGTGTTATCAATGACTAGTGACCGCGATTTAGTTTTATGTGCGCCTTTAGGTTTAATTTGTATTACAATTATTAATATTTTTTGTTCTTATTTCTATTTGTTCAATGTTATTGAGTTTCGTGCTATTATCGCAGATTTTATTTGCAATTTTTACGATCAGTTTGCTTACTACAACATTATATACATACACATACTAGAGAGAAGAGTCTACGGCGTGCAATAAAAAATCTACGATTTTTATGGCCATGATTCATGCCAGATACGAGCAGGTTAAACAGAAATTTTAGATAGCAGCTAGCCAAAAAATATATACCTACACACACATACACATACACATGCCAATGTCTGTGTGTATGGGTGCGCCGACAGTTACATTCATATTCATGCCACTTGCAGGACTGGCGGCACTTACCTCCTTTGAGCGCACGAGCGCACAAAGCGTTCTCCATATTGATAAGCAGGTTGCTCAGTTTCGCATGGAAATTGTCGAATAGCTGCAGGTCTGCGTGTGTGGTTGTGTGTGTGTGCGGTTTGTATGTGCGTGTGTCATAGATTGAGAGATGTGTGTGTTACGATTAAAGTTTACATAAAGTATGCTATGAATTTATTAAAGCTTTCGCCAAAACACAAAAACCAACACAAAGTATGCAATGAACTTAATATGAGCTTTCGAGAGCTTTCATCGGCGCTTTTTCGATTGTCACAAACAATTTAAAAATGTTTATTAATATAACAAATAATATAACTAAAATAAAGCTAAATAACTGTTGCTATTGCTTGTCGAAAAATAGTTTTAACTTGTTCTACTACTAATCTCTATACTAAACTTTAACTATTTGGAATTTGCATAAAAATGTGGCCAACTTTCTGTGGTGATTTCTATGCTAATTCTTAAAAAGTTCTGCATTATTCAACGGAAATCGGAAGAGGTTTTAACAGCTTATATATGGGTCAACAGACGTAAATGACGAACTGACATAAAATAATATAAAGAAAATAGTTAAAAGCCAGCTTAATCTGTTTTTGTTTATGTGTAAACCTGTTCCGAATTGCCTTTTCACCACAATTTCGCTTCGACTTCTCCGTCTTCTTGCTGTTGTTTATGCCTGAATACTTACTCAATCTCATTTCTTATATAATACATGTGTTTTTTATTATCGTGTTGTTATTAAGCGGAAATTAGGCACGCCGTGTGAGATGTCAGTTCTTTGCCCCAATAAAACCTATTTAAGTAGGTTGTCTATATGCACGGTGTACACTCAGACAGTACTCGCTGGTGCATGGGGTATAAACATATATGTAAACCTCACATCGAGCAATATGCTGTTCTTTCAATTTGTTATAATTGAGTAAATTTGCGAGCTTTGCACTTTTCGTAATCGTACGATTCGCACAATTGCATTTGCATTAATCAAATTAAACTGAATTAGAGTTGGGAGCGCTGCGAATATTATTTACGATTGTACTTACAGTTCTCACTCTTGGACAGCTGGCCGACTTTGATCTGGTCCAGATTGCTGCCCAGCATTTCGGCCACAATTTGCTCGACATATTCACGTATCCTGTTGCGTTCCTCTCCGCTCATTATGGCCATGCTATTCCCTCCGACTTGGCTGACGCTCTCAAGATCTGTAAAGGAAGAGTGGATACGTTGAGGATATATATTAAAATTGATTTCCTGTAGTACTCACGCATGGAGCTATCGTTGATGGGTATGTAGATTTCGCTGCGAGCTCGCAGTGGATAGACGAACTTATGCTGATTGAAGGACATCTGCTCCGCCACCCATGAGGAGGTATGGGCCAGCGATTGCTTTGAGCTGTGGCACAGTTCGCACTCCCACTGCGCATCCTTTGGCCGCCAGTCGGCGCACTTGATGCCTCGGCAAACGTGCTTGCCACACGTGCAACATGTGACAAAGCTAAAGTAGTGATTGTGACAAAAGTTATAAAGTTATATGCAGAGCACTCGCGACTGTAGCACTTACTTTTTGGCACTGCTTATATCCAAGTCCGCACAGCAGACATTGCAGCTCTCAATGTCTTTCTCGCTTGGCTTCTTTTTGGCCTTTTTATCGGCTATTTTACTGCAATAATAATAGAAAGAAATTCATTATAGAATCGCTGGAATTTATTTACTTATGCAAATGTCTTTGTAGCCAGAATCTTTTGACACAATTCCCGTTCTGCTTGCTTTCTATTTTAATATTTATATACTATACTACACTCATTGATTGGTTGCCGCTCATTTCGAATTAGCCAAGGCATATGCTATTGGTTCTGCTTAAAACAAAAGGTTAAACAACTCATAGAAGGTTACGTTTTGCTAATTCTTTTTTTCTCAGCTACGATTTGTATTAATTAGTTAAGAAATATACAAGTGTTTTTTCTGCTTCTCACACTTTTGGTTGGGTCGGTTGCATAAGTGAAAATGTGAAAATGCGGAAGAAAAAGGCGAGAGGAAAAACCAGTTGAAGCTGCCACAGAGAGAGTGACTGGCGTGTGGATTGAAACAAGTATTCATGCATGTATTCGTTTGCGTATTCACATTTATTCAATTAACTTAGGCATAGCTAAACCATTTGGTATCACACACAAAAAACTTACAATTACCTTAGCAACTAATATAGATACATTTGTAGGTATAGAGATAGCGGATTGTGTAATTTAGGATTATGTCAGTCGTTTACATTTCATGCATATTGAGTTTCACTCGATAACAATTACTCAAACAAGCAATCGATAGATATATATATATGTGTATAGCTATAATATATTCAGCTCTTAACGTGCACAAAATATTAACAAATTATTTATTGTTATTTTCAACTACTATTTGCTTTCGCTTTGCTGCCATCGAGCCATCGATTGAAAATAAAAGTCAAAAAAACTTTACACTAATTTTGACTCAAAAGTAAAATAAAAAGAAGTCAGTCGTATAGCTATTGTTGCTGCTGTTGCTGTGCCATCAGCAACTGTTGCTGCTGCTGGTGATATCTGAGACGCCTGCGTGCCCAATGCTCATAGTTATTCTCCAGATTCTCATAGTAGATATCCTCCTCGTGCTCCAGCTCCGGCCCTCCCTCATCCCAGTCATCCAGATTGGGTGGTCGACCAAACACATGCGCACTGTGGGTCATCTTCAGCAGCACCACCTCCATGGTGCAGGCCATGAAGAGAAAGGCGAACACCGCAAAGCTGATGGGTGTGCACAACAGCCTCTCCACTTGGCACACCAGAGACGCAATAATCCACATTGTTATATGTAATTCTTTATCGTATTTGTGCGTATTTGTATTAGTTCAGATACTTATAGAGTTTGGGTATTACACAAAGCTGGCTGTGTTTAAGCATTATTCGAATTTGTGGAGTTTTTTTTGTTAATTGAATTTAAAACAATTTCACGTTTTTCGTTCGCGCGTCTCATGCGAAGCGACAACTTTCTCGCACCAGCTTTGGCTTTGTTGTGCGCAGTTCACTTTATTGAGCACGCCAACAGCTGAGCCACAGACGTCGACAGCGACGGCGGCGTCAGCTACTGAGCATTGCTCATACGCCATGCCGGTTTTTTGCATACTCAGCGTGGCAGCAAGAGAGCGACTAAGCGAGAGAGAGCTCAAACAAATTACTCCAGACAAGCTGTTAGACAGTCTGCCAGAACTCGTTGATGACGTCAGAGCGAAGATTTCTTCAACGTTTGCGAATTAAGCGAGCAGCTCACGCATCGCACATAAAAAGGAGAATAACACCACCAAGCAACACTTTCATTCCAAGCAAACCAACTGCCAACTGCCAACTGTATACAGACAGAATTCCCTGCTTTTAATTTTGATTAATTAACGAAACTAAAATCTTGTCTAATGTCTCTACTCGACCAACTTCATTATTCATTGCGAATATACACAGAAATTCCGCCAAACACGTTTCGTTCACTTCGCGTTAAATTTATGCATATTTCTGGGGGATTATATATAGTTATTTGGAATTAATTAATCAGTCTAATGATGCGTTCTCTAGTAGTCTTTTGGAGATTATACCCGGTTGATTAATAAACGGCGCCTCAGTTTACAAAGCGCATAGTGTCTGGGCAGCAGAACCAGTTTTCAATTCAATTTCAATTTCAAACTATTCAAAGTAGCCGAAACAATTGCTACTATTCATGAGCTCTGATTCTTATCAAATTGACGCTAAATGTTACGCAAATTGAAATTGCTAATTGTAGTATGCTTGTGCTTGAACTTCATTGCCAGTGTCAATGTCTCATTGCCTCATTGCCTCATTGCTAATCTGATGCTCACTATTGAATTATTCACATTGTACAGGTAGCATATTCACAAACACTCACATACTCACACTCACATACTCACGCTGCAAATAGTTGAACACAATTTTAATGCACAAATACTGTTCGCATTTTGCCTGACCTTCACTCTGGCAGCGCCTAAAAGTAGGCCACAATTATTTTTGGTAATATTGCAGTGCCTATGCGCTATGCAACGGCATTTGTGCGAATTTGCAAAAATTTATCTCGTATTTATGTAGATTAAATGGAGCAGGAAACAGAGCGGACCATGCTCGACTTGTGGTTACTCTAGGCACAGCTTAAAGGGGGAGCTCATGACTCTTTCTGTGATTACTTAATTGCGGCTTAATCAACTTTATTAATTATAGTATTATGTTAATGCCGTGTGACTCCAAAGATGACTTGCAGTACAGAGTCCAAGGCTGAATATAATTTGTATTTAATTTGAGTTCTCAACTGAAAATACAAAGTATTTGCATAATTTGTTATAAGTAGTTCACACTTTCGGTTACATTTTACTCCAAACGTTTGATGACTTTATAATGCAACTACTTTCATACTTTTAGAAACTAAAGCGAATTCTCTCGACACATTTTTGTGGCTTTTCACTAACTGCACATGTGACTGGCATCTAAATTTAACCAGTTTAATTCTCACCTCAAGTAGTACACAAGAATTTTATGTGACAGCAAAAACAGGTTAAAAATACAACTTAAACTTGTTAAAAGCGCTATAAAAGTTGTAATTCAATTAAATAATTTAGTATATGATATTAAAGCTGAGTGTAAATGTGAAAACTTTCAGTTGCTTAACACCTATTGTAAATGGTTTACATTTAGTAATTGTAAAATATTTTCAAATATAATCTTTAAGCTGCTCTAAAATGCCTCACATTTTTCGTAGTATTAAGTACAGTTTTCTCACAGTGCAGCCAACAAGTGCATGTGTATTTACCTACTTAAGCCAAGTGACGTTGACAGGCGTTAATTGTAATTATTAAGCCATAAACTGACTTTCCATTTATGCATAGCGCGTCTCTCATCAGTTTTCTTTGGACAGTTTACTTTTTACTATATTTCTTTTCTCTCTCACGGCTTTTATTTCTGTGTCAGTCTCGAAGTTCAGTTCAAATTGTGCAGAAAGCAAGGCTTGTAAATGCCAAGAGACAACAGTTGATTAAACAATTGGAATATGAGACAAAAAGATATGTTTCCACTTACAAATAATAGCATCTAATTAGCTTGACAAAAGGAAAGTCAAACAATTGAGTTCTAAAATTGCTAATTGTTTATGTACTGTTGTACTGTTATGAAAGCACAATTCACCGTTAGCCACTGAGGTTCTTAACGATTTCCGTTTCGCCAAATTTGCCAACAGACGGACAGACAGACAAACAGTTGGCATAATTGTTATTATGAAATGTTGTTGTTGCTGTTGGCCATATGCCAACAATCGATACGCAATTGGTAAACAAATAAACATTGTTGTTGGCCAATTAAAGCCATCGGCGAATAAAGTTATTACACAAGCTTTAATACGAGCTGAGGAAACCAAAATTGCGAGCTGCCAGTTACCAGATTTACTGCCAAATAAGACAAATGCAACTCACAGCAATACTCATGGCAATAGCAAGAGCTATAGCAGCAGCTAGAGATCAAAATGAGGAAAAAACGCAGCATCAATTATGTCAAATCACTTTTTATGTGCAATTTTTTAAATACTCTTGAGATAGTTTTGCACTTTTTTCCCACACGCAAACGTAATCAAGCCAAGCGAAACGAGCCACACGTAACATGTGAAAGCGAAGAGAATATATGCCCCTTAGATACCCTGTAAGTAGTTGGAAATGTCAGTGAGTGAAGAATACCCTATAAACAGTTTCAAAGGGTAGGAATTAAGACTAAAACTTTACTCTAGCTAGACTTATAGATTAGAGGTGGATAGTGCTATCGATAGTTATCCACCTCTATTATAGATGTTTCCAAACAGTGCCTAAGACTTATAATAAGAGATCAATTTATTTTATCAACTTTTGTGAATCTATGTAGTCTGTAAAGTACTTTGTCCTGACTGACTGACTGATCAACATTGCACAGCTAAAACAGTAAGACATATCGACCTAACTTTTTCAAGAGTTGATACTTTATAGGCCCTAATTTCCCCTTATATCGCAAAATTTCCAAATTAACTAGGAGGTGCCGCCCCCTATTCAATGGTAATGTCAAAATTTGAAGATTGTTGTTAACTTGTAAACTAAAATGCAGTAAAATTTGAGCATTTCAATTATTAAATCTCAGGCTTAGTCAGATAATAATATACCTCTTCAACACTTACAGGGTATATACCACAATAGTGGTATCTTAGTCAGATAATAGCATACCTCTCATACATTTACAGGGTATATACCACAATGTAATGATAATCAAAATGAAGCTGTTATAGCAACGCGCAACGGTTTCCCACTCGGCCTAACCATCAGCCAACACCATCAACAACGACTTTGGCTTCAGCTCTGGTGTCGTCTCTTGGCTGAACTTATCTAACAACGCGATGCGCTGCACGTGCGTCAAAGGCATTTACATTTTAATCGTGCGGATCACGTAGCCAGTTCAGCCGGTTGGTGGCCAACTCACCTGAGGACACGTTGGGCGCCACACTGCAGCAGATAGACGCCGCCGATGAGACCCAGCACACTGGATAGACCCAGGAACAGATTGTGATTGCCTTGAGACATTGGTAATTCCAGCAGGCGAATATAAGGGCGCATCAAACGCTTCCAGCACTGCGATATAGAGTTTGTTGTCATGTTGTCGATTTGGCGAATGGAAACATTGAAGCACACACATTGCACACGCAAAACTATTACGACTGTTCTATTAACTGATTTGAGACTAAAGACAGCGTCAATGTCTAGGTATTTCTGTGTGGGATTATCAGCTGGGCGATATTGCTATCATGTTGCCAATGACATTGTTGTTGCCAACAAGTCTTATCTCTAAACTAAACTTTACAGTTGGCCAAGATTTCCAACTGTCAAGGTGCTGAATGGCATACCCTACACAGGGCATATGAGTAGCTAAGAGAGCTTTGTACAGGCAGCAATTAAAAAGATGAAAGTTTAAATTAAACTACTTCACAAGCTCCTTTTCCCTAAAGAGCTTAAAAGCTCGCTCTCGTGATTACTAGCAATGATTGTTAACAAATCAATTTACGACTGACACCATTCACTTTTGGAATTGAACACTGATTAATCTGTGACTTAAGTGACACTTAATACAAGACTTTGAACTTAAATGTTGTCAGTTATCTGCATAACATATCTTCACTATGTCTTTACTAATTGAATTTAGTTTGGTTTTAGTGCGAGTGTTTAAATAAACCCGTGTAGCGGCTTATCGCACTTCAGGTATTATTTTTTAGTCGAATGCATTTCAGTTCACTTTGTTTGTTTCAAGATTAAGTAGTATCTCTGATTAATTCAAAGAATTTCCTGCTGGCGTGATTATCGCTCAATTTTAGCAGAGTTATCTAAGAGCTGGGCTAGAATTTTAGTGCTTTTGTGTGCTTCAATGCGAAAACTTTGAAAAAAAGAACTCATCATTAAACATGACAGATGAGTTGTTAATTTTGTTTTTATTCACTTGGGCCGACATAAAAATTCGCTGGTTCTTTTGCGTTTTTTTAGTGTTAACAAATATGTTAAATGTAGTTTTTTTTTTGCGCGCACAAGTGAACTTCACTGGGCAAACTTTGAATAAATAATTACCCAAGTTGAGAATCTGTTTTTTTCCGCTGGCAATTAAGTATTTTTACAACGATTATCAATCACTTTTTTCATATATACTATGTGTATATTTTTTGTTAATTTTTTGCGTGCCAATGAACGAAGCACAAGACTCGCTAATTGAGCCACACTTCAGGCTCTTTGGTATCGAATGGATATATATACATATATACTATTATTATTATCTTTACTATTATCAGGCTGATTACGCTCACGCGACGATCGATTAGTTGGAAAAGTTTCGATTGAATTTCCCGAGGCAACTCGATCTGATCTTAACACTAACGAATGGAGCACAAGTTTGCGACTGCGACTGCGACCGAGTTGTTAACTTTTTGCACTCACTTGCTATTTGTTTGTAACTTGTACATAAGCCATTATATAGTCTCTTCTGTTTTTTGTTTGTTTTGGTTTTATATATATAAAAAAAACAAACGTCATGTATTCGCCTTGCGACTTTTGATTTGATAACAGCGCAGCGCGCGAGTAAATGATAAATAAATAAAAGTAATCATAAAAATATGAAAGAAAGAGCCAAAAGAGAGAAGAAACAACAACGCAACCAAATTTCACAGATAAGTGTCAAGATATATGTATATATATTTTTGAGGTTATATCACAATCCCATTATAATTAGACCAAAAGTTGTTCAAGAGCAAAGTATTATAATTTATAACCGGGTTAAACAAATTTTATAAAATAATTTGACAGATTTTTCGTTTATTTTTTTTGGATTTTCTTTTTCTTTTTTTTTTTTTTTGTGTGCGTTGTGTTGAGTATCCAAAATGGAACTGGACTTAGTCATTGGGCATTGTTAGTAGTTGGCGTGGCAGAGCGATAAGGGCAAGGGGCGGCTGGCTGAAATAAATCGTATTTGCTGGCACCAAAGGGGAAGACATTGGAAAATGGCAAAAGAATGCGGCACGTTGCATTATGCAAATGCCACAAAGCAAATCTGAAATCGATGGCACTTGAGAACTGATTGGCACGGCGAGACTTAAGCCCCTCTTGACTCGTTCTATATGCGTGTTGCTGTTTGTCGGGCCAATTAATTGGCATTTATCAAATTAATTATGTATGAAGCTGATAAGATAAGGGCACTAAATGAAGCATACTCACAACTAACACTGATAGTGCTGAAGGTGAATGGTTAATATGCCGAGTATGCCGGCTGAAATGAACTAGTTTAAATGAACATCGAGCAGAGCTAGAGTTTTGTGATTGCAGAAACATAGAACTCTGTTTAATACTCCTTTATATTATAACTTGCGTAATAAAATATAAAAAAGAGAGGACTTTTTATATGCCCATAGTCTAGTGTAGTCTGCGCTCCACACGCCTATTCTACCTCATTTGTTCCAGCTGCCAGGTATAACTACTATTTTAAAGAGCACTAAACAGATACAAGATAAAACGGAACGGGAGAGCTCCAGCTCTCGTCTTGCTCTCCAGTTGCTCAGACTTAGATAACAACAAATTCCGCTATAACTTTAACGATGTGTGTGAGTGTGTGTGCGAGTGTGTGTTAGAGTGCCTGACTTGGCAATAAAACCAGCACACAGATTTAAAGATCTGTAATGAACAGTTCCTCTCTAGCTATTGTTGTTGTTGTTTTTATAGTGGGAATATATGCGATTCCCAGAAATGCTCTTAAGATGCGACTAGCATTATTTTTATGGCCAGGTCGAGAGACTTCTATGCGACTGCTAATGCTACTGCACCTGTAACTTCTATTTTGTAGCTGTCATCTTTTCGGGCAATTTCCTCTTCGCATTGAGGTCGACAAATTTGCATAAAGAATTGAAAATTGCATGCGACAAAAGTTGCAGAAGAAAAAACACACAATTGCATTTAGTGTGTGTGTGTGAGTGTGTGTATTGGTAATAAAAAGCACTTACAACGCACCCAAACAAAATGCTAATCAGAAGACAACAAATGGCATCTGCTGCGGCTGCTGCGGCTGCTGCTGTGGCATATCCACACAAAGATGTTTGCCAAGCCCATCATGTACATCCGTCAGTTGTCAGCTGCCTCAAAGCTCATAAATTTTATCTTTTCCATGTGTATACTCTGCCCCGAGGGTAACATCAATTTGTAATTATGTCTGATCAAATAATTTGCGGCATTTACATAACAAATGTTGAACATATTTATGGACATTTCTTTACAGCATTTTTGAGCGGCGAATTTGAATAGACGCCAGAGAAATCTAAATAAATTACAAGCATAAAAGAGGCATCGTTTTTCAAAAAATTAATATTGATTAAATTGCAGCAAATATTGGAAAGTTGTAGTAATTTACACATTCGTAAAAATAAAAGAGCTGCAGTCGAGGAAAGTGGGAATATATGTTAGAAATATATGCTCAAAACTTTGATAGTCTGAGAAAAGGAAAATCAAGTGTTACGCAATTCAAATTCCAGGATTGAATAAGCCTAAAGTGAACAGTTCAGGACTTAGTTCTATATAACAGTGCTGAAAATATAGCTTGAGATACTTTGAATATAACTCTGTCCAGGATATAGTATTATAAATGGATTTGGAAATAGAAAATCTATATATATTGCTATAAGGTAACACAACCAATTCGATTATTGACATCAGATACAATTGCACTTCCCAAGCAAGCATAGATATCAGGAGCAAGGAGTTCAAATGAACAGAAGAACGCGAGTATCTGGTTCATTTGAACTGAACAGCGAGAGAATAAGCGAGCTGCAAGGAGATGGCGGGCAGTTGTTGTTCGAGAGGTTTACGCGTAAGACGAGTGACGCTTAGACGATTGAAAGTTGGATAGCCGTGCCAACCAAAACGACGTTAATTATTTGATATTCTGTTACCTATATTTACCATATTTCATTACTTATAATTAAAACCTAAACAATATAATAATATTATATAATAAAACCCTACATAAATATTGTAAATTTATTAAAAATATACATGGGAAAATGTGAATTGTCTATACATAAATCTATAGTATAGTATTGATAGTATGGATAGTATAGTATCTATAGTATTGATAGTATTGATAGTACACTTAATCAATGCTTTAGATTCTATACTATTTTAAATCTATGCTATAGATTCTATACTATCAACTCGTCATTAGTATTATGACTAGTATAGATAGATAGTATAGTATCTATAGTATTGATAATATTGATAGTACACTTAATCTATGCTATAGATTCTGTACTATCAATTCGTCATTATTATTATGACTACCCAGCAAACATGTCAATTCAAATATACCTCATTGGAGTGTATACCATAAATTTAAATAAAAATGTAATAAATGTTTAACTGCAATGCTAAGAAGGTATAAATATTTATCTGTGCAATTTAAGTGTTGAGGCACTCACCTTAATCTGTCGCGCAGCAATTGGTATGTGGGCTGATCCCGCTGCAGCAGCTGGAGAATGCGCTGGCATTGCTGCAGGCGTTGGCGCAGCTTAACAGCTTGTGCTTCCTGCATGCCAAGGACACCACCAATGCCGCTGTCCACGCTGCTGTTGAGCAACTGCTGAGCAGGACTGTGCTCTGGACTGGTCTCTGGCGAGTTACCTGGGCTGCTGTCAGGGCTGCTGACTGTTGTTTCCGGTGTTGTTGCTGCTGCTGCTGTTGCAGCTGTTGCGACTAATGTGGCTGTTGCAGCAGCCATTGTTGTGTGTAAACTGTTGCTAAAGTTGTTGTTGTTGTAGTTGTTGTTGCTGTGGTATTTGGTGAATTTAGCGCGAGTTTTAACGTTTCACTTTAACCCGCTTGACACACAAACGTTCACTTTTAATCACAACATTTTTGCGCTAAGCCATTTCCGCACACACACACACACACACACATATCACACCCAGGGTGCATAGCAGTGGATAGATGCCTGGGAATCAGCTGTAGGCAACTCGACACACTACACACTTGCCAAGTTCAGCTCAGTCAATGCGGGGGAACTTGGAAATTCTCGCACACTTAGCACAATTTTATTTACAGTGTACGAGTATCTGTTGCTGTTTTTCTTGCCTTTTAATTATTTTCTTTATATTTTTCTTGGCTATTTTCATTCAGTTGTCGCTCTGCGAGCATTTTTTGTTAATTACGCGACCGTTATTGCCATTGTTTTGGCCCGTTTTCTTTGTGCCTTGGCTCTTACCTGCGGCTCTGTCGCTCGTTTATTTTTTTCTTCGTTTTTGCTTATCAGCTGCAGAGCGATATACAAATTTGAGCGTTTGCTCATATGAAATTCGCTTCAGTTTGTGTGTGCTGCAAGCGAAAGAAAACAAACCCAGATATACGTATAAAAAATTTGTTATTTTTGGTTTACTTTATGGCCAGCATAAACAAGTTGCGTTTATTGTTCTTACAGATAACGTGGCCCCGCCTGTGGCCCCACCACCAGTCCCTGTCTCTTGAGTGCTTTAAGTAGTATCTTCATCTGCAGCTGCTTATCTTAGCCAGCAGCCAGTTCTCAGCCAGACGCGGCACAATTCGGAAGAGACTACAGGTTGTAGATACATTACTTACTACGACGACTAGTACTACTTGTCAGTTGATATGCCGCACGTCAAAATATGTAAATTGTTTAGACCTAGAAAGGCACGTAGCCGCATTTGGTAATTTCGTTTAATGCACTTGGCATCGATTTGCATAGGGGAAAGCGGAGAGCGGAGAGCGGCGAGCGAGGGAACGGTACAAGTAAACAAGCCCTCAGCGCATTGAGAAAGCTGAGCTCGGCTAATCTCCTCAAGCGCTGCTCAACGGAGACAACACACACACACACACACACACACACACACACTCATGTGTGTGACAACGTACTGTGTGTATGGCTGTGCCTCAGGGCAGGCTGTCATCATGGCATTTAAAAAGATTTTGCAAATCAAAAATCCCCTGAGAAGTTGAAAACGCAAAGAGAAATTCTTAGACGAGTCAACTAGCGAGGGCAGCTTGACAAATTATTTACAATTTTTAAACTAACAAACTAAAAGCAATTTGAAATTATTTAATTGATTTGATGAAAAAAATGTAGTATATTTTTTTCTGTAATGCAACAAGTTATAAAGGAATAATAATAATTTATATCAAATAAAATTTTGTAGTAAAATTTGAATATATTTTATTATATTTATTTCTCAACTGACAATATTGCTTTTATTTTAAAAATCTTTATAAATTACCGTACAACTTATAAGAAACAAAAAGCAATTGAAATAACATATAGAAATCTAAGAAAAATCTGAAATGATGAGTTTTGAATTCTATTGTTATGAATAAAATTATAAATAAATATTAATGGAATTGAACTTAAAGAAAATTCTTGAAAATTAGGCAGGATATTTACTATTTTTTTCTTTAATTTATTAGTAATACATTTATATATTTAAAACAATTATATTGTTAATTTCTCAACTAACTATATAAAATCTGTATAAATTTGTATATTTATATGAAATAAAATACAGTTGAACTTGAGTATAGAAGGCTAAGAAAAATCTGAAATGATGAGTATTGAATTCTATTGCTATGAATAAAATCGTAAATAAATATAAATGAAGTCGGAGTTGAAAGAATATGTTTAAAATTAGGATGAAAATGTAACCTATTTTTTCTTGAATTTATTAGTAATAAATTTATATATTTAAAGCAATTATATTGTTAATTTCGCAACTAACTATAGCAAGAGCTTTTAATGTCAAAGCAAATATAATAAATAAATATATAAAATAAAATACAGTTGAACTTCTATATAAAAGTCTAAGAAAATACTGAAATAGCGAGTATCAAATTTTCTAGCTATAAATAAAATGGTAAATAAATAAATACAAATCTTAAAAATTAATAATAAAATGCTTTTCTTCTTATAAATTTATTTTCAACTGTTAACTTTAAGTTGTAACTCTTAGCCTAAGCTCTAATCTATACAGACAGACTGGTAACTGATAAGAGACCTGATTTCTACTACCCTTACTACTCTTCTACTCAACAAGATAACATCTTCTGCTCTAGCTATGCAAATGTGTCGACAATTAATTACAATTTCAGTGAATTGCTTTAGTTCATTAATTTCAAGAACGTGCCTCGCAAAGCGGCATATGTGGCAGCAGTAGGTATGAAGTTGGGGCAGTTAAATGGATGACATGAAATGCCGCAGAATCAGTCAGTCTCCGAGTCAATCTCATGCGCTGAGAATGGAGATGATAATAATGATGTTACTGGTGGCATGGCCATTTGGCAAGCTGCAGATACAAATGTATCTATAGCTACAACATGTTGTATCTGTGACTGACGAAGCATTAAACTGGCAAAGAAGACAGCATACAATGCCAGACAAATGGACAACGCACTTGTTGACTTGCTGCTGTTGTTGTTGTTGCTGCTGTTGTTGTTGGTGCTGTTCCGCTTGTTGTCGTTGCTGAAAACATTTCTAATGCTCAGACCAAAAAAGCTTCACTTGTCTTGCTGCCGGGCGCTCTGTTGCCCCCTGGCCAGGTGAACAATAGAAATTTTGTTGGCCATCAGGTGAAAACGCTATCGAATCGCATGCAGTAGGGGATTTGGGCGGATTTTTGGGGTTATGGAAAAGCTGTGCTGTGCATGAGATGCATTTCTGTGGTTTCTCGTTATGCATTTCCCAACCTCGTCTGCTTTTTTGCCATATCATGGACAGTCGAAAAGTTTTGTGTATTAAACGCTACAAATTTGGTATGCAAATGCAATGGGAATAGCTTTTGAAATTGATTTAAAATCCAGATCTCTAGGCTCATTGCTCAATGGCATTAGTTGTTATTGTTATTGTTGCACGTTACGTGTTGCAGCTCTGGAACTTGTGTAATTTTCACACAATTGTTTGGGATTGCATGTCACATTAAGTGGTTACAGTAACTAATTTGATAATTAATTAAACAATGACAGCGATTCCACATGCAATTGGGTCGCCATCAAATGGGTCAGACGGATGTGTGATGTGTGTGCTGGCCAATCAGTCAGGCTGTATGTGTGTGTGTATGTATGTATATTTGCAATTAATTAATGAGCCGGCTAAGTACACGCTCAGCAGGCGAATTGAGCCATCATCAGCCACACAGTTAATTAAGTTTTGAACAAGTTTTCATTTATTTTTTGGCAAATATTTTGCATTCAATCGAATGATTGATGTTGTCTGATGCGATGTTGTCTGAATCTTTGATGTAATGTGAAATGAGTGTGCGTGTGTGTGTGTGTGTGGCCGAAAAAGGGAAATTCGTTGTATTAATTACGCGCAACATTGTATCAATACAACTTTTACTTAACGGTTTCACACATTATTCATCCACCGAGATGGGCTAGAGAGAGGAGGAGGGAGAAGAGGCAGCGACAGGAGCTTAGAGGTCGCCGCCGCAAAGACGAACTGCCGATTCATTGAGAAATTAGCCAATGCTGCTGCAAACCACAATTGTAGCTGCTTAGGTGTTTGAAACGAACGGAAGCTGATAAGCACAGTGGGCACTCGATAAAGTGTGTGCAGTTGTTAAAGCAATGATAAACTATGATATATATAATTATAATTATGTATTAGGAATTATGTTTTTTATTTATTATTATTTTTGTTATTTGTTGTTAAATATTTTATTAATTTATTAATGTGTGTATTCATTATTTATTAATATTATATAATGCTAAATTTTATAAATAAATTCATAATTTATTTTATTATTTATTATTATTGTTATTGGTTGCTATGTATTTTATTACATTATTAATGTGTATATTCATTATTTATTAATATTTTTTTTTATTAATATTACGTAAATAAATTCACAATTTATTTTATATTCGTTTTTTACTTGTTTTGAATTTGCTTATTATTTTTCATAGTCTCACTGTTCACCTTATCGAGTGCTCACTGTGCTGCGCGTCTCAGCTGCCACTCTGACTGAGTTAATATTGTTAACTGATGCTGGCTATGGCGATTGGTTTTGCTTTCTGTTGTTGCTATTGCTGCTGTTACCTAAGTAATTTTCGTTCGCTTTGAAATTGTTGTTGCTGCTGCTGCTGCGGCAGCTAATGAAAAACCAATCGATCGCGGCTCAGACGCCCAGCGGAAGCAATTTTCCAACTCTTTCCGTTGATTATTATTTACTAGCTTTCTGCATTTTCACACAGTTGTTTCTCACAATCGACAGGGTTGCATTTTCAATGCTAGACTAATGACATTGACACTTGTCCACTGCCACCCTGGCCCCGGCCCTGGTCCACCTGTAGTCGCCCTGCTGACACTTTTCATCTGTTTTATTATGCACTCATTTTTCGTTTATTTTTCACTTTTTGTCTGTCTGCTTTGCGCATGAGTCGCTTGTTTTAGCTCAACACTGACATATCGCACGCTCCAGTGACCCACTAGGAGTCACACACACACACTTGCACATGCACACAGCTCGAAATAACTGCACAGGCCTCAGTTAGGGTTGCCTGTCCCTGAGCCCTTTTTTCCATTTTTATCACAAGTTTCGCTTCAACGATTTGTAGTTTTTGGCTAAGGTTCACTTATCATTCACTGCTGAGTGCACGACACGTTTGTTCTTTTGTTAAACTACAGCTAAGCGCAATATTAATTGTGCTAAAATAATAATAACAAAAACAATCACAACTGTTGCGTACGTTCGTTTTGACTGCCGCTCGGCTGAATTTTTGCGCCGATCTGCCGTTGCGTGTGCGCCGCGCAAAGTTCGAAACGCGAATGAAGCCGAAGCTGTCGACGGCGACGCTCTGGAGTCAGGCTTGACGTTTGATGGCAGTGCTGCCAGCACTCAGCGGTGAAGTGCGGCTAGAAAAAGCTAAAATGGAAATATGTATTATTAAGTTTTATATTCAAAAGCTGCAATTGATGATTGGACTTTGGAAATACAGATAATTTAATAAATGTATATATAAACAGTAATTAGTTAAGAATAAATTATAAGTAACACAATTGACATTTTAGAAACATTAAATCTAGCGGCAGCAGAGCCAAAACTGTCACACTGTCAACACTAACTCTCTCTGCTGCTCTTGATCGCTCTGCCGCTTTTTTCGTTCTTCGCTCTCTCCCGCTATTTGCGCTCTTGTTGTTTTCTGCTGCCGCTGTTGTCCGCGCGCAACAGCTGGCAGAAGCGGCATTCAAACAATAACAACAAAATTAACAGCAAATATTATTTTTCGTGATTATTTGGGGGGACAAAACTAGTTTTCGGCCAAGGGGTTGAAGTTAGTAGGGTTCGCTTATCCGGTTAGTCAGCTTCAGTTTCAAGGGCAACGCCTGACCGGAGTCACAATGCCAAAATTTCTTCTCTCTCTGCTTCCGTTGTGACTTTTTCTGCTCTTCCCGTTTAAGTAGAATTTTGTTTTTAAGCTCTTTTTGTTCGCCTGCTTCTTCTCTTTTTGCCAGTTAACGAGACGCGACACATTAATTTGTATGCATAAGGAAACGCTTAAGATGGCATAAGTGCAAAAAGAGAAGCGTAAAGGCAACTGCAGAAGCCCCAACATAGATAGTAGCACCACTGTGGGCGTATTGGGTTGCACAAGTTCACAGTTAGAAAGAAGTTGGACTATAAAATACACACGTCGGTCAAGTGATTCGGGAAATGCCCTACGCCAAAACGAAGCGCTTGGCCAACTTGTCCATGCAAAACGATGCAATGGCAGCGACATGCACGGCATAGTAGGAAGCGTTTAACTACCTATGAAAGACATTTGATACGTCAGTCGGTCCAACAATAGTGACAGCGATATCCACACTACGATACACACAGACACACAAACACTAGCTTACAAGCATACATACTTACTTGCCTGGAATATATTTTTCTTTGCTTTTCGTTTTGTTATTTTGTGATTTTATACCCGGCAATTGTTTGAAAAGTGTCGCTTGATTTCATAAATTAAATATTTTAATATATAGAAATAACTAGCTAGTATATTATACTAGTATAAATACTAAATTTTAAATATTAATGTTTATGTTGCTATGTAACCAGAAATATATACATAGGGTATTTGTAAGTCGCGCTTCTTTTAGTTAACAATATGACTTGTTTTTTATGTGCTATTTGCCTTTGAGTGGCACAGCTGCTGCTGCTGGTCAACAGCACCGGCACATTGCACCTGACACGCGGCAGCCAGCAGTGAGATGGAGGCGCTTCACTTTTGACCATTTTTCAAACATTTTTCCGCTCACTTTTTTGCGCACTTCGTATTGATATGTACAAAACGTAGCTGTAGTTGTAGCCCCATCCCCCCGCTAACCGAGAGCGTCAACTGTAAGCAACAGCCGTTGCTTAAAGCCTAACTAATGGCACTCTCGGAATGGCCCATCATCATCCTGTGCAGAATTCGCAGCAAGTCATCATTACTCAACACTGTCACCGGGCACCCAAGAATGCTGAGAACCCGATTCGACCGTTAAGATAAGCATCAATGGATTGGCGTCGCAGAATGCCAAAAGCAAAACAGAATTAATAAATATAAACAGCATTCAAATCTGTTAAATTGACACATTCCGCCAGCTCAGACAAATCGTGCGCTAGATCTGCGCATCAAAGACATCATTCAACTGGTCGTAAAAATTTTGCCATTTAGCGTCTAAATGGGGTGAAAGTAATATTACAAACACTTTCGTTGCTTTAACAAAGTATTTGAAATTCTTTTCTTTTCGTGCTGCTTTAATTTAATAAGCAGTGCTAATTTTGATGTCCGAAGCTAATGCCTGAGAATACGGTCAAGTGGTGTGGTGTTGGTCAACGTATTTTTACGTTTTGTATCAGTAAATAATAATCATAATAACATAAACAGCGCAGCAACAAGTGCCTCAGACACGCACGAAACACCCTGTGCATGCGTAGCTGATAACAATCAATGGTAGTGTAGCATACTTTCAGGCAGCGTTTTAGCTGAGTGCCCTGCCGATTGCCATTGTTACGCAGAATTCACAACATTTGAAATACTGTTTGATAGATAAATTGATAATAATGCAAAAAAACAAAGCTTAAAATATTTGAAAACTCAATATTATTATTTTACAATGCGCAACACTATGCCTAATCTTACAGCGTACTAGAAATGTAAGCAAAGTACAACTAACTTTAATGCACACGCCGAAAAGTATGCTGTAATTTTGTGTTGGGTGATAAAGTCATAGCGTTATTCGCAATTCACCATGTGTTGCATACCTTCAAGGTGCACAGGATAAAGCTGCTCAAAAGCGAGTTGAATGAAATTCAAAATAGCATGTAATTAATAATAAATGGCTTGTATGCTATTTATAAACACACACTGATAACAACTGCCTTTGGCAATTACTGCCAGTTGCGGCAGCCTTGTTTGTACCTGCGCATTGAGGAGCGAGAGCAGAGCCTGTATGGCAGCAGAGAGCGTAGCATCCACAGCATCCAAACAGCTGATGTGGAACTTGAGCGAGTCCTATAAAACGAGCCAAGCCAATGGAATATACAGTAGTCCTGTTCAGTGATTCATACCAAAGGCAGCAGCAGCAGCAGCAACAGCAGCAGCAG
Source organism: Liodrosophila aerea (assembly GCA_035045005.1). NCBI lineage: Eukaryota > Metazoa > Arthropoda > Insecta > Diptera > Drosophilidae > Liodrosophila > Liodrosophila aerea. Next base: position 55,949 of record JAWNNL010001042.1, read on the forward strand.
CTGACAGCAGTAGTAACACTCCGAAGAAGAGGATAACAGCAGAGCACAGAGTTTTCTGCAGTTCCTGTGGGGCTTGTGCAAACAAGACAGACGAGACGACGACTGTGAATTTTAATTGTGAATAGTGTGTGGAAAACGAGTGCCAAGTGGCAAGAATAACTAGACCTCTGCCTCGACTCGACTCGAGCGACACTTTAATAAATAAATTCCGTTCTCATTCAAAAAGTGGCGCGACGCTCACACACACACATACACACACAAGTATTTTAGCGCGCTTTTGTGTAAAGTCCTGGCTGCAACGGGGTAAGTTCATTTGCCACCCTCTGCCCCTGCCCCTGACCCTGCCACTGTCCCAAACATAAAGACGGAAACTTGCGTTTCATTTGATTGCAATTAAGCGCAATTGCATTAATTGCACGCACACTCAAGTGCAGTTCATAACCTTAAGCGTTGGCAACAGCAACAACAACCAAAGTGAATGACAACATGCAAACTCTTAGCCAAGGATGCTGCAGCAACTGTGAAGCACACAAAAACAAAAAAAACACGTGCTAAAAAAAGTAGTAACTAAAATCCATAAATTGATTTTTCCGCCTGCATCATTACAATATTTGTATACCCTGTACTTTTTTTATTATCCAGCACAACAAGCAATGAAACAATTATTGCAGTGCCAGGTGTGCACAGTGCTTGTCCAACCAATACAATCAAAGCTCACTCAAAGGCGACGCTAGACAATTGCAAAGAGCACAGAACCAACCGGTTGACTGCCTGCCTGCCTGTGTGCTTGCTCTCCCGCTGCCGCAGCCTCTGGCGCTGCCTTAACCTAACACTCTCTTGCGCTCACTCTCTCCCTGGCCAGCTGCTTCACACGTTGACAACAAAGTCTGTGTTGTGTCTGTGTGGTTGGCTAAGCATGTGTGCGAGAGTGGGCACTGTATGTGTGTGTGACGCAATGCTGGCGAGGTTTTTGAACTGAAGTGCGCTCTCTAACACACACACACGCATACAGCCTGAGTCGGCCTGCTAAGAGCTTAGACATTGAATAGTCAGGCACATTAAAGTTTAGCCAGCACTGGACTTTAAATAAGTTACTCTAATCAACAGGAAGGCAATAAATTGCATGCCACACACACACACACACACCGTGAAAGTTTTCGCACAATTGCTGGCGAAATTATTGATTGGACTTAGAAACTAGGGCACTTCCTGCTAACTTAAAGCTAGCTCAACTTTTTTGACCTGCACCTACAGGAAATGAATAAAGCGTGAGTGCCCCAAAGCGGATACTCATGCATACACTTATGGCCTGACTGAGCGAGCCGTCAGTTTGGGTTAGCAGAGGTTGAGAAATGATGCAACGTGGTTGAGAATAATAGTTGCAAATACTAGCTGATACACTGGCTGATAGTTTCTATTTTTAATTTTATTTTATATATATTTTTAACTTGTAATATTCTTTACAAATACTAGCTCATTTAATTGCTGATAGTTTCTATTATATATATTTTTAATTTAAAATAATATTTATAAATACTAGCTCAAATACTTGCAGATAGTTTCCAGTATTAATTTCATTTTATATGTATTTTAAATTTATAATATTATTTACAAATACTAGCTCAAATACTTGCTGATAGTTTCTATTTTTAATTTTATTTTATATACATTTTTTATTTAAAATATTTTTTTACAAATACTAGCTCATATAATTCCAGATAGTTTCTATTTATAATATAATATTTTATATATATTTTAAATTTATAATATTATTTAAAAATACTAGCTCAAATACTTGCTAATAGTTTCTATTTCTAATTTCATTTCATATATAATTTTAATTTAAAATATTATGTACAAGTACTAGCTCATATTCTTGCTAAAAGTTTCCATTATTAATTTCATGTTATGCATTAAATATTTTAATATTCATTAAACATTTTACTACCCAATCTAGTCTCTTTATTAAAGCTCACCCTTACCTTTTATTATGATGTGTGCACACTCGACTGTCATCCTCGCGCTTGTTATGCGCCAGAAAGTATGTTATGTTATGTTATTTCCCCTGAAGCATCATATTTGTTGCCATTGAAACCAAGTCAAGTGTGTGTTGAGTGTACTAAACAGAATTACGCTTAGTTGCTCATGCCTTGAGGGATGCTTTGCCTTCCGCTAAATCGGGTTTTTACTGTATCTAATTTGTAATACAACTGAATGCAGCGGGTGTGCAATGCATTGACAGATAGCTACAAATCTGGAGCTAAATGCGACCTTGCCGCAACCATAAATAAAAGAAAGCAACACAAGAAGGAAAAGCTAACGAGCAGCACATAAATAAGAACAACAGCAACAGTCGCCAGCAAATGTTGCAGTGGCAGTTGCAATGGCTGTGGAAATCGCCATGTCCATGCCCAAAGGATTCGGTTGGAAGTCCAGCGCACAATGTGAAAAATGAACCAAGCGGAAACTGATAACAGCAACCAACAAAAAGGAAATAGAAAAGAAAAACCTAGCTCAAACTCAACTGAAATCAACTGAACCTAACTGAACTCAACTGTACTACAGTACTGCGAATGCCATTGAAGTTAATTACAAATGTCCAATTAAGAAACTGACAACGACAGCAAAGTGCCAGCTATCAAATGCAACAAAATCAGCAGCACCTTGCCACATCCCTTACCCCCTACCCCTCTACAGAATCCCATTCATTCTCTCACTTGACTGCAATTAAAAATGCATCTGAGAAACCACGAAAAATAAAATGCTGGCAAAACTGCTAACTGGTCCGGATGCAAATGAATACTGCCCCAAAATGGCCAATGTAGTTCCAGCTGTGTGCCACCGAATATTGCATAATACTTGGGACACACTTTGACCACCAAAATGAAAATGTGAAAACTGCTCGAGAGTGAAATATCCTGCAGACTCTGCACTGATGGCATAATTAGAAAACTCAAGGCTGACATTTGGCTGAGCTCAGTCGGAGACAATAGGACGGCTGAGGTTAGTCGCTTAGTTAGTGAAGGAAGTGCAAGAATAACAAAAAAGTGAATGTTATCCTTAGAAAATGTATCTGTCAGTCAGCCATGTTAGTGAGCCAGTGATTCGACCTAAAAGTATGCTATTAAATTTACTCAGTTTTAGAAACATTTTCAATTGAAAGACAACTAAATTGTTTGCATTTGAATATGCTGCAAGTAGTTGGTTTTTATGTTGAAATTAATAAGCGAAACAGTTTAAATTAACTAGGAATAATAAGGAAAGATTTAAAGTTTATTTTTACAACGATCGTTTTAAAATATTAAAAATTTAGTTTAATTTATGCTACAGCTACAATTTGTAATTCAAATAATACTATAAATGATTATAAATGATTTTTTAATCATTTCAATAAAATATATAAAATTAGTTAAGCGTATTAACAGCTAAAATTGGTAATACATATATGTAAAATGTAATAGAAAAGCTATTCTTAATGTGTTTTCATAGTACAAAAAATATTTTAATATTTCCATAATTGATTGTCTTAGAGTATAATATTATTTAGATGATTTTCTTAATACAAATTAATTACCCATTAATTGGATGAACTAAAAACCGAACGAAAACTGTCTCCTACTCTGCTCAATGCTTATCGTTTACATTTCGCTGTTAATTAATAGAGCATGGAGTGTTACTGGCTTAATATTTAACAGAGCAAGCACTGTCACATCTCTCTGGTAATTAACAGTTCAAGCTCTGTTACTGGCACAATATTTAACAGAGCAAGCACTGTCACATCTCTCTGTTAATTAACAGATCAAGCACTGTAATTGACTCAATATTTAACAGCGCTAGCACTGTCACTAATGTTACTGATATATTTGCAAATAATATTGACATTCGCTGCAGTAATTTATCTCTATGCCAAATCTCAAATAAAATGCTGCAAATATCCTGCATACCCCATTTTCTATATGCTAGGTATTCCCTGTGCCCATGACCATAATAACCATAACCACAACAAGTATAAAGACAACAACACGCTTAATGGCTCTACCGTCAGCTGTTATAGGAATAATAGAACAAAAACAGCGACTGCTGCTTCTTCAAAACTTTTACCGATAATTGGAGAATTTGAGAATTGTGCCAGGCACTGCCACTGCCACTACACTCTTCGCTCTTCGCTCCACTCCCAGCCTCGCTGCGGGAAAAGTTGGAGCAAATAAAATAAGATTTATGGTAATTAATCTAGATTACCTAGAGGGAAAGCCTTGCCGCACAGCACGACAGATAAAATGACTGTGCCCCATTCAAGTTGCACAAATTTTTTAATTAATAAATAAATGTTGCGGAAATTGTGTGGCATTTAAAAGAGTGAAGAAGAGGGACAGAGACGCGGGGGCGAGAGGACGTAGCATAATTACGTGATTTGCCCCGGCTTAAGAGGCGCTTGACAAATGCGTGCCGGCGGTAATCGCAGTTGGAATTACACAGAGATGGAGCCTAAGCTGCTGCTGCTGCCTCCCTGTAGGAGACATTAATGAGGGGAGGCGCCACGCAAACAGTAAGCAGAGCAGAGCATAACATATAATATACGCCCTATAATACCTCCCCCTCACGGCCTTTACTCTTACTTTTACTTATAAGTAATATAGTATATATAGAGAGCAAGATATATATGTCTGTTGATTTTTCATCACTTGCATTTGATGAGGCTCATAAAAAATTCATTCGAGTTGTGCCTGTGGCAAGGCACTTTCCACCATTGCCACCATTTCCAGCGTTTGATTTAATGCGTTGGCTAAATGTAATACTTTGCCGGGATGATGCTTAAATGGCCGCAAGTAGCAAGTAAGGTGCCAAGCGCCGTTTAAGTAAATTGTTTTCCATTAATATTTTAGCTTCTGTTTGCCCAGTTGCCCAGTTGCCCTGCAGCAGCAGCAGCTGCCACTCGCCACTCGCTGGCTAATTGGACGCCGCTTCAGCTGGTGCCACTTGCAACAAATTGCATGTGAAATGCATGTGAGATTGAAATCTAGACAAAGCATAACAACACTCCACTGTCCACTGTCCAGTGTCCACTGTCCACTGTACATTGTGTCCACTGTGCATGTTGCAGGTGAAAAGTGCATGAGAAATGTGGCAATCAGTGCAGAGCCTTCTGCCACCTTACAAACTTAATGAGATCCTTGGTCTACTAGTGCCCGTGTGGCACACTGGGGCCTAAGCGGCTTAACAGCTGTTGCCACACACTCACACACGCACACACACACTAAGATTCCATTAGGCACACGGCATGTGGCCCAGGCTCTGTGGCGCCGTGTGTGGCTTTTAATTGCGCACCACGCACTACGCTCATTGCAAACTAAATAGAAACAGTAAATGCTGAGTGAATGAACTAAGAGATACTCAGTAATATGAGGAAAGCATAATATACTATTAAAAAAGTATGCAAGATATTAAGGGAGAAGCCGCAGCATGCATGCGGTCAGTGTATATGTGTGTGGCTTTGCGAGTATATAAGTATTTGTTAGTACGTCTGTTTACGCGTATATTTGTATGTATGTATATGCTACTGCTGTCGAAGCCCAAGACGAAGGAAAGGTACAGGGTCTCTTACTGTTGGTTGCGCCCGACTGCAGCTTTAAATTTATTAAATAATTCATTTTTGGAGCCTAGAATACGTTTGTGACAGCGGACTGATAGAGGAACTATAGTTCACTAGGGATACATTTGATCTTATAGGTTGCAGTAGTTTTTCCTATTACAGTATCAAACTAATATAATATAAAATAATGTATATGTTTACATATTCTGCTTAGAATCTATACCCCTTTATAGATGCCATACCAAATTATTGATCTTCACTTCATATTTGAAGTTATTATTTACAGATAACAAACATATATGTATGTATCTTCATAAAGATACCATTAGTCTTTAGTCTTTTTCTTAACTCTCTATTTATTTGCTTTAAGCTAGAGATAAATTTACAATCTTTCGTTTGATACTGTAATAGGAAAAGAAGTTATAAATATTAAATTTCAATTTAAAAAGCCTAATATAACTATACCTAAACTTTTGTGTAAATCACGTTTAATATTACTTTAATTTTGAATAAAGTCCATATCATCATCTATAGATTAAATAACAAACTTGTAGCAGTATTCCAAGTTAAAGTTACAGCTTAAACAACTTTCCGGTTTGAATAGAACTCAGAAAAAAGTATCTTATTGAAATGAACTTAACCTTATAACCCTCGAAACTATTGCTATCCATCGGAATCTACCCGCTTTGTAGTGTTACAACTTCCTATCTGAATGCCATTATGGCTAGACAATGGCCAGTGTATAAACGTGGTCCAATAATAGCCCTAGGTGGAAGTCAATTTGAATGGAAACTCATGACTGGAGCTGGAGCTATAAACGATTTGCATGCCAAGTACTTGGCTAGTTATCGACGGGGGATTTTCAGCCCGTGAGTTGTAGTGGAGGGGTTTTACAGTTGAACAGGTATCCGGCATTATATTCTCCGCTCGTCGGGTGATTTTATTATCATCTAAGTATAGACTACTAAGCGGAGTAGTTAATCAGGGTATAGTAAGTACTATGCTTAGGTGAGTGTAATTAAATAATTTATGTTAACAAATGGTTTGTAAACGTGACTGTAGCAGCTGTATTTATGATATTAAATATAATCAGACTTAATAATGATTTAGCAGAAATTCCGCTCAACTCAATTAACTGTTGTCGCATGGCATGTTTTAGCCTTTGCCTTATCAGTACCGATTCATTATCTGTACTTTAGAATCGAGCAGAGAAATTCGCATACAATGTACAGAGTATTGGGTACTTCAGTTGATAAGAACCGAGCTATAGGGCTTTATATATGTACTGTATGTACATTCATTCACTTATACAAGGCTAATGAAAGTGGCCCAATCGTGCGATGTCTGTGCCAATATTTAGATGATAAAAAAATGTAGAAATAAAATCGTAATAATAATTTGCCTTAATCGAATAATGACCCCCAACCACTTGGAACGTGTGCAGTGTCTGGACTGTCCCACCACCCACTGACAACGAGGAAGTTGCCACAGCCAAATTATTCAATAAAAAAATCACAAGCAGCGAAAAAACCTGAAGCCAAATAAATTATGAAGCGACGCATTTGACGCGACAGAGCGCGCGGAGAGGGGTGAAGAGGGGAACGAATGCACAAAGAGACTGTGAAATGCACGTGTAGAGTGTATGACGAAAGTAACTGAAAAAGAAACATCCCAATATAGTATAAAAGTAGATAATAAACTGTACGAATTTTAAATGAAATTACCCCGTCAAATGAATCAGTTAAAGTCAGTTACAGTGCGCACTGGCTAAGTGAGAAAAAGCTGAACTATAACTTAACTTAACTTAGCTTAACTAATATATAAGTCAGAAACAGTTGTGTAAACCCATCGAGTAGTATACTTAATTTAGTTGGTCTTCATGAGTTTTCACTGCAACCTTTTCCGCCTTAGCCAGTACACACTGTGTGCTTATTTCCAGCACCAGGCAACGCCAGACAATAACAGACTAGTCCGACATTGACAAGTGTTACTACGGTTAATCTACATATACATATAAGCTGACATATGCTCAAGTGTTGTCGAGTATGTGCCAGGGTACTACACATTGCAATGCTAAAACAGTGCTGGCAAAAAGTATGCGGGCAGTTGTTGAACAATATGAAACAAGGCTTATCAGAAATGTGTAATTAAAGTACGTGATAAACCAAAAAAGCGAATTTAATAAATAAAAATATTAAGTATGTAAGCGGGTTAAATTTTACAATATTTTTTATGTACTTAAAGCTTTAAGCAGAAAGCTCGTAAAGCTTAATGATCAAGTCTTAGAACAAGACTTTTAAGACTTAATTTAATTGTATTTATTTTAACTGAATTTATTAATTATTTATTAAGGCTTTAAGCTTTATAGAATATATATTATTTATTTTATAATGATCACCCCTGACTTTTAGAATTTGGTTTAAATTAATTACAAACAAGTTCATTAATCCGGATTTGAACTTCACACTTTATACTTGATGATTTCCGGGAATTTGTGAGTAAGCCCTTATCAAAGATTTTTCTAAAAAATGCTAAAAATGTGGAATTTATTTATTGCTCAAGTTCGAACTGTAGAACTTGGCATATAATTTTATTACTCGCGTCAACTTGATAATCAGCTTTAATTAGCAGCGTCTACAGCTGGGATATTTATTATAAAAAATATTATAAAATTTATAAATTTATGTTTAGTATTGTTTATTATTTGCATAGTTGTTTTTAGTATTACTCTTTTTTCATTACTTGTTTACTTGACCGCAACCAGAGCTAGCGCACTGTAAAGCCAGCAGCTGTAAGCGTGGTGTGTGTGTGTGTGTGAGTATTACTAATATTTAGTATGTCTGCTCAAAGAATCAGCTGTTTTACAATAACAACAACAATAACAACAGTGAGCAAGTTCACATTTTGCAAATCAAGTTGATGACGAGCAATGAGCGACTTTTCGGATTTAGTTTCAGTTTCCATTCGCTCATTCGCTCGTTCGCCCGTCTGTCCGGTAACGCGCGCTCTTCGAATAAATGTTTACCGTAGTAGGAGCACAAAATATATAGATGAGATGTCTAAGGAGTAGGAGTAGAGGAAAATGTCACTGTTTTCGCATCGATTGGTGTGTGCATTAACCTACCTTAAGTTTTCGGTTAATACTCGGTATAATCAAAACAAAACGTAAAACGAATACGAATAGCGCAAACAAAGCGTAAATGTACGTGTTGTGTTTTCGAAATTGAAACAAGAAGAGAAATGCTGCTGCTTCTTCTTCTTCACGTGTGTGTGTCTTCTGCTTTAGCCCAAAATACTCCCACGTTCCCATTCTTCCACCATATAGACCATGTGTAGCGTTGTTGTTGTTGCTGTGGCCCTTGTGCAAGACCATGATTATGAGTTTCTTGAATTATTTTCGTTCTGCGTCTCTTTTTGCTCTTATCACTCGTGTGTGTGTTCAACACTCAATCGAGTTGTTGTTGGTCTTTCAGCTGTTTTTATTTACGAGTATTTATCATTTTCTTGTGTCTCTCCTCTTAGACACGCTGAGAGCGCCTCAAGCAGCCAATTTTATGCTTCAATTTCTTTTCTATGATATTCAACAAGATAAAAACAAAATGCCAAAAAATTAAGATAAAAATGTTCATTCAATTTGATGTTCAATTTATTGCTGTATTTTGTAAAAAATGGTGTATACTCTAGTTACAAATGACTGTAATATTTTTTAAAGTTATTATTTATTGATACACTACACTTGGCTGAGACATCATTATTTATCATCATTAGTTTTTGCCAATTTTCAATTATTACAGAGTAATGCAAGCACTGTACGATAGATGGCGCTAACGGAAAATTTGAACTTGTGTGTTTTTGTTTTTCTGTTATTATTGTGTTACAGTTTTGAGGTTAATTTAATAAAAGTCAAAAGCGTAATACGATTTAAGTAAATTTTAATGGAAAATTTAAACTGTTTAACTTGTTCGAATATTGTTTTCTGTCATAAAGCTAAGATTGTGCCTCAATTCAGTTAAATTTGGCAAGCTCAATCCAATAACATCAGGGCCGTACGCCAGATGGCGCCAACTGAAAATCTGAACTGGTCTAACTCGTGCGTTGATTGTTTTCGGTTATAACTGTAATAAAATTTTGAATTTTAACCGAAAATTTAAACTGGTTTAACATCTTTGAATATTGTTTTCTGTTATAATTGTATTACAGTTTGCAAATACGTTTAATGAAAGTCAGAATTGTGCTACAATTCAATTTAATTTTAGCATGCAAAATCCATTAACATAGGCGCCGTACGCTAGATGGCGCTAACAGAAAATTCAACCTGTGCGTTAATTGCTTTCAGTTATAATTGCAATACAGTTTAAAACATAGTTTAATTAAAGCTAAAATTATGCTATAATGCAACTAAATTTTGCAATCAAAATCCAAAACAGTAGCATTAATCGAAATCACAATTTGCAGGTCCCAAAATGCATAAATTAAAGCCAAGTGCATTAAACTGTACTAATTAGGGGCAATTTACAGAGTCTCTCCCATGCACACTGAGCCAAATCACATTGTTGTTGTTGTCGCAATTTTAATACAAGCAAATTGATTTAAGTGGCGTCGTTAACAAAGTTAAATCAATTAGGGAACAGCGAACGGCATGCGAAGGGAGAAAAAATCCGTGGAAAAGTTACTGTGAATATTTCGAAATGCACTTCCATTAAGCTATGGATCAAGTACTATATGTGTGTGTATGAGGGTGTGTGTGTGCCAAATGATCCAATCAACGAAAATATAAAACCGTCAAATCATTCGCACAAAATCCAATCTCAGCAATTGCTCAGCCTTTAATCCATTTCAGCTCATAAACTTGCCCCGAAATGAATGCAATTTTTCCTTGTTTCTCTTTTGCCACAGCGCAACAAGTGGGCCAAGGGGAGATAGGGGGGGTGGAGCTACACATTCCCTGCTTCTCCCTACAGTCACCCCTTGTCGGTTATTTCAATTCGCGAAATCCCTCGACAAAATGCCAGTCGCCGCCACAGATTTGATTCAATGAGTTCGTTTCTGTTGCATTTGCGAATTTCAATGCCACAACAGTGTAGCGAATGAATGCCTGACTAACTGTGAATTTAAGAGTGAATGTAAATGAGCGCTGTTTAAATAGCTTAATGAATATGCATTAATATCCACTTAATCATATTTTGTAAATTATTTCGCATGCAAAAGCAATTTGTCTAATGGCAAAAACAAAAAAGTGTGACCAAGCTTTTAAGCTCTGCGTGAATCCATTAAAAAGGGGTGACTATAGCACTGGCGGGCTAGGAAATACCCTGTAAATAACTGAGCTGAGAAGAGAAGTGATTAAATACAATGAAATCATGTGAATAAAATAAGAAGAGATCAATACAGTTGAGGATAAACTTAATAAATGAAATGAAATGAACTGATAATATTATTAAGTAATTAACATATGAATGGGAAATATTCTATATCATTTTGCTGATCAAAACTCTTTAAAAAAGTGTAATGTTAGTTTATCTCACAATCAAATTATATACTTCCTTTGCAACTTTTTTATACAATTTTAATTTATTCATAATTTAAAATAATATTTATTTTGCATTCCATAAACCGTGCTATACCCTATAATTTTGTAAGACCACACAGCAGCTATAAAAAAGCCCAACAATAATATTATATTTAACCATTAAGAGAAATATAAGTGTTGGCTGGGGAACGCACCTGGCTTACCTGGTAAAAAGAAGGGGGTAAAACCCACAATATGAGCTTGTTTTTTTTTGGGGGGGGGGGGGGGGGTTTATGCAACCGCAGCAAATGTTTATGCCCCTTGTTAAAACGCATATAGTACATACATATGTATGTGAATGCTCTCTAGGTGTTCGTGTGTGCGTGCTAAAAAGTTTTAAAATAATAGCCAACCGCAAAAACCGCGTAAAATGCGCGTATAAAAATTGTATAAAAATTCCCCATATCATATGCTGTCTGTGTGCTTTTAGCCAAGACTAAAGACTTTAATGCCCAAGTGCTTGTTCTATTTGCAGCAATTTGAATCCACTTTTATGCAACTCAACTGCCCAAATTGAATAACTAATTTAGCGAGTATAAACAGTAAAGAGAAACAACGACACCACCGAAACACAGCCACAAACAAACAAAGAAGAGCCGCCCAAAAAGAATAATCAAACTTAATATCAAATATGGATCTGAAGCACAGCGGCAGTGGCGCTGTGGAGAGCGCCGATTCCTATATAGCCACCAGTAAGTCAACAGATATGATAACGCCCAAGGACAAGGATAAGGAGACGAAAGCCAACAAAGGCACAGCTAATGCGCCACATGAAGGTCAGTGATTTCAGTTTGATTCATATCGTATAGAAGAGTTACAATGTTTGTCTCTGCTTTTGAGATGCCAGTCAGGCATCAGAGCAAACAACTAATCTGCTAAGCATTAGATACTCTAAACGTGTGTGTGTGTGCGAGTGTGTGTGTGTGCGAGTGTGTGTGTGTAATAGTTCAGTAACTAAAACATTTGCATGCAAAACACTTTGCACAAACACATGAAGCAGTTGAGTTCTAACTGCACCTCAAGGTATGCAATAGTTTTTGTTTGCAGAAGCTGATTTACGTGTGTGTGAGAGTATGAGTGTGTGTGCGTTGTCAACTAAAAATAACAAACATCAAAAGGGTTTTTTTCTTGCATTTTCAATGTCATGCCACTAAAACAGCATACAGAAACAGAGTATCAAGGCTTAAGCCAACGCAAGCTGATTAGGTAGATACCCTGTAAAATATATTTAAGTTACAACAACTAAGAGGCAGCATATAGAGCATAACTAGGGACCGTAAGTTGTCATCTTGCAAAAAAATTAGGTCGCTTTGTCTTGACGTTTGGTATATGCGATGTCGATCAGTCAGTCAGGATAAAGAACTTTTATAAACTAAACTAAACAGAAATGCAGCAAAGGACAACTTCAGTTATGATACTTGATGGAAATAGTTTCCTAATAAAACTAATAATATTAGTTATGCCTTAAAGTAAATGATAAACAGTCCCATTAGTTGATTTTGAACTACAGGGTATCAGTATGTCAGACTTAGTTCGTTTAGTGTCGTCGCTTTCAATTGCCACATAAGTTCTAATGGAAATTGAAAAGTACAAAAAGTGAAACTGAATACAAAAGCTGGCAACAGAAAGGATATATGCATATGCCATGCTGACAGACGAACTGACTGACTGACTGACTGACAGAGTACCCAAGCAATCAGGCAGCACATCATTCACAGTCAGAGGATTATTTATATACACAGTATGATACAGTAGTTTATCTCTATCTTTAATCCAGTTAATACCACGTGTGTGTGCGTGTGTGTGTGTGAATGACAACAAACCAAATCCTTTTCAGACGCAACTCAAGTAGCTTTTACCTGCAGATACTGTATACTATACTATAGTATGCCGTATTATATTTAGTACTTGTTGTTCGGTTGGTTTCCTTTCAGGGTACAAAGTGTATGCAAGACGCTGGGCGGTGCTTATACTCTTTGTGTTCTATTCAGCCTCGAATGCCATGCAGTGGGTACAATATTCCATCATCAACAACATAATAACACGGTAAGAGAGCTTTGCCACATGAGCTTTTAAAGCTTAGCACATTTGCATACAAGCACATTTCCCACTCAAGCACATTAAAGCTTGAAAATTATAAATTATAATATCTTCTATCGTACAGCTACTACGGCATCAGCGACAAATGGGTAGACTGGACGTCTATGATTTATATGATACTGTATATACCACTCATATTTCCAGGCAGTTGGTTTTTGGATAAAGCGGTGAGTGCAGTGAATTATAAATGATACGCAATTGTTGTAGCTGTTTTTCTCATTTATATTCGTCGAGTCATTGTTTTTGTTTCTCTGTTCATATTCATTTTTTATGCTGTTGTTTTTTATACTGTTGTTTTTTTCCTGCCTATCAGGGTCTACGCATAACTGCTTTGGTGGGCATTGTGGGCACTTGTATAGGTGCCTGGATCAAGGTCTTCTCGGTGGATCCATCGCTCTTCTATGTCAGTTTCATAGGGCAGGCCATTGTGGCCTTGGCACAGGTACAATAAAAAACTACAATAAAATTGCCAAATAAATGCTAATTTTTAGCTGTTTTTTATGCATATTTCCTTTGGCAGGTTTGCATATTATCGCTGCCAGCGAGACTGGCTGCAGTTTGGTTCGGACTCGATCAGGTGTCGTCGGCGACTAGCGTGGGTGTCTTTGGTAATCAGGTAAGTAACGCTTTGTAAGCGCACATTACGCATACGCCCCGTTGAGCAATTGACTTGCTAGAAATGTGTGTAGCACTCGCTTTTCATTCGATTGTCAGTGTTAAAGGGCGTAAAAATTTGCATGAACAAGAAAGAGGCAGCCCCAGCATTTTGGCCAGATTGATGCCAACTGCCTCTGCGGCTCCTGCACTGACATGCCAAAATGACATTCTCTCGAGGCTGTGTCTCTTCTGCCCTCGCCATGAAATTGCCAAAAAAAATAGAAGAAAAGAAGAATCAACTTAAATAGAAGCAGGCAATCTGTATGCAGCAGACACTAGTGCAAGCGCTTTGAACACATTTCAATTTATTCGACTGTAAAAACAAACGAATTGACCTATTCACATTCGCCCAAGTGTACTCTGTGTGTGTGCGAGTGTGTGTGTGTGTGTGTTTTTGTGGCATAGAAATGTCACTTTGAGGTCAATTTAACTGCATAGAGCATAAGCATAAGTCACTCTGACCACACTAAAGCTTACAACTTGCCACTTGCCACATGCCACTTGACGCTCTGTGGTTGCAGCTGCAGCTGCAGCACCTAAAGTAATTAGCCTGTGGCCATAGCTGTAAATGCCATTTAATGTACATAAAACCCAGCCCAGGCACGCGTAATTACCTGAATAATTAATGCAGCTATGAGCTGACTAATTAATGCACTCCTCTGTGGTCAATCAGAGGCATTAAAACGTGTGTGAAAAACTGCATTTGAGTGCTTAACGAAACGCTTTGACAGTCTTAGGAGTATTTGTGTGGGAATGTGAATAAGAGTTTGCACAAAACTAAATTGAATTTGAATCTACTTTTTACGTATATTACTGGGTATTCATTATCAAGTTTCTATTGAGATAACTGTCTTTTGCTAGTAGCGTTTAATATTAGACTTGAGATATTTGCAAGTTTTACTTTAAGAATTTACTTGAGACTTACCAAGTCAGAGTTTACAGTCTAAGTTTTACTCAGTCGGAGCTCCTAGACTTACCATATGTGGCAAATTTTTTATAGATTTTATAGCCTTTTCTTCAACACTTTAGTAAGAACAGTATACGAATGCTCAGAGAAGCTATAAAGGGATACAGTGTCCTCAGCTGCATGGTTATATGCTGCCTTCCCCATCTTTATCGTAGTTGCTTGGATGAGGAACAGATAGAAAGTGTACATCATCTGCTGCTTGAATGTCCTTCTTCTGAGAAGGCGAACCCAATACCTAGGTACACGCTTCTTTTAAATTCCTGGTCAAGTCTACTACTAGAGATTGAAGTCCTTTAATTGAGTCAACGAAATGGTGCCGAAAACTTTTGATGAAAGTAGATACTAGCTAAACCGATAATTCCTATTAAAAACGCTCTCCCCTCAATCCTAACAACCCTGTCCGCTACACTATACCAGGCATCACAATGGGTTATTAGGCATCTGGTTGCTCTCGATTAGATCGAGAGGTCTGACTAGCCTAACCTAATCTAAGCCATACCCTTTAAGAATATAATCTAAATTTTCTAACACTTTCTAATTCTGAAGTTTAAGACTTATTACTTTAAAATTCCATTTAAAATAATAGAGTTGAGCTTTGATATATTTCAATTCTAAGTTTTAAGTGTCTAAAAATCGAGCTAGCTAAGTCCAGGCTTTCAGTTAATCAATGCTTTTTATAATAAGTAGAGCTTAGTAAGTGTATTCACTCTCGATACAAGCCATCGCCAAGTCGCATGCAGTCTAGCTCAGTTTATACTATAATCATATAAGATAGTTCAATAAAATAAGATAATATCCGCGTTAAGCACAAAGCATAAACCTAATAAACTCCGTATTTATTTTAAGCACAGCATTTAAAGAGCTTAAAATGTTATACATTTACCATAAGCAGTTTTACTCTGACTTCTCCATTGCAATAATCGTTACTGTGTTTTGATTCAGGAAAACTTCTTTAATTGATTTTCCTTCAATAAGAGAGTTGTGTAGTTGCAAACTTTCCAACTTTCTTTTCGGGTTTTCACACATTGTGGGGCAAGTTGTGCTGCTACTATTAGTCATGCTTTATTTTGGGGAGATTCACATATGACCTATGACAGTTCACATTTGATAATTAACAATTTGCTGGCAGTTTATGGATGTTGAACAAAGCAAAGCAATTAGTATTGCTTACACTGCGATTAGAGCCATGATAGAGGATTGTGCTGGGGTGTGGGCTAATGGCTGTCTAATGCTGATTTACGAGCGCATAATGCACTCAACGTGCAACGTGTTGCAGCTAAGCCAAAATGGGGGCAGGGACAGCTGAGGTACACCTGGACGAATGAGCGTGCACAAACATTGGAATAGGCACAAGTCGCATGCACACACACACACACACACACTCACTCTATGCTTGATTGTGTGTGTGCTGTCATATTTACCGTACGCTCGAGTGCCGCTGAAAAGGCTTATAATTTCCGCTTGTTGTTCGGCAGGCTCGACCCGGCAGGAAGTCTCAATGGGATGTGCATGTCACAACACAATGTAAGGCCTGCCATGCCCCCCACAGCCTGTCAATGTGTGCCACAATAGTACAGTGCCGTCAACTAGTAGTCAATGTGCCACCTGCCGCCGCAGTGGTATGCAGTGAGGTCAAGTGCCTGCTACAGCTGCGGCTCATTGAAGAGAGAGTGAGCTAAAAGGAAAAGGAAAAATGCAAATGCTGCCTTTAAAGACTTTTGCCCACTATTGCCACCAAATTGTCAACTCGAACTTGCCCCAAAAAGCGCTGACTGGCAAATCGCATAACAACTAAGCGAAACGCAGCGGGCGTTAAGTACAGTAGTTACACGCTTCAACAGACTGAAATGAGTTTAAAGAAAATGTGAAAATTTACTTCAATTTCTGAGTATTTTTACTAAACATTTACTTATTTAATATTGGAATATTTTAGTTATTTATTTAGGCATTTTATTATTCGATTTCCCTTGCAACAACATACGTTTTATGGCAGTTTTTAATCAGCTTAGAACCACTGTGCCTGACATTGAACCGCTCTGTTGCGGTGCTAGTCAACTACTGGCCAGGGTTGCCTTATCTGGCAAGGACAACGCCACAACGCCACAGGCGGAACGCAGTTGAGGCAGCTCTTGCCACTTTGCCACTTGCCACCGAATCCCAACATGAGGATTTGCTAGAGAAAACATCGCTATGAGCATGGGTTTTCGGTTTTTGGTATCTAGGTTTTGGCTTTCACTTTCACTTTGGCTTTGGCTTTGCTGACGTTGTTGCCAAAGTGCTGAACACACATCGTAGCTTTTTCTTCACTATCTATTTTTTTTTTTTGCTATTTTTTCAAGCTCATACGCATATGTAAACACGCTAGGAAACACTCGCTTACCAGCTGCTTTGCCTCTTTTCCGTTTCCTGTTCTCGCTGGCAAACATCCTGTGTTTGGCTTTTATTGCGGTTCCATCACCGTTAAATTTCTCTAGCGAGCATTGCCTATCTCTGGTTATCTCTCTGTGTTTCTTTCCCTCCATCTAAGCTCTTTCAATTTACCTCTCAAGCTACAGCTCAAATATGTATTTTTGATATCTTGTCTCTAGCTGACTATATTATTTCAATGCTGTTTTCAAAATTAATTTATGCAAATTGTTGCATTGACAATTCCTTGGAATTGAGCACATTTGCATTGACATTGGCTTTAAATTGGCAAATATCGTAGGACTACAACGAGATTTTACTCAGCTTTCAGCTTGTTCTACATTGAATTATATGCCACTTAGGCGTATCTATTACTCTCTTGATGACTTTGCTCATAAACAACTCAATTGGCAGGGGCAGCAGTTACAAGACTCTAGAATTTTAAGTACCATTTGAATAGTTAAATATGCTTAAACAAGGGACTCATTAGAGGCAGAAGTGCCCAAGCAGAGCTTTAAAATTAAGTCTAATTTAATTGAGCTGTTTATTTGGCTTCCATATAAATTTATAAATAAATTTGAAATAAATTATAAGCAGTAAATTTGAGAGCTTTAAGTGTTGGCTTTAATTTAGAGTGTAGACTTAAAGCTTCGACTGAAAGTCAATCAAAGTATTTATATAAGAACTCATATAAATTTGGCTTTAGCTCGATTCTTAACTTATCTCATTTATTCACAAGCTAAGCTTTTAAGTCAAGATTAAGAGCTGTGAGTAGGAGCTGTAAAATAGCTTAAAATGTAAAGCTTCGATTTAGAGTGAATCAAAGTATTCTATAGAAAACAAAATCTAAAATAAACCTACTTGTATTTCCAATTTCTTTTTGCTAAATTACTGAAAAAGAGCTTTCAGCTTAAGCACTAAATTTCGCCTTAACTAAAGCTTTACTTACTAATTGCTAACTCAAACTGTTAGCTATTAAAATATGACTAAAACTATTTGCCCAATTCGATTGCTCTGTTGCCCTGTAAATAAATGGCATAATAAATTTCCTGTTTTTATCAAACAACAATAAAAATTGCATTTATTGCGACTATTCATATTAATAAATTCAATTTGAATTGCACTCATCTTTAATGCATTTAACAATTCGCTGTCAAGAGTTATTTTTTATGCAATCCACTAAATCCGATTTATAGGCCAAACAATAAGGCTTCATAAAGCAGAGCAAAGCAAAAAAAAAGAACAGTTTGCTGTTGAAGTGAAAGTTGTGACTAAGCAGATGCCCTGTAATTAAAAGAGGAATTCTTATATCAATTAAAAATATCACTCATTAAAACTTTCCATAAAAGTGTACAAATATTTAAGCAATAAAAATATTATTATAACTTATTTCATTTGCCTTAAACTTAGATTAGTTTATATCTACTTTTAGTTTTGCCATCATAAAAGTCAGCTTACAATCAGATTAATCTTTAACGGCTCCCATTTTTTATCTTCCACTAATTCCAATGACACTTTATGAGTAGAGAGGGTATGATGAATGCCAGAAAAACTGTCAGAAAAAGCCTGGCTCAAAGTTTGTGCCACAATAACAGCTGGGCAAGGCAAATTTTTTGTTTGTTTTTTGTTGTGTGATGCCCTGAATTGTTATTTGCCCTGAAATGGTGCGCAAACTTTGATGAAAACAACAACAGGCAAGCAGCAGAGCACTATGCAACAACTGCCACATGGCAGCAGCAGCAACAATGGGCCAGTACACACAATAAATAAATCAATTTTATAGAACCTAAAGCCAGCGTGAATATAGACCGAAAATTGTGCAGAAAGGAAACTGCAACGGAAACGGATGCTTCAAGTTTCAAGCTGTAAATATACATCTATAAATTTTGCTCTTTTTTGTTGCAGCTGGGTGTTGCCGTGGGATTTGTGTTGCCACCGATGCTGGTGCCGAATTCAGAGAGCCTAGATAAAGTGGGCAGTGATCTGCAAATGATGTTCTATATGGTGGCTGGACTCACCAGCGTACTGCTCGTGCTCATGGTGCTATGTAAGTGATATACTCCCAATCCACTCTGACTTTATAATGAGTAATTTGTCTACTCTTATTGCAGTCTTTCAGGATAAGCCACCTACACCGCCATCGGCCGCACAGGAGGCGGCACAGCGACTGGAGGGCATGGGCGAGGAGCAAGTTAGCTTTTTCCAATCTCTCAAGAATCTGATGACGAATCGAAATTTCATATTTCTGCTGCTCTCCTATGGCATCAATGTGGGCGTCTTCTATGCCATTTCGACGCTATTAAATCCGGTATAGTGTTACCTTCCACACATAATGCCACATGCCTCAAGTGCAATCAATTAACTTATTTCTGTACCCATTTCAAGGTGGTGCTCAAGTATTATCCAGGTCATGAGATTGATGCAGGTCGCATTGGTTTAAGCATTGTGCTGGCTGGCATGCTCGGCTCGGTGGTGTCGGGCATTGTGCTGGACAAGACGCACAAATTCAAGTGAGTGACGAGAATCGAATTGATTCGAGTGGGCACATTACGCATACGCTGCGTGGGCCACAGTAAATCGATGAAGACTGTGTGCAGTGTGTACAGTTTGAAAGCTATTTCGTTAATATTTGCATAATTTATTATTTATTATTATACATAAAAATTTATTTAGGACTAAGACTCGACTCGACTTAGTCTACAGCTTGTAAAGGATTTTACTAAGTTATACTCAAGTTTACCTCGCATAGCTCCACTTTATTTGCTTGGAAAATTCAATATTTCCAACGTAGTTTAATTGAAAATCTTAATCTGCTTAAGTGAATAATCTGGCTCTCAATTTCACAGAGAAACAACACTGGCGGTCTATGCGCTCTCCATGGTGGGCATGTGGGTGTTCACCTTCACGCTGGACACGGGGCACATTGCTGTGGTCTATCTGACCGCCTCGCTGCTGGGGTAAGTGCAATTAATTACCTAATTAAAGCAGCTTAAACTTAAATTGAAACTCTTATCTCTTATCAGCTTCTTTATGACGGGCTATCTGCCGGTGGGATTTGAGTTTGGTGCAGAGCTAACATTTCCGGAGCCAGAGGGCACGTCGTCTGGTCTGCTCAATGCCTCGGCACAGACCTTTGGCATATGCTTTACGCTCTTCTACTCGGAGCTCTTCTCCACCTATGGTGATATTCCGGCGAATGTGGTCATGTGTGTGATGCTGATTATAGGCACGGGCATCACGGCGGCCACACGTTCCGATTTGCGGCGACAGAATGCCAGCAGTGGCAACAATGCGGCTGTCAATCCGTAAATTAATAAACATAACAGCACACACACACACAACTGTACACACAGACACACTCCTGCCCCATGCCACACTGCAGTGACAACTGCCGCTTGGTCGCCCTTTGATTGTTGAATGCATATCATTTTGAAGCAAAGTGTTTTTATATATATAATTTATTGCATTGTTTGTTAAATTTAATTATTATTGCATACGTTTGTTTATTGTTGTAGCTTTAAGTGTAACTTGTTGAGTTTTAAATACACACACACCCACACCCACTCACACACATAGACATACTTAGCTTAGGCAAATATTATTTTTTCAATTTTATATATTGGCAAATGAGGACATTTCTAGCTTTAGATACGTAAGTTAATTATCACACAAAAATACAAGACTTGTATCGAAAATTAGCTTTATCTTGATTCTTTTGCGACTAAAAAGAGCAGCAACAAAACAACAACAACAACAATACTACAGTGGTTAACAAATACACTTAAAAGAATAAATCTATATCAACTTGTTAACAATATGCTTACGAAATGTAGTTAAAAATTGTTTGAGTCCCTGCCAGGGCATATACTACCTACCCTACTATAAACTCTATATAATCCTAACAGTATTATAGCCGAATCATATAAGAATTACGTTCATAGTTTTATTCTAGCAAAATGTTGTACTAGCACAATGCATTTTGGTTTTTCAACTACTATATTTTTATTGAGTTTGCAGTGGACAAAAGAAATATCGTAAATTGTTTTTAAAACAGGGGAAACAGTTGGACGCTTTGGCAATAACCAGTAGTACACAGTGAGAAATAATCAGCTAGTAGTTGTCTGATTCAAATGAAGCAATTACACACTTCATCTTCCCTATGTCAGTGATCTGATCTAGCCAATTGGGACAGTTGAACGTGGCTAGACCTTCTCATTCAAAGCAATTGTAATCCAAAAAGAACTCAATTCTTCAGTTAAGTGTATATATAATACTATATAATATCTGTGCTTCTGTTACATTATGTACATAAATATACAAAACACACACAATCACACACAGACAAATAAATCAATTATATACACTACTACTGCAATCATATCCGAGGCAAAAGTTGTCGTTATTTTGAAGTATTTACAATTTAACTCAAATCTAGTATATATACGTATTTATATATAGAGAGAGTATATAAAGCATATATGTATATGCGCGTCTATAATACGTGCAATTGTTGTGAACTAGATGAATTCGAATTAACAGCACTTTTAAATATAACAAACTATATATATATAAAGAAAGAGTATTCCATTTTGTAGATAGCCTTTAGGCCAATTGCCAATATATAACTTCTACTACTACTACTGAATACTATATGCATATGTGTGTGTATGCAGTGAATAGAGTATTCACTGCCTGCCACAAACTAGTGTCAATTGTAAAAGACAACACACACACACAGACACAGACACAAACACACACCAGAGACTACCTGAATAGAGCCCGCGCGACTGGCTCATACAACCGAACCTACAACAACCACCTAAGAGATACGATCGCAGATGAATAAGAAAACGAATAAATCATACCAATCGTATGCTTCACATAGCCAACAGTTAATCTATGTATGTGTATAGCGAAAAGTATTCAAATAAAACTTAATCCGTGTATAGATACCAAAAGAGAATGCTCAGTTTCATTTTATATTATCAAAACGAGAGTAATATGCTTTACTGGGTCATTCTTTGACGTATAATTTTTGTTACAGTTACTTAAACGTATACGTACATAAATATTTATCTATATTGAAACTGGTTGATCGATTTCTCAACAATACTTTAGACTTTAGATCGTCGACGTGGATTATACTGGTAAACGAGAATTATACTTGAGCACATTTGCTTATGTAGAGTTAATACAGTTCATGAATACGAGCATTAAACAAAAAGATAAAAATATTAAAATATAAACATAAAAAACTTAAAAAACATTCGAGTTATCCCGCCCCCAATAGAAAAGGATCTCATTGCCGCGTATCATTACTTAGTGTGACCCCAGGCACGGATTAGTGTCAGCGATTTGTTCAGATGAGCGCACCATCCTTCGCGCTCATCCTTGGTGTCGGCTGAGAGCAGATAACGCACTGTTGTGGTACGTCCATTGGGCACTATGATCAACGATTGCTCATCCGTATCAAGGGCTGGGCGTTCACATTCCAGCAACATGGTATTGAGACGAGCGCAAATGTCTCGCGGCGCTGTGCACACTTTCTGTGAGGTGCACGCATGCAAATCGATGCTGCCCATGGGCGTCTTCTTCTTTTCATCATCCGGATACTTCCAGTAGTTGAGTAGAGAGCCACTCAGATAGCACCAGCGTCGATGCCAGGCTCCAAAGCCAGATATATCCTCGAACATGGTGAGGAATCCCTTATACTCCACGCTCACTGACAGCGCACAGCCGACCTTCATATGCACATTCCCATCCAGTGGACTCACGCCCAGCACCTGAGTCAATGTCCAGCTGGTGCGTTGTATGTCACGCAGCGAGAAGATGGCGAAACCGTATTGCACCAGCTGTGGTGTACGCACCACATGCGGACCCGCTGGACTCTGCACTGGCGGCATAACCAGACGATTCTCGCCACCTTTCTTCTTGGGCGTCTTGATGCCGCCCTTCTTATTTACGTTGATGTGGTACTTCAGCTCGTGTGGCAGTTGATCCCGTTGGGCCACCATGCCATATATCTCCAGCGTGATCTGCAAGTAAATGAATGTTAACGAAAAGGAGATACACTTATAACTCTGCAACTTACGCGGAAATCTGCGTAAACATTGTTGAGCTGGAGCACATCGGGAAATCTAACGGAGAGCAGTCCTGGCATTGTGGGCACCGTCTTGGTAGCCAGCACGTGCTCATTGTACTTGAGCAGGCAGACCAAATGATGTCCATTGTTATTGCCGGTGGCCATTTTACGCACATACTCCTGCCTTAGTGGTAGTGTAATCTCTTTGACAGTGAGCACGCCCTTCTCTCTGGACGCACCCGCGGGACGCACACTGCTCTCCACGCGCAGACGCTGCACTTCATCCAAACAAGCCTGACGACGATGGGCTGCAAAAGGAACGTAGTAGAGAATACGAAAAACTACAGCTATGAATGCCACCTACTTGCTAGCAGTAAGTAACGCTCTCCCTCAACAGATTCTGTGGAGCCAGAGAACTCTACAGTGGCTGCGCAGAGATTCAACGCCTGACTGGCCTGACCAATGACCTGCTGCTGTTTGCAAACCTCACTGAGCAGCTTCTTAATCTTGTCCTGCACCTGTGCTGCTTCATTTACTTCACGTGTCTCCTCGTCTTCCTCTTCACTGCCGGCAGCAACATCATCTACTACATGCTGTGGCGAATCATACTCCAGCTTGTGCTTGGCATGGCAATTGCCGTTCAAGGCATTACGCACAACCTGCTGTTCCCGGGATATTTTGCGCACGGGAGTTGAGTTGGAGCTCTGTGAAGTGGAGAAATTGGTCAAGAATAGTCTGGATGGATGGACGCATGGAATGTTTACATTGGCGCCCTGCTGGCGACGATAGAAGCTAACGGTGTGCACCAGAGTGACTAAATTATCATTGTCCTGATTGACGCTCAGCTCGGATTTAACAGGCTGTCCGTTATGCAGCAACGGGGTCTGCACATCCATGGCTTCGTGCTGCTCCACTATATCCTGGCAGGTACTGGGCAGCGTGGAAGTGGCCTTCCTGTACGAGAAGCTATTCGAGGCAGTGGTGCCTTTGCTCTGTGGGAAAGAACAATTAAAATTGATTTACATTTCATAAATTTGTGGTACTCACGCCAAGCGACAAGTGACTGGCATTGTGCTCTTCCTCATCGCTGTCGTCTTCCCCAACTAATGCCTCATCCAGATAGTCGTCAATGCCGCCAGAGACTTGCGACGAGTTTATTGAGCTATTCTCACTGTAATAATAATCCTGGTCGGCATAGCGTACCTGCAAACAACCCTCATTTAGTAAACTCCCGCTGTGATTAGTTTCAGCTACCTCAGCTTACCTTTTTGCCGTTTTGTTGTTGTTGTTGCTGTTGTTCGGCCTCGTTGCGCCGTACGGTGTGCAGTATCTCACGACCCAAACTGCCGTTGGCCATGCTCGCGCTGCTGTCCTCAGTCTGTGACTGATTCACATCCTCCTCTGCGGACTCATCCATGCAACTACAAAATAAAAGAGCACAGAGATTAGCGGATTACGTATCATACATATATTTATTTTGGCCTTCGTCTGGTTTATCTATTAAAGCTATTAAAACTAAGTTCAGTCTCAATGGGGGAACAGTCCGGGGGGAAACACTACTCGAGGCAGAGTAGAAATAGCAGACAGGAGTAGAATTTGTCGCACCTTTCAGACTCCTCTTCGTCATGTTCGGTATCATCATTAGCCGAGGCTGTGGCTGTCGTGCCACCGCAGTTGTCACCGCTGGAGTCCAAGTCAGATAGGGCGGGATACAATCGTTCTGGATGCGAGGTGCGAGCACGTTTCGACTCATCATCTGGGATGACATCGCCAGCTGGAAGAGATTCGATCAGTTGGCTTAACATTGTTACTCCTTGACTGTTTTGCTTACCTGATGGCCGTTTACTATAGGTGTGTGTCATGGGCGGTGGTGGTGGCGGTGGCATGGGACGCACTATTTTGCCAGGTAGAGGTGGTGCAGTTGGCACTGGAGCTGGTGCCTCTGCGGTCAACAGTTCCTTTTGTTTGTTAAAGCGATTCGCTATAATCTGCATATCCTCCTGACGCTGCCGATCAATGTCCTTGATGCGATTCTCAGCGCTAGACTGAGCTGATGCCACCAAGGCAGCCACCTTATCCCGCAGTGAGCTCTCTGCCTTAGGCTGTGATTGTGGCTTTATGGACAGCTGGGCAGCTGCTGTAACCGGATGCACTGGCGCACCATGTACTGTGGAGAGACAGCAAAACAATCTTGTTAGTTTCAAATGTTGTGGTCAGAGTTGCTTGCATTACTTACCTTTTGGCTCTTCGGCTCTAATCTGGCTAATGCTGGGTGATGTGCCCAGGGGCGCCTTAGGTATCATGGCCTTGGCATTGCCATTTTCAAAGAGCTTCATGCGCTCCTTCAGGGACAGCTCGCAAGGATCCTTTTGATTGCGCTGTGACTGGGCACCGCTGCTGCTGCTGGCATTGCCAGAGTTGGCCTTATGCTCGAATATAGCAGCGCGACCAGAGACCAGGCCCGGTTTAACTGGAGTTGCTGGTTTGGATATGGCTGCCGCTGTTGCCGCCATATTGCCAAAGGTTTTGGCCACTTTACTGACAGTCGTTGACTTTTCTGGCACTGTTGGCTTGGGTGCAACGGGAGCTGGTGCTGGGACTGATACATCTTCTTGTTTGGCATAGTCATAGGTATGTTTCACAGTAGACGATTCGCGACGCTGGAAACCCTGAGCCTCCAATGAGCTCAATACCCTGGGATCCCATTTAAGTTGTTTGGTTTTATTGCTGGCATCCACGGCATCGTTTTTAGCTACCTGTCGGCTCGGTAGGTCTGGCTTGGGCGGCGGCACAGCGTCCAACAGCGGTCTCTGCACATCATGATGAGCCGTATCGTCCTCCCATTGATTTATGGTGTCCGCCAGTGCCGCTAGCTTGCCCAATCTTTGCTTTCCCTTGCGCGGACTGCGCCGCAAGCCATCTGTGTCGTCATCGCCTGCATGGAACTGCGCCTCAGTGCGATGTATGGGTGACGATAGATCATCCGTGTTGGAGTACAATGTGCCCATGCGCTGCAACCGATTGCGCGAGGTATCGCGAAGTCGAGCCAGTGCCTGATTAACAGGCGCTGTCGAAGCAGATCCAGTTCTCACTTGCTCCACATCCACATCCTCCTCGTCATCGGTCATGTCCTGTTCTTGAATCTCAACTTGCACCTAAGGGCAGCGCGAAAAATACACACACAAGCAAACAAAGCACAGACAGCGATAAAGACAAAGGCAAAACAAGCGCAAAAACACACCACCAAAATGAAAGGCAACGATAAAAAAAACAGAACAGAGCTGAACAGAACAGAACTTACCCCAATTGGTTGTGCAGTGGTTATGTTTATCTCAATTCCCATTTCCATGTTTTCCTTATTGACTGCTGCATAGTGACGCAATGGCTTTGTGGGTGACGCCGATAGCGTTGCCTTGTCCAGGATAATAATGTTGTTACTGCTAGCGTTGGTGCTCACAGACGTTGCTGTTGCAGTTGCCGCTGGCGTCGCTTTGCTGCCTGTGACTGATGCTGCCGTCGCAGCTGGCGCTGGCGTGGTTAAACTGCATTCCGACAATGGGAATTTGCTGGCATTGGTGATGCCTAAGGCGCGACTGCGCTGTTCAGCTTTTTCAAGCATGCGCTGCAAATTTCACAGAACAATTAAATATTTGCATTGCAAATGCAGTTAGACAATAAAATTCCGTTGTTTGTTGTACCTGGGTAAAGGGGTCCATTGTTGTTGCTGTACACTACTGTAATTTTGCACCGTCACTTATTAAATTTTGTAGTTTCACTCCCACTTGTGTCCAATAACTAATTAAATTGTCTGCGTTTATGTTTAATGTACTTTATCAACGATTTTTTAACACTTTTCATGGATACTTTCCCATTCGAAATTGTGCGCGTCACTTCTTTTTCACTCGTTCGCGACGTTGAAATTTTAAATGTGGAAGCGTCGGTATGCCGCGCTTATCGATACAGCCGCCACACCAGCTATCGATTTCTCTGCATGCAACTCTGTTAAGTTTGCAGAACTTTGCAAATGCTTTGTCGTGTTTAATTTAAGCAATACATGTGTCATTAGTAATATTAAAATAACACAATATTTATATATATAAAACCGACATTTGTTCTACTATAAAATATATTTAAATGTCCGACATGGCGCCAAATTTCGTGTTAGCAGCACTCTGTTAAGTAACATAACATGACGTTAGCTGCGACCGCATAATTGAAACATGCTCGATGCAACCCGGTTCGAGAGAAGTACTCACAGCGCTATGCCACACTTGGCGTTTTTGCGGAAAAATCGTTTAAATTTGAATTTCAATATTTAAAATTGACGAAACTATAATTAGCGCGAGTTTTTCATCTTTATTTTAAAACTTTTTTAGTGAGAGTATGCCTAAGAATATTGCAATGCAAATCTCCATTTATAACCCGTGGATTTCGAGGCATTGGCAAAGCGATTAAGCGTACATTAACGAAGTTATATTGCGTTAGGTACAAATTGTTTAACATATTATACTCATTATTAAAATTTCAGTTAATTTTAACTATTTAAATATTTAAGAACTATTTAAATTAGATTAGCAGATGGAGTACATTGCAACCAAATTCAAAAGTCTGATATTTTAAATTATTTAAAGCAGTTACTGTGACCGCTTATATCTTATCTCTAACAAATACGTGATTTATTTAGTCACGAGTTTGGAGCAAGTTGTAATCTATTGCCCACCTCTAGCTGAGGTTTTGTTGATAAAAAGAAGACTGATTAAAAACAAAGTTCAATACTAATCATGGAGAATAATGGGTAAGTCTTTTAATTTTATAGCGAAAAAAATTAAATACGTTAGTTGTGAATTCACAGAAAACTGCGTGGAAAAACCTTGTTTATAACAGGTGCTTCGAGAGGCATTGGAAAGGCGATTGCTTTGAAAGCGGCCAGAGATGGAGCCAACGTTGTTATTGCCGCAAAAACAGCTGAGCCCCATCCCAAATTGCCCGGCACTATCTATACGGCCGCTGAAGAAAGTAAGTAATGTTGAACTTTGAATTCTGGTCGAATAACATACGATTGTTATCTGTGTTTCCATTTTCAGTCGAAAAGGCTGGTGGTAAAGCGTTAGCCTGTATTGTGGATGTAAGAGATGAGCGGCAAGTGCAACAGGCTGTTGAAGCAGCCGTAGCCAAGTTTGGAGGAATAGATATTGTGGTAAACAATGCGAGCGCCATTTCCATTACACCGACTTTGAAGACAGATATGAAGCGTTATGATCTGATGCAGAATATTAACACAAGAGGAACCTTTTTGGTGTGAGTGACTGAATCTTACATCTAATGGCAATCCCAGAAATAGCAACATAGGTTGTTAAGTAACATTTCTTTATTTTTCCAGCTCGAAAATTTGTTTACCACATCTACTGAAGAGCGAGAACCCTCACATCCTTAACATATCGCCGCCCTTGAGCATGAAGCCGCATTGGTTCAGCAATCATACCGCCTATACCATAGCTAAATTTGGCATGTCGATGTGTGTGTTGGGCATGTCCGAGGAGTTTCGGGATCAGGGTGTAGCTGTCAATGCTCTATGGCCTAGAACTGCAGTTCATACGGCTGCACTTGACATGTTAAGTGGACCAGAAGGTGCTCTGTACTCCCGTAAGCCGGAGGTAATGGCAGATGCAGCATATATTTTGTCGTGACTCTAGAGCATACACTGGAAAATTCCTTGTGGACGATGACGTTTTGTTGAGTGAGGGTATAAAAGATTTTAAGCAGTACGCTTGCTATCCAGAAAATGTTAACAAATTGCAATTGGATTTCTTTTTGGAACATGAGGGTACATTGGCAAAGTTGTAAATGTAAATGTATTACGTTTTACGTTTTATTGTAAATAAAATGGTTGTAAATTTAATAAATTTGATTATGAAAAAAATTTTAAAATGAGATTAAATACGTTGCTACCAAATTCTAAAGTGTGATATTTTAAATTATTTTAAGTAATCACTGTGACTGCTGGTGTGTCATCTCTAACAAGTACTCGCGTGATTTATTTAGTCACGAGCGTGCAACAAGTTGTAATCTCTTGTCCACCTCTAGCTGAGGTTTTGTTTATAAGCAGAGGGCCGATTAAAAACAAAGGTCAATACTAATCATGCAGAATACTGGGTAGAGTCTCTCAATTTCATAACGGAAAAAATTAACTACATTCATTGTGAATTTACAGAAAATTGCGTGGAAAAACCTTGTTTATAACAGGTGCTTCGCGAGGCATTGGAAAGGCGATTGCTTTGAAAGCGGCTCGAGATGGAGCGAACATTGTTGTTGCCGCAAAAACAGCTGAGGCCCATCCTAAATTGCCCGGCACTATCTACACGGCCGCTGAAGAGAGTAAGTTAATGTTGTACTTTGTATTCCAGTCGATTGGAACTTGCACATTGAGTACACAAAATTCTTATCTTGATTTTCTATCTTTAGTCGAAAAAGCCGGTGGTAAGGCGCTGCCCTGCATTGTGGATGTGAGAGATGAGCGGCAAGTGCAACAGGCTGTTGAAGCTGCCGTTGCCAAGTTCGGAGGCATCGATATTGTGGTAAACAATGCAAGTGCTATTTCCTTGACTTCAACTTTGTCTACGGATATGAAACGCTATGATCTGATGCAGAATATAAACACAAGGGGTACCTTTTTGGTGTAAGTTAATCAGTATTAATTAAATTTTATAATATATTTTATTTATATTTTCCTTTGCAGTTCTAAAACTTGCTTACCATATCTGCTGAAGAGCGATAATCCTCACATCCTCAACCTGTCACCACCACTGAACATGAAACCCCATTGGTTCAGCAATCATACCGCCTATACCATAGCTAAATATGGTATGTCGATGTGTGTGTTGGGCATGTCCGAGGAGTTTAGGGATCAGGGTGTAGCTGTCAATGCTCTATGGCCTAGAACGACTATTCATACTGCAGCTGTGGATATGTTAAGTGGTCCTGAGGGTGCGCGGTTTTCACGTAAGCCGGAGATAATGGCGGATGCTGCATATAGCATATTTTGTCGCGACTCTAGAACTATTACGGGCAATTTCTTGTTGGACGACGAAGTCTTATTGAACGCTGGCGTTAAAGATTTAAAGCAGTACGCTTGTCATCCAGAAAGTTTGGACAATCTGCATTTGGACATATTTTTAGACGATGAGGGTCCATCAGCGAAATTGTAATTTTTGTATGTGAATGTTTTTTGTAGTACAGCAATTAAAATGTTTCCATTCGCAACTGTTATCAGTTGCGTTGTATAATGTAACTTGTGTATAATATTTGAAAAGGCCGCTAAAATTTCAGTAAGTATTGTCGATAACTTAATCGAAAGCAACCTATCGATTCGGTTATGCCAACAAGTTCGAACGAACAATTTGTGTTTGTAGCATCTGCTTTGCCTTTAATTTTACCAAAGGCATTTAGTCTTTTTTAATTTTGTACGTAGAGTTTATTTAAAACGTATTGAATGTTATTTTTCTTAAAAAAGTTGAATTTGAATTTAACTGACTGTATCTTGGAACTACCTCACGCCGCGCATCACTGTGCATTATAATTTGGTCAAATCGATTATTTTCGCTTTGGTAACACTGTAAGACGGACGCTTTTATACATGTGCCAAAATGAAGAGCGGATTTTATTTGTTTTTGCTGATATTTGTCTGTTCAAATGTCGTTAAATCGGCCAAATTGAATCACCCGCGAGTCCTGCTACCCATATTCCAGGACAAATCCATCAATTTCACTCTGGAGGTTGTGGATCCCAATTGCTACAAATGGTACGTCTTTGGCGGCAGCCGGCGCCGGCTTTATAACCTAAAATTGAATATTTCTTTATAATTTGTCATCATTTATTGGCATTTAGGACTTCATCTCGTCAAGATTTGATAAGTGTGACACCCGTATATAGTGGCTTTAGCGAATGTGCCAGCAAAGCTATTGTCACGGTACAAACGCGCGAAAAACGACGCAATACTGCCATTGTATTCGCTGAGGAGGTAGCTACGGGCGCAACGCTACGCTGCGATGTCATTGTGGACACTATTGATCAATTAAATGTACGGACTGCTACACGGCAACTGTACCTGGAAGAGGCGCCAGCCACATTTGAGCTACACGCCTTCGATTCCCAGGGAAATGAATTCTTTACGCTGGAGGGAATTGAGTTCAATTGGGACATTTCATCGGCCAGCAGGAATATGCCGCCTGCAATGCGTTTTCTTACCTTCTCGGACAGTCCATTCCATGTAGTACCGTCTGCATTGGAAAGTTTCGAAACGGCTGGAGTCAAAGGATACATGATATTGTTGGAGGGCATCAATACGGGCACATCCAAGGTGGCCATCAGTATGCCTCAGCCAGAATACAGCCACGTCCCGCCCATTGAAGTGTACATCAGTGTTCTGGCCAATATCATAATTGAACCATCGGAGGTAACCATTATGGTCGGAGACACGATTGAATTCCGCATCTTTCAGCTCAAGATGGATAAACGGCATGATATCACAGCCAACAAGCAGTACTATCTGGAGTTGGAGAAACAAGAAATTGCATATCTAAAGAGTAACACAGCCACTGCATCAGTTATTGGTCGCACTCAGGTAATTCTGCGGGATCGTAACTTGCCCCAATACCAGGATAACTCAGGTGACATACCCAAAGGACCGAGTGCACTGCTGACTGTTGCAAACCCCGAGAAACTTGGCATCAGTCTGTTGCCACAGAATAATTGGATTACTGTTAAGGGTGAGCGTCACGATGTGGCGTTGGATTTGTACTCTGGCGATGGGCATAAAATAACACTGGGCACCCGCTATACTATTGGATCCGAACTGGACGAATCGTACTTTACCATTCTGAAGAAAACTACAAATGGAAGCCGCCTCTATGGCGAGGCTATCAAGCAAGGAGTAGTACAAGTCTATGGTCACTATAAGGATGTAAGTATGTGCAATACTGAATTGAATACTCATCTAATTATATACTTACTCCTTTCCAGCTCTCCGTACAGGCTGAGATGCAAATCTTTGATGCACTGCGGGTGCGTCCGGAAAAAGTGATTCTACCCTTCGATCCCAACACCATTCGACAGCAGAAGTTTCAATTTTTTGCAACTGGCGGAGACAACAACTACATGTGGTCCTCTGGTAATCCTCAAGTACTGCAGATCGATGGTCAAGGTCTGGCTATCACCGAGATTCGCGATATCCGCATGCCGGGAGGCTCTCAGGAACTGATTGCGTCCGGTGCACATTTAGCGGCGCATGCCACTGTTCGTGTAACTTTGACCAAAAACCAGAAGATTTCCCGCCTAGCACAAATCTATTTTTTGCCTCCGGAACGCCTGGAGATCAAGCAGTATAACTTCGAGACAGCTCTAAGGGATTATGTGTGTCTCCAAGTGGCTGTCTATGCTTTTGTTAACGGCACCTACGTGCCCTACACGAAATGTGATAATATGCATTTCCAGTTGGACTTTTCGCATCAGATTCTGCAGTTGGATAATGCTGGTGCGGCGTTTCAGCAGGACGCGCTTATTCCGGGTGCATGCCATGTGCTGCGCCTACGCAGCACCGCTGTTGGTAGAACTTCGCTTCGCGTCTCCTACAAGTTCCAAGATAAAGTGTTGCAGGATTCCGTTGAGTTGCATGTCTTTGAGCCATTGTCAGTCCTAAATCCGCTGGAGAATGAGCTGATATTGCCTATTGGAGCATCTCGCAATGTTATCTATGCCAATGGACCACAACGCATCTTTACGCTGGAAGCGGATCTCAATAAAAACAGCAATTTCAATGGCAAAATTATCAAAGTGTCCGAAATGGAATTTGACACTCAGAATGACATCACAGCGTTCAATGTACTCTGCCATCAATTGGGCGATGCGGAGTTCACGTACCGTGTATTTAATACTTTGGGCACGTCCAACTTTGTCGCTTACATTTCTGAGATAACCACGAAAGTGTACTGTGTCCGGCCACGGTTTCTCAAGCTTTACTCCCGGCAGCAAGTGCGCCCTGCTTGTCCTGTGGAGCTACATTCCTTCCTGCTGTCTCCGAAGAATGAGGACAACAAACACGATGTTGAAATTGAGGTGCAGGATGTCAAGAATCGCAAGCTTATGAACATTAGCTCCTTGGTGCTGGAGTGGGAATTTGCTGCTGGTGATGAGCGCTACAAAACGGACAGCATTCCACACCAACAGTTGAACGAGGTGGAGTTCTACCAAGGCGTTCGTTTACCAGGTCGAGATGTGCTCGTCTTGACACTTAATGAGATCGCCCCAAATTTCCGCATCAAGGGCACAGTCACCCAATACAATAGCAAAATGTTGGCACAGATGGGCATCACTCCTGAGCGTCCTCCCTTTGGGGTTAAAAATGTGAGTAAAACATTCTTGGAAATTTACTTAAACTAATCAGAATACTTTCGTCTTCTAGCAAAAAACGAATCAGATGACTAAGCCCGTAATTGAGAACGAGATACGTTTCCACACGGTGAACAAGTCATTGCTATCGGAGGAACATGTGAGCATCTTTTTTGCAGCGCGCCTCAAACGTTTGCCCATTGCCCAGGGCAGTGGTTACGTGCAACTGGAGCTCTCCGAGCAGGGCATTGTACAGGTCGCCTATGATGAAAGGCATCAGCAGCTGGTGCTGACGCCATTGCGATTGGGTCATGTGCGTCTGGAGGTAACCGATAGCTGTCTGATGAATGAACCATCGCACTTATCCATCTCTGTGGTGGGCATTAGCTCAATTAAAGTGCTGGCCTTGGATCGTGTGGAACGTACCAATTCGATTGAGGCCATTATACGGCTGTACGATACCAATGAGAATCTGCTGCAGATCGACTCACAGATGCTGAGCATCTATGAGCTGACAGAGCTGGTGTATGATCCTACTATACTCACCGTCAAACTGGATGAGCAGCATAACTTGAATTTGGGCGAGATACGGTACAGCATCACGGGTAACAATCTTGGTGAGACAAAGATAATCTTCCAGTCGGGGAAAGGTGAACGTCAGGTCTCCAGTGAGCCACTCAATGTGCAGGTCTTTGGACCGCTGCGTCTCTATCCACGCGACTCCACGCTCATCGTTGGTTCCAGTATACAGATCTACTACCAGGGCGGACCACAGCCCAACTCCAATGTTGTGTATGTTGTGAAGGAGCACCAGGTGGCGAGTAAGTAGCTGTTGCATTTATTTTCGTTTAAATTTTTACGTACGTTTAATCCATCTAGGCATGAATTCGGCTATTGTTACGGCCCACAAGCTGGGCACCACCAAAATAACCGGCAGATGTTTGCTTAAGAACCCAATTAACGGCAAGGACGAGGTTGTCTGCGAGGATTCGGTGCAGGTGCGCGTGGTGGCGCTTACGGCGGTGCAGGTACGCACACCACTTGTCCGTATACGCAGCGGTGCCGTCATGCCAGCAACCCTTTGGGGTCAGCCAGACCTATCGCCCTTGGTGCTGGGCACGCTGCAGAATATGCGCACCACTTGGACGGTCAATCAGGCGGATGTAGTCGAGATCTTCAATGTGTTTACAACGGCAGGTGAGTAAATGGAGGAGTATGTCTACTTGAATTGTGCTCAGATACTGCATTGTAGCCCAAAGATAGTCAGCTCAATGCTCACCCAACTGCACGCACAGCAATTGTTCTACGATGAGCTTGCACGGTTGAGTTTCAGTGCAGGAACAGATACGGAACATACAATTTATCTCTAGCCGAAAAGTTTGGCAATCTCTTTTTACACAAATTTGTTTCGATTAAAAAAGTTTCAGGCATTAGTTAAGTATATCTTCATCTCCATCTCTCACGCAGGCATTGAGTACCAGAGCAGCGATTTAATTTCAGTACGGATACGCGCTCTAAATCCCGGCAAGGTCACCATCACGGCCACAGTGCAGCTGGCAGATGGCGTAAGGCTGCCCGCATCCAGTGTGGAGCTAATTGGTAAGTAGCTGAGTGAGTGGAGGTGGTGGCAGGAGCAGTAATTGACTGCTCCACAGCCATTCGCTCGCTGTGTGTGTGGTGGAAACGTCAACAAAACCGCAAATTGAAATTGTTATCGTAGTTTTCAAAACATTGGAACTGCTCGCACCAAAGCCCATAACAATGGACTGGATTTTGGCAGGACCACGGAGCACGCTTCAGTTGAAATGTAATATGGATGATGCTGTCTATAAGTTGGATGCGCAGAGCAGTGGCATTGTCAATGTGTCGCCAGATGGTGTTGTCCACACAAAGGATACCCTCGGCCGTGATCTGATAATTGTAAGTGTGTGTATATTTGTCTGTGTGAGTGGGTGTGTGGGTGTGTGTGCTCTAAAAGCGGCTTACCTCGTCGAAATTGAAATTTGATTTTGTTTTGTGTGTGGTTTTTATCCAGGCCAAAACTGTCGACCAGACGCTGCCCATTGGCATTGAAGTGAAGAATGTGCAATACATTTTGGTTACATTGCTGCCGGACATCAAATTGAAACAGTTGGAGCATAAAATACCACGCGGCATGAATTTCGTATTTAAAGTCTCGCTGCATGACAATCTCGGCAACGAGTTCTCCCACAACATTGAGGATGTGAATGGATTGCGTTACGATTTGGCTACCAAGGATGTGGTCGAAGCGCAGATTGGCACTAATCTGACAATTGCGGTGAGTTCTAACAACTAACCAACCCCCACTCCCCCCTCCCTCTTTGCATGTTAAAATGAATGAATTTTCTATTTGTTAGCGATTTCCTTTCCTTCCATTTTTTTCTATGTTGAGTTAAAACTTTTCGCCTGTCATATTTAGCCTTCGGCCGTGCCCTCCACGCCCTCACCCCTCACGGCAACGGCTCGTTTATATGTAAATGTGAACTTTAAACTTTGAGCAAGTTATTTCAATTTCATGTTTCAGCTAGAGCCTGCTAACAACAGCAAACCGCTGCATTTTAATGCACTCACCACGCCTCAGCCACCTGAGTGGCGCCCCCCTCTAAAAGAATCTCAGTGTCCAGCCTCATGGCACGTTGCTCAGCTTTTGGCTGTGGCTCTGTCTACCATACTACTATCTACTCTGCTTTACTTCCTGTCGCTTCTTTTTATTTTCACTCTGCAGCGGCACGTTGATGTTGCCACATAAAAATGCAACGATGCGTTGTCGCACATGCTGCAGCTTTTGGTTCTTAAAAAATGTTGCGGCTGTCCAGTGACCGCACAACCTCAACTAGATATAGTAGTGCTAGCAAAAAACTAACTCTCGTATTAAATTCAAACTCTTAAACTGCAAATCTGCTTTACAGTTGAATTTGCAACGTGAAACAAACAACATGATTGCCATCAGTTTAAAGGACTCAACTGGAGTGAAGCATGCCGAGGATTACATCAAGCTGTCCGTTGCCGACTCTCAGCTCATTTACCCCACAAAGGTGAGTAAAAAATACGCACAGATACAGATGCAAAGTAAAAGATACACATGCAACTGTATCTGCACACACAAACTTGACTGGTTATTGTTTTATGCTTATGCTGATGTGGGAGCCCGCAGCATCAAAGTTTTGCATCTACAGTGGTCTCTCGCTAAACCAATTTGAATTTAATTTAACTTAAAATGGAGTTAAAATTAAAATGGCTAATGAAAAAGCAATTTCTGTCGACTCCATATTGCAATTGCAACTCCCTTATTCGCTGTAACGAGCTTCCACTGTACCTGTGCAATATTTCATATTCAATGCCAGCAGCTAAGCTCCACCTGACATCTGTATGCATACTCAGCTGAGTTGAGCTCCAGTTTACAATTAAATTTATTAATGCTTTTTCTTTTTCTTTTATTAAACTCTCCTTCCATCACATAACTGCTGAAATGGTCATCCATACTCTCCGCTTGTCGTGGGGGTTAACCGCAATTGCTCACCTGATCCAACGAAATCCCCTCGATGACCGCGAAAACAGACAATTTTCTCTGTGGGTGACATCATTTGCTTCGATTCACCGCTAACATTGTCATCGATTTGGAGCAGCTCCAATGAGCAGATGGTGACGATTAATAGACACACAGGTGAGTGGGAATCAATGTATTTAGTGCAAGTTTTAAGCTGCTAGAAACATAAGAGCTGAAGCTAATACTAGATGTTGAACTACTCAACTGAAGCTTAAGCTTCATATACTAGATGTTGAACTATTCGAGTGAAGCTAAAGTTATTAGTTTTCATAGATAAATTGTTGTAAAAATAGCAAGAAGTTAGAATACATTTTAGACTAGTTGAGTTATTAATACAATTTTATTTACAGATTATGTATTACAATATTAACAATAAAATATAGAAGAGAATAACTTTGAAGACTTATACCAAAATGCTTGGGTGTATAGAATTTATACTGTATTTATGTTAATCAGGCCTGTTCCCATTTACGAATTCGATCATTCGATTTACTTTTTGAAAAAAATGAGCATCCTAAATTCGATGTATCGTTTTCAAGAAATGAAAATGTTTATTGTACTTACACACGAAGCTAATCTATTTCGAAATTGAGCAAATATGAAGCTAATCGAAATAGATGAATTGAAATTTGGAACCCCATTTTTTTCAAAAAGTAAATCGAATGATCGATTTCGTAAAAGGGAACAGGCCTGATTATCTTTCAGGTATAAAAATGTGAAAATAGATTTTTTCAAATGATAATATGAAGCTAAAGTTATTAGTTTTCATAGATAAATGGCAGTAATAATAGAAAGATGTTGAAATACAGTTTAGACTAGTTGAGTTATTAATACAAATTGTTAAGTGAAATAGTTAGTTATTTTATTTACAGTTTTTGTGTTATAATATACTTAGTGAAGTCTTGTTATTTGTTTATTTAACTTTATTAAAATTTACAAATGTAGATCCCAAATATTTCATATGCTTTGTTAACACAAATCTGAAACCAATTATAGAAGTGAATAATTCTAAAGGCTTAAACCGAAATACTTAGGTGCATATTATAATTAACCTATATTTGGGTTAATATCTATCATTTTATGAATTTAGGTATACAAAATTTAAATATAGAATTTTCAAATGATAATAACTCTACTATAAAAGAGGTATTATAATTAGATCATACTATGTGGTATGCATTTACTTTATTTCTTAAAAATCAGCCCATACATTTATTAACTTTTTATCATTTTTAATTTCTCTACTGTTTTTTTTCCAACATGTATTTACTCTACAATTTTCGCTCAACTTTTGTTAGATTTATGACTGCATTTATTTATCACACTTGTTAATTGCATTGTATCTCTGGGTACGCCATACGCATCGATCATTTTAATTTAATTTTACAATAATTTGAGAATTTATAACGGTTGTTTGGCTGCTAATGCAATCGCCAAACAATTCTCAGTTTTCTATATTAATGCTAATTTATGCGCTGCATATCCGAAATGCTGCAACACCGTTCTATTTCGATAGTGTGTGCAATGCTTGTTTACACCCACATTCACACACACGCACACACACTCACACACATAAAGGCAAAGCCTGCACAAAAGCTAGTTTGTTGATGGTACAAATCCTGTAAATTGGCCTATATTTTACGTACGATTTATTGATAACCCAATTAGGCTTATTTTTGGCTGCTTTGTAAACAAGCCAACAATGACAGCAGCAACAACAGCAACAACAGCAACAACAGCAACTGCAACAGCAACGGCAACACCAACAGCCATCTATAACAACAGCAACTGTTGGTGCTGTAATTTTTGAATTAATTACGCCTTTTTTCAGGCTATCGCTTTGACTATGCAATAGATTTGTATTTCGCTACGGGCAGGTCTACAAATAGTGTGTGTTGTTATACTAATACTAATTGAAAAGGATAGAAATGTAGGTTCTGCTAGAGAATGTGTTGAACTCAGGGTATCTGCTAGTCGAGCACATTCTGACTACACTCTCTGCTGAATAGAAATGCAGGGTATGGTAGACTAGTATGAGTTGTACTCTCTCCTCTTCAGCTAATTCCCAACGTTAATACAGGGTATGGTAGACTAGTATGAGTTGTAGTCTCTCCTCTTCAGCTAATTCCCATGTGTTGAACTCAGGGTATCTGCTAGTCGAGCACTCTCTGTCTATACTCTATGCAGGGATCGGAGAGTCTAGACTAGGCTAGTCTCTCCACTCTTCAGCTAATCCCCAACTCTAATACAGGGTATGGCAGACTAGTATGAGTTGTGCTCTCTCCTCTTCAGCTAATTCCCAACTCTAATACAGGGTATGGCAGACTAGTATGAGTTGTACTCTCTTCTCTTCAGCTAATTCCCAACTCTAATACAGGGTATGGTAGACTAGTATGAGTTGTACTCTCTCCTCTTCAGCTAATTCCCAACTCTAATACAGGGTATGGCAGACTAGTATGAGTTGTAGTCTCTCCTCTTCAGCTAATTCCCAACTCTAATACAGGGTATGGCAGACTAGTATGAGTTGTACTCTCTTCTCTTCAGCTAATTCCCAACTCTAATACAGGGTATGGTAGACTAGTATGAGTTGTACTCTCCACTCTTCAGCTAATTCCCAACTCTAATACAGGGTATGGTAGACTAGTATGAGTTGTACTCTCCACTCTTCAGCTAATTCTCAACTCTAATACAGGGTATGGCAGACTAGTATGAGTTGTAGTCTCTCCTCTTCAGCTAATTCCCAACTCTAAACTTCAGTTACTACTCACAGCACACCCTACCAGCACTCTCTTGCCTGCACTGTGTGTGCGTCTCTCTTGAGCCATCGAGTGTGGCGTAAAGTGTTGCACAAACATTGTAATGCGTAAAGTACAGTACACATTGGCTAAGTTGAACAAATGCTTTTATTTATTTACAACTCTCAACTCTCTGCTCTCTACACTCTCCCCATTTGAAATGTGTTTACATGCTGGATAAAGTGTGAACTTGCCACTAACTCGAGCATATTCGGTTAGGAGAGTGCTATGGCCATAATCCCAATACTTTCTTGAGGCAACACAATTCAAGTTTGAGCAATTGCAAAATAAACTTCTAACGCAATTCACAACACAACGCAGCTAAGCGTAATACATTATTCATAAAGTGCCACAAGAGCCGAAAAGAAAATCTACCGACAGCAAGAGAGACGGAGAGGAGAGGGAGAAAAAAGGGAAAAATTCGGAACGTGGAAAACCATTTTTCACACTTTGCACGTAGTCAGGCGTTGGCGAAAAGGATGAAAGCATAAAGCAAATAAAGGCAGCACACACAGAGCACCAAACAGGCTCAGCGATTATGCAACTTTGTTGTAGTTGTTGTTGTTGTTGCTGCTTGTTGCAGTTACTGCCAGGCATAAAGCCAAAGTATCCAGGTATTTGCCCAAATATTGATAGAAATATGCGTGTGTCTGCTCACTTTATGAAATTCTAAAGACTAAATTATGTCGTACACAACTCAGTCTTCCCCCCACAGTCTGTCTATTTGAGTTAGGCAACTTTTCCAACTGTCGTTTGGCTCTTCGCATTGATGATGATGGAAATTGAAAATACTGCGCCAAGCTGAAAACTTAAAAGAGATTGACATTGAGCATAGAGCAGCTGCTCACCCTCCTCCCTCTTTAAGCTGCTTGCAGTAAATGTGAAAAAAATATGCCTTAACTAGACTCGAATATTGCATTTCAATTATGTGGGTTCTCTTCTGTGCCTTACTGCAATTTTCCAGTTAAAAGCGAGTCGATGTGTAAATAGTAGATTGTTTCAAAAGGATTGATACCTAAGCTTAGTAGTTGTGTAATTAATTCTAGTCTATTGTGTCTGATTTGGGCTATGATTGATATGAATATAGTGCTCTATAATCCAGAATCGTACTATACTATAACTGCCTATAAACTTTACTCCACACTCTCTGTTTTATACTCTATATGGCATACTCCATACTTTATAGTATAGTTCATATTCCTTATACCCTACATTCCCTACTCTACTTACGTATATGTATTGATAAGTACTATGTGAAAAGTTCACACTTGCTTAAGCATTCATACGCACTCATATACTAGAAATTTGAGTTGTTTATATACTCACGCAGAGTTGACTTATTGTTCCCCCTTAAGCACGCCCGTAGACTGTATATAATAAATAATGTATTATACCTTTTGTAACAATACCCTGTATGCAACAGTTGTGGGTATACTGAAAGTGCAACTACTACTGCTACTATAACTGGTAATACTATAGCGTATCTGTTGGTTGAGTGTAGAGGCTGAATGCATTATTACTTGCTTTTCAATTGGCATTGTCTTCATTGTGTGAGCGACAAGAAATCCCCAAGCAATTTATACTACAGCCAATATTCCTCACTGCTGCAGATTAGTTTTAGTTGTTGTTGCTTTTGTTTTCAGCTTTATGCTCTGCGAAAGAGGTGGACAGGGGGAGGGGGTAAGCTAGTGACTTGAGAGAGTGCAAAGGAAAAGTGGAAAATCAAAGCTGTTTTGTGTCATGGCTAACCGAAAGAAAACTCCCAAAACAATTAGCCTGATGTCGCCTGCAGTGCTTCAAAATTAATTTAACAGCATTTCAGTAATTTAACAATGGAATGTGAGACACACACACAGTCTTAACTTGGCCAATATCATGAGTTGTATTATTTACAGTCAATGCGATAGAGCAAAGGATTCGCCAAATGCCATGTCATGTTGTCGTCTAAATTAATTAAACGCACAATAACGAATAGTAGGGAGTGGGAGAGGGGAGGGGGAGAGTAGGGAAGAAGGACTACGCCTCTCAGCTGATCGAATTTTAAAGGCAAACTTTAGTTTTGACTCGCAAATTTGTGCTTATCTTTTATGCTACATTTGAGTAGCCAGCTGACCCACTTTCCTGGCAACAGCTCCCAGGTTCCATGTACCTGGTTTAGCTTCAGCTCCAGCTCCAGCTCCTGCTTAGAGTTTTCACTTTAAACAAGCTCTGTCGTCGTCTATTTGAGCAGTATTTATGCTTCGCT
This sequence comes from Liodrosophila aerea, assembly GCA_035045005.1. Lineage (NCBI taxonomy): Eukaryota > Metazoa > Arthropoda > Insecta > Diptera > Drosophilidae > Liodrosophila > Liodrosophila aerea. The sequence continues at coordinate 98,311 of JAWNNL010001042.1, forward strand.
GAGCGATGTTATTTACTATTCAATGCGGCGCACCATTTGCATTGACAAGCCAAAGGAGCAGTGGATAGAGAGATAGATAGGAGACAGGGGAGTCCATGAGGTACAGGTAAAAAATCATTGAAGCATATTTAATGCCATCAAATATTAATATCGTTGTTTGTTTGGCAACATCTCGACGATGACGACGACATTACTTGCATATTTTAGGCCTTTTGCGTAGACATTTTTCGGCTAGCTTTCCCTCACTTTTACCCCCTTTAACTTGAAGTATTTCCACCAAAAATATTTCCACTCAATATTATTTGCCCCAGCGCAAGGCAGAAAATTATTACGTTTTTGTGGCAAGACAGTCGATGTGGTGGCAAGTCAGTCAGTCCAGTCCACCACTCCATGCGAACTCCACAATTTTAAAATGTATTTTGTAAAGTTTTTCGCTCTTTGCTTTCTGTCATCAAATTTATTACGAGTACTATGCAAATTTGATTGACTAGTCAGTCGATAGCTTGAACTCTCTGCATAGAGCAAAGTTGTCTAATTAGATCAAAGACAACTTTCCAAATGATGAGACTTGAAGCGTAATAATATTGGCAAATACTAGGAAATTCATTTATTGATTTGTTATAAGAACTCTAGAGGGATAAGGTTTTGAGTTGAATGCAGAATATGAATTTTGTATATGGAACTCGAGATCTATAGTTATACCTATCAAATTAAGGTAGAAATGTAGTAGAGTTTTGGTTACTTAAAGCTTGATATGGAAACCCATTGGAATACTAGAGACTATAAAACAGTATACACTAGCTCTAGTATTACTTTGCGTAATACTTAGTCTACAGGGATAAGGTTTTGAGTTAAATAAAGAATATAAATTTTGTATATAGAACTGAAGATCTATGCATCTAGTAATGGACTTCAAGGGTTGATTTAGAACCCATTGGAATACTGGAGAGTCTATAGACTATATAAAATAATATACATATAGTATAAACTATAAGTTTAAGCTTAGCTCTTTAAGCTAGCTCTAGATTCTTAATACTTAGTCTACAATTTTTGCTGCTCATAATGCCTTTACCATTGACTGCGACTTGGCAGTGACATTACCTTTTGATATCTCTGTTTATTTGCTTAATGATTACAATTAACTTCTTCTGTTTTACAGGCGTGGCACAAGTGCTTGGTCGCCAGCATAAGCAGGGCGAGAAGGTGGTGGTATCATGTGGCAGTGGCGATAAAATGGCACGTAGTGGTTACGTCAAGTACGATCTGGAATTGCGGGAATCGGATGCGGTAAGTGCACTATAAACTGAGACTGCATCAACAGCAACACTCGTAAATCATTACTTTTACTCCCACAGATTGTGTTTGCCAAATCTTTGGATATATTCGGTGGATCCGAGCATCGTGCACAGTTGGTGCTACGCAATTACATGCAGACGGATAAGTTCAGCAATCTGGTGAGTGTATAAAAGTGTTTTGATTAAAATAGAAACTGATTGAAAATATTTCATTGCAGATTGCCAAGAACGTAACGAAATGCATAAATCAATTGAATAAGTTTACTGTGAGTGTATTCAGCTGTCGTCTGTTGCCCAGGGACGGCGTGAGTCCGCAGTTATTGAAAATGTACGAGGTGGAGGCCATATTTGATGCACAGACCGGGCAGTATGCATGCAAAGTGGAACTGAATGCAACCTTCAATGCCCTGCTGTCCATCGTGAAGTCAAACAATGTGTTCCTTGAGCTGGAGGTGAGTGCTTGCTGCGATTCATTACATGTGCTGTTGTTTATCGTTAATCTAATTACAGGCATCGATGCCAAATGGCGTACTGGATACGACCACGCTGAAACTGGTGCCAGGCATACAAGTGTCGCAGGATGCGTTGCGGTTGCACGAGTTGAGATCGCAAGAGCTGCAAGTCAGTGGCTTGCACAAGGCACTAGAGCAACTGCAGGTGAGTCGTCGTCGTATCATCAGCCTTGATCTGTACTATATGTATTGCGTTGAGTAACAATCATAAGTAAGCAGTTGCAACTGGGAAGTAACTGAAACAGAAGTACTTGGTACTTGGTCGCTCACTCGCATTTTATGTGGTAATAAAATACAGGAAATTGCTTTACAATGCACGCTACGACAGTCCAGTGCCCATGGCGGCTTCTTCAAAGTACAATATTATGTACGACAAGTGTTGAGCCAGAGACGAGAGGGAGAGAGAGAGAGAGTGAACTGCAAAGGCAAAGACTGTGCGGAGTATTTCATGAATTCGAAAGTTCTGCCATTTCCAAGGAACTGCTAGCCAGCCAGCCAGACAGAGAGTCAGCCATTGTTGCCAATGTGCTTTTGTTGTTGGACCGCAAGTGCTGCCGCAAGTAGTTGCGGCTACTGCAGCAGGAATAGTATGTCCACCCGCTGGCAACGCTTACGGCCATAAGATGTGCCCATTCCATGCTGCAGAGAAGGAAAGAATGCAAAATGACAGTATTTTGCTTGACTTCCGTTTCCGGTTAGCTGACGGCATTCTGAATGCCCAGTCGTAAAATATTAGCCGCATTCAGAGAGCCATTCTAATTATAGTTGAGTGCTAGATACCGCATAATTTGCATTAGCTGCAGTTTGGCACTTTGGCATGTCCTTAAGCCATTTGCAGTTGGCCAAAACATGCACATGAGCGACCCACACCGACTCACATGACACTCGACTGGAGTATGCACTTCAGATCGGTATCGATGCTCTGTCTGAAGTGCTGCACTCGTGTGGGTGTCAATGTGTTTGTGATAACTATTTAAAGTCATTTGTTGTAAGCACATTAAAGTGTATATACATTTTATTTTCGCTTTCGTGCTTCTGTTTTTGTTTACTATTAACAATTAATCATTTAATGTGCTCAGCGCCTGCAGCAGCGGCAACTCAACAGAGACCACAAAAAGGCAAATTATGCTGCTGTCAATTTCAGTGCACTCGGCAATTTTATTAAAATTCACATTTCGCAGACAACTCTGCGACCGCATAACAGATATCAAAAGTATGTATACATATGCTGTACATACACATGTATGTATATGTATACATTTACATATTAATGCTGCTTTGCTATAACTGTTTGTATATAGTTAACAGATGTATGTAATTATTAATGTGTTCAACCTTTTTTGGGCCTGGTTAAAAACGCATTGGTCTGCATAATTTTCAATTAATAATTAAATATCCTTCGTGTATTATCGATGGACTAATAAGAACTGTCGTTGTTGCTGCTGTTGTTGCTGCTGCTGTTGATATGCTGGCACTTCCGTTTATTAATACTGTTGAAATTTGTTCAAGTATTTAATATTACATTTTAATATTGTTAACGCCGTTGACAAGTCGCACAATTATACCCTGTAAAATGAAGAAAAAGGAATAGTCTGAGATACCCTATGAAGCACAACTAAACGGTGTTGCTTACTGCCTACAGGGTAGCTGCTAGTCGCGCTAGTCACTATGACTACCATAAGTATGTGCACGGATGTGTCAGCAGTTGCTCTCTTTGCGCACATCCGCTCGTTTTTTCTCTCATTTATTGACATTAATTTTGCAACAAAAATTTAATCAACAAATAAAATCGAGCAAAAAATCCAGAAATATAAATTAAAAGTACGCTTAAGCGGCTATAATAAAAAGTAAACAGATATTTAGTACAAACACAAATAGGTTTTAAAATTTAAATTCAATTAAAAGTAAAGTAAAGTATTTAAAGGGTACCTCTGCCGCCTTGTGCATAGCCGCTAAATTCAATTAAAAGTAAAGTAAAGTAAAGTATTTAAAGGGTATCTCTGCCTTGTGCATAACCTTTAAATTGAATTAAAAGTAAAGTAAAGTATTTAAAGGGTATCTCTGCTTTGTTCTCTTAAATTCAATTAAAAGTAAAGTAAAGTAAAGTATTAAAGGGTATCTCTGCCTTGTGCATAACCTTTAAATTCAATTCAAAGTAAAGTAAAGTAAAGTAAAGTATTTAAAGGGTATCTCTGCCCGGTGCATAACCTTATCCACTTATACAACTTTCAGCTCAATTGCTTTCCACTCTATTCCACTTATTTATGAGTGTATGAAGCATAAAAAACAAAACTAATTTAAGCGTTAAAGTAGAATTTAAACAATTGAATTTGAATATAGAACTTCACTTGCTTTAAGTGATGGAATTATTACTTAACTAACTAGTATTTGACAAATAAATAAATAAATAAATTCATATTTAGCAAAGTAACAAGAACAGCAACAACTGTTGCCCAAGGCAAATGCCAGACAAGACGAGAAAATGCAATTTTCTATGACAAAAATTTGTCAGCTGCAAGTGAAAATCAACAACACTTTTCAAGCTGATGAGTGTGCGTAGTGTGTGTGTGTGTTTCCTTTCTGTTGTTGCACAAATACTACATTTTAATTAAATGAATTTGCAGCATGCATAGAATTTGATTCACAAAATATCAAAATTCATTTGATATTTCATGTTGCCACATTATCAATAACCTGCCAGCTCTCTTCCCTCTGCCCTCTGACCCCTGAGCCTTTGTCGTCGTGGTTTTGCTAATGTGGGCTTATAGTGCTATACATATGATGTCTCTGCTTTATCATAATTAAACTTTGCTCTTTATTTGCTGCAGTTTCAATCAGAATTTCAATTAAATATTTGATTTCATTTCTAATCATTATTGCCACAGGTTCAACCATCGGATTCAAGATACTTTTCTGTGGAGTTAACTGAACAATCTCAGGGCCACAACAAATATCGTGTGCGTCTGGTCCAGGAGTTACCGCTAGAGGAGCAGTTGTATTTGCTGGTCTACTCGCCGGAAACGAATCAGAGCATTCAGGTGAGTTGCATAAATATAAATATGATAATGAAATGTATAATATTCAACTCTTCAATTGTATTTGGTAGATTTGCCTATTTGCCTATTACTTGATGACCCTCTTTCAGTGCCATTGGCAACGCCATGAGTTGATTCTGTTTTTGCCAAGAGTTTTTAGTTAGCTAAGAGATTTATTTCAACTCCGTACTGAGCTGTGAATCTTTGAGCTTTGCATCTTATTATGTTAGATTACATAAGCCGATTGGAAATTTGCACACACAGAAGTGTAGAACTGTAGAACTGTTTCCTGGTAGCATGGTTGACATATTAAAAGAGTTTAGTATAAATCCTAGATTAAGTTACTAGACTAGGTGGCTGAGTCTCCAGCTCAAGTTAGGTTAGCTAACTGAGTCTTTAGCTCACTTAGGGCAAGAAAGACCCACTGTTGTGATGCTGCATAGACTAAGTTCTACTCCGACTACAGAGATACAGAGATTACGTAAAGCCTGAGGCTAATGCTAGATTTCTGGGTTGAGCTTTAGGGCAGTTAGATAGGTCTGAGAGGGAGTAGGCGCTCAAGTATCCTGACGTGCTTGTACAGCAGAATACTCTATCTACTCCTCCTCTTTGCAACAATTTCTGCAGAAGTCTTGTAGCGTGGGAGCCAATGGGCCAATGTCCTCCGGTCAAGGCTCCTCTATCTAGTGTAGCTCCAGTAGTATACGTCTTAAATTTCCCAAATTCAATGCCAATTCAAACAACTGCGGATAGTTTTATAATATTTTCTAAACTTGCCAGTAAATTATAAAGCGTGTGTGTTGTGTGTGTGTGTGTGTGTGTGTGTGTGTGTGTTGGTGAGCATTTTCTATTTTCGCCAAATGCACAATTGTTTTTGTTGGCGCTGTTTGTTGTTTGTTGTTATTCAGGTGTAGCGCCGCACGTAACGCTGTAATATTTCAACATAAAGACTGAATGCAACATTTTGTGTACACATTTTCAATTTCGACCGAAAATTTTTGTTTATTTTGCTTCAACATCGAAAGAGGGGGGAGGAAAGGCAGCAAAGGTAAAGGCAGTGGCAACTGCAATAAGCGCAAATGTAAATACGCTTGGCATAGCAACATTTTTCATTCGGTTACCTGATGCCATTAGATAGTGCAAACAGACTGACAGCGCTTATAGCCCGGTGGAAGGTGCAACGCGACGCGCGTATCAATTTGTTGCTAAAGTTTCTTGTTTTTTTCACTCGCTCTCTGAACTTGTGCTCCTCGACCATTTGGCTCAGCCATTTCCTGGGCCCCCGCTGCAATTTAACATCCGGCGCACGTTGCCACCGAATGTGGCAAGTTGCAACGACTGCTGGGCAGCCGAAAGTAGCCGCCGACAATATAAAAATTGCACACACACACACACACTTACACACATATAAAGCCAAGCGGAATTGCATAAATAAGTTTCATTTATGTATAGACCTCTTATCCTCATCTCTCCCACTGCCCGAAATTGGTCAACAGCGAAATGGCGTATATCTTGCTGCAGGCAGCACCTGCCCCTCCCCGCTCCCCTCTCCCCCTGGCACGGAAATTGCATAAATTGCTGTGGCAAGTAATACGAGCGATTGCCCCTGCCCCTGGACCACCACATCCATAAACGCTATCTGCACATAAACAAAGCCAAAGTCGTTAAGTATCCTCCACCCAGAGAGAGGGAGAGGAGGGTGAGTGAGTCTGACTATTGTTTCATCTGCGGCATGTTGAGCCAATGCTTGGGGACACACACATCATGTCAATAAATTCAGCTTCCATAAGTCGATCGCTTGTTTGGCGTCTCGCAAGCTCAGTATGCTCATTTATTAGCCCAAAAGCCTGCAACGCCGCAACCACGACACCAGGACAGACAGACAGATGGACGGACAGTGGGACGGACAGCGGGACAGTATGTTGTGTGCTTGTTTCTTGGCCCATTAATAGCAGCAGCAGAGGCAGCAGCAGCAACAACAACTCGAGCAGCATTTTAATTGTCGCTTTACTGACAACTTTTCTTCTCTTTTAAAATTTGTTATTAAATTGTGAAATTAAATGAAAGTTTTGCCTTAGTTTAGAGCCAGGTTTAATTCAATTCAAATGTTAAACTTAACCTTTAGTTCTATAATGGAAATTTGCTTAGCTGGCAAAACTTGTTTTGTGTTTAGGGTATATGAGTTTTATATATATTAGAGAAAAGAGTAGACTACAAACATACATTAATTCTTTAGCTCATGCTTAGTACTCAGATAGCTGGAATTTTCCTTGAGTTGCTAAACTTCCTATAAAACTGCTATAAAAAAACAACTGAAGAACAACCTAACATTTAGTTCTATAATAGAAATTTGCTAAGCTGGCAAAAGTTATTTTGTGTTTAGGGTATAAGAGTTTTATATGCAGAGAAAAGAGTAGACATTAATTCTTTAGCTTATGCTTAGTACTCAGATACCAGGAAATTTTCGTGAGTTGTTAAACTCCATGTAAAAAAACCAATTCAAGGAATTTACCCTTTTGTTTTTCTGCAGCTAAGTTGACCATAAAGTCAGTCCAGAAAGAGTTGCCATATCGATGTATATGTATATTGATGGATATTTTTCTTTAGACTATCTGGCAACACTGTGTTTTACAATTCACTCATGAAATATAAGGCAAATCTTTCAAGAGAAATTCCTGTGATCTGTCTTTCATTCACCTCATTGCGGTCTATTTATTTATTGCATAGAATTTAAATTTGTTATTTGCATAAAGTATTTGTTATTCGTTTGACTTCTTTATTTCATTTTTTTTTTTTTATGCGCTTTGAGTGACATTTCTTTTTGGCCTTGAGTCCAATTTGACTCCTTGCCCCAAGGACATAACTTTGCTTAAGAAAATACTATTTGAAATTGCGAGTGAGCACTCGTGCTTTGAGAATGTCAATTGCAATGAAACTGAAGTTGTTTGTATACTTGTGGATGGACTTGTTGTAGCTTTAGTTGTTGCTGCAGTTGTTGTTGTTGTTGTAGTTGTTCTTCATCCTGCTGCTGCAATTTCATTGGTCAAATGCTAAAAAGTTTTGGGACATTTCTTATAATTGATTTCTGTGCGTTTTTCAGTTTGGCTTTGGCTTTGGTTTTGCCTCTAAAAGTCGCATACAACTTGTTTATTCATTTTGGCAGAGCAGTTCAAGGTCACGTATAACTACTTGCAAGATGACAAATGCAATTGAAAATCCCTTGTCCCCCCTCCACTCTCCCTCTCTCTATGTCATTTAAACTTTATATTTATTACACTTTGAAACTCTCTTGCCACAATTGAGCTAAAAGTGGTGTTAGTGTGTTGTTATGTTATGGTGTTTTCCTAATTGGAATTGGCTCATTTTTATTTGATATCGAAGGATTACTTTATAAAATATTCGGTTTATTTTGAACTCACTATTTATTTTACTATTTTTTTTTTTACATATTTTTCTTGTTCGTTTTTAACTCTTGTTTTATGTACTGTTTTCCGTATTGGAATTAGGACATTTTTATTAGATATCATATCGAAGGATTACTTTATAAAATATTCGGTTTTATTTTGAATTAAATTCGTATATTATTTTATTTATTTTATTATTTTTTTTCATATTTTTCTGGCTCTGTCTTAACCCTTGTTTTATTTACTCTTTTCCTAATTGGAATTGACTCATTTTTATTTGATATCGTAGGATTACTTTATAATATATTCGGTTTTATTTTAAACTTATTTTTTATTTCACAATTTTTTTTTTTTACATATTTTTCTTCTTATTTTTTAACTCTTCTTTTATTTACTGTTTTTCTAATTGAAATTGGCAAATTTTTATGTGATATCTTAGGATAACTTAATAAAATATTCGCTTTAATTTGTAATAAAATTTGTTATTTATTTTATTTATTTTATATTTTTCTTGCTCTTTTTTAACCCTTGTTTCATTTAATGTTCTTACAGGTGCCCATCCTGAGCGACACTAGCTTGACACCGATGTGTAAGAGAAGTGGTGCGGGCAGCCTACTGCTAGAGCTGCTGGTGGAGAATCTGAGCTTTATAGTGACAATGATAAGCATAGCGATACTCTCTATATGGAGTAAGTATACATGCCAAATGCTGAGCTTCTATTTATATATTATTAGATATATGTATGTGTATATATTGGCGCATAAATCATGCGAAAACAAAGGCAAAAAATATCTAAAAAAAAAAGGACTAAACATTGTTAGTGCCAAAGGCAATAAATCATAAGTGCTGCCTGTGCCTGAAGCTGGACATGGAGCTGAAGCTGGACCTGAACCTAAACCTGTGCCTGGCTGTCAACCCTGACAATGTTGCCTTTTGTTGTTGTAGTTGTTGGTGTTTGCAGTTAATCGCAAATTCCATGAATTTTTAATCAAGCCAAGCGCGAACTGTGTGAGCTGTGTGTATCTGGCGTTGTACCTGGCCAGCATCCAGGCAGCATCCAAGGATGGCGTTATCCTTTGACGCAGACCTTTTTAGTGACGCTTCATGCGAGCTGCGTTTTAGGACAACGCTTCGTTAAACTTTGCCATTTTCTTGCATTTTTACACGCAGCCCAAGCGCCAAAGCTGTGGACTCACTTCACTCTCCTCTTACCATTTCGTGTGGCGAGCGGGCCAAAAGTTTTTAGTTATAACGGTTTTTTTTTGTGCAAAAGAGCGTCGCCAGTGTTTGCCATTTTTCAATGTTGTCTAGTTGCGGCGACCGGCACCAAAGTTTGAGTTGGGGTGTTATCGGTTTGCAAACACTTTACACCCAATAAAGAAAACGGGGAAAAAGTGCTGGTAAGAAAACTTAACAAGGGGTTTTACCTTGTACGCTTGCCAACCACAAACTGATAAGAAGTTTTCACTCTCTCTGTGTGTGAGTTTGTTGTGCTACGTGCCACACCTGCCCCTGCCACAGCACAGCAAGCTGACCCTGCTGACGCAACATAAACAACAAGCTGAAACAACAATAATAACGAAGCGAGTGCAACTTGATTAATTGCAACATTCAGTGCATGTGCCACAAGGGGCAAGAAAAAGAGAAGCTCAGCATATACCAGTACTACACTCCCTTTCCTTTATCTATATGCATTTATATATGACCTGCAGTTATTTTATTTCTATAGCTCAAGATACATTTCTGCTCCTCTTTAACTTTTTGTTTTTATCTCTTGCAGTATACATATCTTGCTTCCAAAGCCGTGGCGTCAACCAAGTCAACTCCGAGGGTAAGTTTAATTAATAATTTTGAGTGCAGCAGTGGCAGCAGCAGCAGTGGCAGTGGCAGCAACACCCCCTGAGGCAACCACGCACAACTTTGGCTACACTTCTCTCTATTAGTTTTAAGTTTTTAGTCATTTCGTGCATGAATACCAAAAACTTTTGGCAGCGATAACAGGCCGCAGTCTTTGCACTATCATCATCAGCAGGGAGAAAGGACGGACAGGACATGGAGCTAGAGAGACAAAAATTTCTTATTTATGACTTAAACTTTGATTTTCTAGCTTTACTTTTTTTCCAACCTCCTCGGGCCAGAAGGGTTTTTAGTTGAGTCAGTTGCCAATCCGATTGGGTATAACTAAACTATGCAACAGGCAGCAGCAGCAGCAGCAGCAGCAGCAGCAGCAGTTGTATATATGTGATATCTGCTAGTCGAGCACACCCCACTGTTGCCTTGCCGCCACTGCTCTCTGAATTGTGTTCTTTTGTTTGCCTGCTGTGCGGACACTCAGGCGTGCTGTGACTGCAAATTGAACTTTACAGCTAGGTTGAGTCCAACTCAACTCAGCTGTCCCACTTGAGCTGAAGATACTCTCTGCTCAACTCCCTGGCCTCTGCTCAGTATCTATTGCATGCTAATCAGACAGTAACTTTCAGCTATTGCCATCATAAATAACAGCTCGATGCTGCTGCTATTGCAAATCAATTTCATTTGATTTGAAATGTAATCGTAATCGTGGGCGTGCACACGCCCCCTGCTCTACACATGTCAGCCCATTAGCTTGGCTTAGACAAAGAGTTTTGTGCTAACCTTGGCAAACTTTAAACGCACACACACACACACACAGACATTTTCTCAAGGTTTTCCATTTGTTTTTCTTTAGCTAAGATTTTGTTTTGTTTTGTTTATTTTGGGTCTTTGGCTCTGATAAGCGCACGTTTTTGCTTCAAGTGTATTTAGCATTTTATCAGCGTAGGGCCAGCACTCAAATTACCTTAATTACAAAATTAGTCTAATTACTTAAGATTTGTGGTGACTCCCCCCGACTGCGACTCCTAATGAGACGGCCAGGTCAGCAGTGTTTGCCACAGTTCATTTGTCCTTTTGCTCGGCCATCCGCACGTAATTTTTACACTAATTTTAATAGCTAAATTATTTGTTGTGTGTGTGTTGCTGTTGCCTGTTTGCCCACATTTCCCATGCTCATTTTTCATGCCTTAGGCTCTGCTAATTACTACCGGAGTTGCCAGAGTAGTGCTAATGTAACGAAAAGAGTGGTTCCTACTACATCCAAAGGAATAGTCAAATGATGTTGATGTTTGCCTCAAGGTAAAAGTGTTGAGACGGCCTTTCTACGCTTCTAGTAACTCATCCTTATTTTCTAGGCACTTTTTATATGAATCGTCGTTGATGATATTATTATTAGTTTTATAAGATGATTATTCAAGATGTATAATTGTAAGCCTGGGTATCATTTAGTTAATCACTCTACTCTACATCAAAGTTATTAATGATGCTCTTTCTATTCCTATTTTGCAGTGTTCCAGAAAGTCCAACCCCAACCGCCTCGTCCCTCGTTCAGCCCACACTCATCGCTCGCGCCAAACAGCTCATCGGGTAAGTTTGTAATTGTGTCCATGACTTCAGAGAGATACTATAATGCACTTCTTTTAACTGCTTTACAGCCTCAACCTCTCCAGGTCGAACTCTGCTGCAGGACGAGTCCTTTATCTACGGCCATCCACAGATGGGCTCGCCGAACAAGACAAGCACTTTCCGTCGTTTCAATTAGACTCGTTGCTGCACTGACTTTTCCAGCGAGGAAAAAACACAGATGTAAACACAAAGAGAGGGAGAACATTTCCTACGGTAGCTTAAGTAGTTGGAATAAATTGATAAAACTAGGGAAAGGGAAAAACACTCAGGTTACAGTTACGACTTTCAGTTCATAAGACCAATTAACAATAATACAAATGAAATATTTAACGAGAGAAGAGTTGGTAGTGTTGTTTAAGTTTGCTTTTGACAATTTACATTTATTTACAATTTTTCAATTGATTTAACAAGTAAATTAGGTAGAAATTAAGTAAGAAATGAGACTAAGAGTTCTGTATATATATACATTAGTTAGAGGGGTTTAGTTTAGGTGTTTAGGTAAAAAAGTAATGTATTTAATTTGTAAATCAGCAGTTATTCAACCAATGGTATCATTTATTTATTGTATACATATAATTCGCTTAAAGCTGTGTAAATCTTGTTAAATATTAAGTACTTTTTGTAATAAACTGGAAAACCAAAAGTAAAATACTTGTCCTGATTATTTCTCTTGTCTCCTGTGGGGTAGCACGTGCAGAAGCTGCTTCAATTATGCTTTGACTGTCTCTCGCACTCCCTGCTCTCCCTTCTCCTGGTCTCTGTGCCAAAGTGTTAAGTGCTCTCGTAAGGACTCAGCTGCAGCTGAAATGTATGCTACGATTTTTGTTATATGCATTTCTAATTAGAAAAGCATCAAGTCAAGTATGCCATTAATTTTACATTTTGCGCATTTCAAGTGTGCCACGCCCACGCCCACTCGACAAAATACACACACAAAAAAAAAAAAAGGTGGGCATGGCACTTGTCGATCTCTCACTACTCCCATTCCCATTCCCATTCTCTAGCACGTGCAGGAGTTATTATTTTTTAACTCCCTCTATGCTGATTGAGCTGGATGCTACTGCTGCTGCTGCTGCTGCTGCGGTTTTTACTGTTATTAATTAGTTTATGCAGTTGCTGCTGCAGGCAATTGGGTCAGCAATAAAAATTAGTTTCATGCCTGCATTCGATACATGGTTTGCATATTTAATGAGCGTGTATAGGCCATGGCAACGCTGCTTGATTTATTAACCCTTGAGAGCCAGAGTATTCATTTCCACATGAGCATGGTGGATGGGGGATCTGCCTGAAGTTTTTCCAGCCTGCCTGCGATTACAGCTTCATCATTTTAACGCAATTTCCTTGGCAGTGAAATGGAAATTTCCATTTCAGTTTGACTTTTATTCTTATGCGATTATTTTTCTTCTTCCACGATTTTGCTTCATAAATTATAAATAACTTAATCGTGTCCGAGCGTATTGAACTGTGTGTAACCCAAAAGAAAACGCAAAGGAAAGCCGGAAAAATTGGGCTTGGCCCAGGAGCAGTTTTGCTCAAGTTGACGCGGCTTAAGTGCTGACAAATGCACAGGCATCAGTCAGTTATGGGTGTGTGTGGGCCTGTGTGTGTGCGTGTGTATGTATGTGCATATATTGATTAAGATGCTTAAACTTGACTTCATTCATGTGTTAACATTACGCAACGAACGTTATATGCCGGCTATTTCTCTCCGAGTGTGTGTGCTTGATTTGCTCATTTCCGGTTCTTTGAAAACCGGCCGGCATGTGTGTGTGTGTGTGTGAGTGTCCGAATGTGTTGAGTAGCGATATTCTAATCGGATTTGAGTGTGTGTGTTCAATATATGAATTAAATGCCACAACTGCTACGACAATCGCTGCGTTAGTCACATGAATTATTAAAACAACAATTAGCTAGGCCCAAAAATAATTATATATAATCAGAGTGTGTATTTAGTATTTTGATACGTCAATTGCATACATTACATGCATTTTGTGATGGAATTGCATAAATAAATAAGCACTGCGAGATTTGCTGCCTAAGCAAATGAAAATATTATCATTAATAATAATACCACTAAATATTAAGTATACGCCGTGTGTGGCGCATATTGAAATTTACTTTGATCTCACAATTGTTGCGCATTGCTTTTGTTTAATATATTCTACCTGTTAATGAATACGCTGAGAGTCGCGAAATGACTTTCTAATTAAAATGAGAAAACTGTAAAAGATAAAGACATCAATTACACTCTGCTCACAGACTTTTTGCTTACTTTACATTCTCCACTCGCTCATACTCGCTGATGCTGCAGATTCTAATTAATTACAGTCATATGACTAGCACACCCACACACACACACTCTCGCATACATACATGGGTTTCGTTTCAAATCTTTCGCAGAGAATTTTTATACTGCAAAAAGTGAGGGTATGATAAGGTTGCAATGAGTAAAATAATACAGTGGGTGTATGTAGGTATATGTTTGGCATGAGTTATCAGTATATCCTTCTGCTTTTTCCTTTAAATTTGGCAACTTTAAGGACTCGATTAAACTCTATATCGATGACTACACTATACTATTTCAATGTAATCATTTCAATCTACTATTATAACCCATTTCATTGCAAACTTAATGGTTTACTTCGTATTATTGCGTCTTGCACACTCGACTGGCGCACTCGCACCACTTACAACTAAAATGTTTACATTGTCTTCAGCTTCAGCTAATTGAAATTCTAATTATTTCCATGAAATTTTCGCTGAGTTTTACGGGTGGCTCTGATAAGTAATTAAGATTGTCTGTAGGCCTTCATATACTATAGCCATTCTATATACTGTATAGTATCTGTATCTGGCAATTGTAAAACCGCACAACACGCAATTTATCATAAAAAATGGTGTCTAAAATTTATTTTAATTATACATTTTATTTCTAATGCTGTCGTCTCACTTGCAAAGTGAAAATTTATTGCTCTTGAGGTAATTTCGGGGTGGGCCACAAGAGCCTTACAAAATTTATGCTTATCGCAGATAAATGTTTAAAAATTACTACAAATACAATAAGGAATATACAATCACATTAATGGTGCCGCTATAATAAAAGTCACTTATATACCTATATACTACGTATGGTATGTACTATATGTATGTGCTTGCAGCACTCATACAGACTTTGGTCGCTCCGAATAGTATTTGTTCTCGTGTAGAACCTAATTAAGCTATTGCCTATTTAGCATGTGTGTGTAAGGGTGTGTAGCTGTGTGTAGTACCTAGTGGTAATCGCATTACTCAGTCAAACGTTCAATTTGTATGGTCGCATGCTTGATGTTGTATTTGCTGCCAGAGGCCAATCGAGTTGCCTGCTCCAGCACTGCATTCGAGTCACTCAGCGAGTCTATATAGATAAGGTAATATTCAATATTCATGTGTGAGCATATATTTGGTATTTGTGTTTGCCATATAACTGCACTTACCCACAACCAGATGAGCCATGAGCACGTTGTGGTCACTCGTGTGCTGCCAGACATTCAGATGGTGCACAGATCTGAAGAGGGAATGCAGATGAAATGGAAATGTAATACAGGTAAGATACGGAATAAAGGGTACTCAACAGTCGGTTCACATCTTTGTCTGTTGCCTCCGACTGTTGTGCGCCCCAAGTTCATCGACTTACTTGACACCTATTATGTCCGCCAGCTCGTGCTGCAGCGTCGTGAGGCAGACATTCCGCGGCACCGCGTCCAGCATTATGGACATGGACTCTCGGAACAGCTGCACCGTGGTCATAATGACAATTACTGAAAAGAGCAGCGTGCACAATGGATCCATGTACTTGGCGCCCGGCTGTTGTGTTGTGCAATGGGGTGTAGATGGGTCAGTTAATTGAATTAACTACAGAGGCGAGCGAGTACTACGACTATGATACTTGGTACTTGGTACTTTGTACTCTTGCCCCTGCTCATAGTCGCACTACGGTATTAATTGACTCTTGTCTAGACACTCACATAGAATTTGATTAAGACAGCCGCCAGAAAGACGCCAATGCTCTGCACCAGATCGCCGATGACATGAATCATTGCAGCGCGCAGGTTCAAATTGCGTTCGCTTGCACTGCGAAAAAACAAAGTTAATGGTTATTGCATTGGCTTAAAACAACATTAACTTTAGGCCACTAATTAATAACTACAAATCAAGTCTAACTAATGCTCTGTGTGCTCTACAAACTAAATTAAATTCCCATTACAAGTAATCAAACAAACAATTGCCCGCAGTGACAACAGCTGCTGCAACAGTTCCAATGATTGTTGTTGTTGTTGCTGCTGTTGCTACTGCTGCTGCAATTGTTTATTGTTTTTTGTGTTTTGCTTTTTGTGAGTGGCAAATTCATGAGTTTTAACCGCAGGCTATACAACTGCCATTGCTCTTTTAAAGCGTTTTGTTAGGCTTACAAACTATATCAATATTTATGCATTTAAAGTCTGCCTTTTACTTTTTCTTTTATCAAGTTTTCTTTCCATATGTCATATTCTACTCTTAAGTCAGCTTCATCTTACTCTATTCTGTAATTTTGTTCCTTTCTTGTTGTAATTTCTGCTCAATTCTTATTTCTTCCAAAATTTGCTTAACCCTTTTACTTATCTTAGCTGCATTTATCTTCTCAGTAGAGTCTGTCTGCGATGTTCTTCTACTTTTGCCTGCTTTTCTCTCCAAGTCTTTTATTCTATCTTTACTCTACTCTGTGCCTGCCTCACTTTACTTTATTCTTTAATATTTCTTCTTTTTTTTCAATCATAATATCATTTTAATTCTTATTTCTCCCACTATTCCTTGACCCTCGAAAAATCTCTCTGACTTGTTCTTCTACTTTTAACTACTTTTCTCTCCAAGTTTTATATTCTACTCTTAAGTCTGCTTTTTACTTTTATTTTTCTTCTTTTCTTTCAATCATAATTTCTGTTTAATTCTACTTTCTTTCACAATTTCCTTGACCCTTTCGCTCATCTGCAACTATCTTCTCAGCAGAGTCTGTCTGCCTTCATCTTCTGCTTTTGCCTGCTTTTCTCTCCAAGTCTTTTATTCTACTCTTAAGCCTGCCTCACCTTACTTTATTCTTTAATATTTCTTCTTTTTTTTTAATCATAATTTCTGTTTAAATCTTATTTTTATCACTCTTTTCTTGACCCTTTACTCAGCTGCATTTATCTTCTTTCAATCTCAACTTTTTCCACACACTCTTACTATTTCTTCTTTTACTTTTATTTGCTCTCTTTTTCCTATCTCTGTTTCTCAAACTCTTATCTTCATTTGTCTTTCTTCAATCTGAATTCTTGGCCTCAAGGAGAGCTCTCTCCCACTTACCCATTTTGTTGGTCAGCCTTCAAGCCGCTTGCCATCGCACTATGACCATCATCGCTGCTAGTTGTTGAGTGGGCGTAACCCTGCCCATTACTGTACATATGATCATGGCCATCACTGTGACTGTGACTATGGTTGTGACTATGGTTGTGACTGTGACTGTGACTGTGACTGTGACTATGACTGTGGCCATGGCCATTGCCGCCCGTGAACCAGGAGCCATGCAGGACGAACATCATGCTGTGGTTAAACAATAAATTCAATTAATAAAATACAAATTTATAAAGTGAGAATTAAGGAGAAACAATATCAATAATAATAACATATTAATAATAATTAATCACTTCAGTAACTCACACAATATTAATGGCGATTCCAATGGCCGAGATGCACATCATGACGTTGACATCCAGCTCAAAGTCCTGCGTGTAGATGCGCTCAACGGCAACCACAACGAGCATTGCGGTGAGCAGCCAAATGCCCAAAATGGAGGCCAAGGCACCGAGTACCTCTGCCAAGGAGAAGGCAAAAAGAAGTCGCATAAGAAGAAGCAGATCGAAAGGGTTGAGTGCTAACTAACTTGGCTCAGAGTGTGTTCCCTGGCCATAAATGCAATTACTGTGGCACAGCGTGTGTGTGTGTGTGTGTGTGCAAGTGTTGTGGTTTAGTGTACTCATTAGCATAGTGTCGGGGGGGATGGGGAGGGGGAGGGGCCATAATTGGGTACTTACCGAAGCGTTTGTAACCAAAGGACATGCGTGAGTCCGGCGGTCGAGTGCCCAACCAAATGGCGACCAATCCGATGATGAAACTAATGCAATCAGATGCTAAATGTGCGGCATCTGTCATAATGGCGAGACTTCCGGCCATATAGCCGCCAAGGAATTCAATGATCTGCGGTTGCACGATAATTTATGTCATTGCTTGTTCCAAATTTATCATAATTAAATCAAGAGACACGCACACTACCATATGCAGGTGTGTGTGCGGGTGTGTGTGTGTGGGTGTGTACTCACCATGAATATGCCACACAGCGAAATGGCGAGCAGAATTTTTAATTTCGCCTCCTGTGCTGATTTGCTTTTGAGGTTCGCAGCGAATCCTGGCTGAAAATTGCGACAAACCATGCTCGTACCAGCCGCACCTGTACCCGAACCCGAACCGGAACCTGAACCCAAACTGCCAGCCGAACCGTGTTCACCTGGCGTTGTTTCACCACCGCCATGTTCCAAGTGCTGCAAGTAGCATAATAATTGCCTTATAAATATGACTGTATGTGTGTGTGTGTGTGTAGGTGTGTGTGGGTGTGTGTGCATATAAATAGCTGCTGGTTGCTTGTTGTGCCATTTTCATAGCATACAAACGGGCTTCTCCTTTAATTGAACAATTAGAGCTAAAGGGAGATAAATGTTAGGCATATATATGCATATAGAATGGAATTTATATAATGCTTTAATAAGCTGAACCCATTACGATTATGTGGAAAAACTACTGTTATAAGTTATTAGTCTGTTAAGCCGAATCCATTACCCAAAATGTAGAAAAACTGCTGTCAAGTTGTAAATCTGTTTGGAGATTGAGTTTTGTTTGTGGCACTGTCAACAAAAGCTTTATTTTAAAATTAAATATATATATATTAAATATATATATAATGGCAATTAGCTATTTATGAGGTAAGAAGTATTTTCTATAGCCGAAGCTAATCAAATGTATGAACATATGTACTGCTAATGAAAGTACTTATTTCCGAATTCGAAGTCAATTTCGATAACTTATTTAGTAAGATCGTAGGTTAGGTTAGGTTAGGCGGTAGATTAGGAATAGACCTCAGCTCACTTAGGCCAAAAGAGTCTTATTGTCAGTAAGATCGTAACATATTTGAGAATTCAATTGAGGAAGAATTGAGTTGGCTACCGTGTAGTAAAGCAAATTCTCCCTAAGGTGCAAACGGACAATTATTTTGGCTCTGTGGCACCTACGTATTAGTTTGAGAGATTGGCAAATCAGCTCGGATCTAAATCTCTAGAGTTTTCTGTGGCACCTCCAAATACTTCTTTAGTAAGATGGTAACATTTTTCAGAATTCAACTGAGAAAGATGCATAGGCTACTGTGTAGTAAAAGTAAACTCTTCCTAAGCTGCAAACCCACAATTATTTTGGCATAAACAATTCCAATATGGAGATATGGTTTACAGGTTTGGGGTATCGCCTCAGCAAGCCTATGGCAGAAGATACAGAGAGTCCAGAATCGAGCTACGTTACATACGAAATTCCACTCTCCACAGAGCCCTTAACTGCACACCAAGTGGTGAGCAGAACAACTGCTTCTCTAGTTGCTTTAATGAGAGGCTACCAAATCATTTCCATAGGCATGATTGACGTGGCCAATCGGAAGACTAAAGAGATAACAGTTCTAGAACTTATTCAGTCTCTAAATCCCCTAACAAATTTGCGTGAAAATGTAAACCAGGCGAGAATAATACGATGCTCCTAAGGGGATGTTACACGGATCATTCATAACTTTAGTTAGTTGATCATATAAATAAATACTGAATGTATTCTCAACAGGAATTCAACTAGAGCTGTCAGCATTATGATCCATGTCAAGCTATAAGTTTATTTGGCAATTGAGTATTAAGTGCCACTCTCAACAGTTCGAAATCAACAGCAGAGAGTTAAAAGTCGGAATGAAATTCAAACAAAACTGTTTGTTAAATTGTAATTTCCAGTTACTTATAAGGTAAGGAGTATTTTTTAGTAAATGGAATATGAGTCTCTTATAGGCTAAAAGTATAAATGTAAAGTTAAGCTGAATAAAAGACTGCATTCTTCAACTTATACCTTTATAACTTTGATACCGAGTAAAGTCTACAAGTTGATTAGGAATAGGGATCAGTAGAGTCACTATAGAAGCCACAGTTAAAAAAGAAACTTTATTATTTGAAAGTAATTTAAAATAATGTCAGAAGCGATATCAATATCAAACAATAGATACTGATAATGCAACTCAATATTAAAATACAGTAAGAGCACTTTTTAGTAAGAATGAGAAATAAAAATAATTAAGAATATATATACTTTGTGGGATCTGCCCCGCCTCCTTCTGCCTTTTTTAAAGTACAGGGTCTAATTAAACTAGAACTGAAAGCCCTGTGAGCACTGCCTTAAAGAGAATCTAAATAGTATTGAAGTGAAATTCTGTACCAGTATAAGAATGCGTTTGAGTATGCGAGTGTATATGTAGTGTATGTATTTATATACATGGGCTTTGTATACAGGTATGTCTGTGTGCTTGTCTGATCTATCTATCAAAATAGTACTTGCCAGATTTGTTGAGCTATTGTTGTTGCTGCCCCGCAACAGGGGCACCTCCCACGTCTGCTCATCCAGATCCAGTGCAACAGCTGCGCTTCTTGCCTCTGCCCCACCTCCTCCGGTTCGTGTTGTTAATATTGTTGTGCTTGTGTCAAGGTTGTTGTTGTTGTTGTTGTGGTTGTAGTTGTTATTGTGGGTGTTTGTATAGGGGTATTTAGGATTACCATTTGGCATGTGAGCACTACGATTTGCAGCCACAGTATTCAGTCTTCTAGGGTTATACTGTTGCCCCCTGCTCTGTGGCAGCTGTTGCTGTTGCTGCTGCTGTTGTTGCTGCTGCTGCTGTTGATTATCATCCGAGTAGAGGGAAAAACTCACATCGTAATCATCATCATGCATTGTGGGAGCCAGTGCGCTGTCAAGTTTCTGATATTTTGACATTGTTTTTCGTGAGCTGCTTCCGCACTTCTTCTTTATTTTTCACTTTTGCTTAACGAGTTCTTTGTGTAACTGTTGGTGTGCGCGTGTGTTGTTGTGTGTGAGCTTTGTCTGTCTGGCGCTGTTATGACGCTTATCTACATTGCATTTATCACAATTAGTCTCAGTGTGCACTGGGTTAAGACATCATCAACGTCATTATCATCATTCACTCACTTCTCACTCATCGTCATTAAATCAAGCATGTTGTACTAGGTGGCATTTGTCGAGTACGTCCCAATAGTGATTAGTGGCTGTTTTTTAGTGGAAAATCATTTGAATTTAAAATTAGTTTAGTCTAATGTGTATTGTGTTTACTTTGTTTGTGTATTGAAGTCAAGTACTGCGATTACTTTGCTTTCAATTTGCTTAGTTTGTTTCCTAGTCTTAAATATCACTTAATATGTGTACTTATTATATAAGCTGTAAAGTAAATTAAACTCTGTATTAATTCAAAATATTTTAAAATTAATTTTACACTTTTGAAAAGTAAGTTTTTAATTCACAGTAAAATTTCCATAATTTAGATGAATTTTTTACTTTTTAAAAGTATTTTTCACTTGTTTATTTCGATAAGAATTTTTATGTTATTTTTATTTATTTATTCACTTTTTGTTAATTTATTTAATGCATTTTCGTTGAGTTTTTTTACTACAATATTATTCTCACTTTGCGCATTTTTTATGTCGATTAGAATTGAGTGAATTAGTCTTAAATATCACTTAATATGTCTACTAATGAGCATAATTATATAAGCTGTAAAGTAAATTAAATACTGAATTTATTTCTAGCATTTTGAACTTCATTATTAGCTTTTGAAAAGTGATTTCTGAATTCACAAAAATAGCTCTATAATTTCTAGTATTTTAAATAAGTTTTTCTCTTTTAAAAAAAAGTTTTTCACTTATTAAATTCAGTAAGAATTATTATTCACTTTTAAAAAATAATTTTTGAATTCACAGAAATAGTTCTATAATTTCTAGCATTTTAAACAATTCACATTTCACATTTTCACATTTTCACATTTCACATTTATTTTTATTTATTTATTCACTTTTTGTTAATTTATTTAATGTATTTTCGTTTGGTTTTTTTACTACATTTTTATGCTCACTTTGCACATTTTTTATGTCGCTTAGAATTGAGTGAACTGTTCACCCTTTTGCCATGACAAATTCCCCACTTCGATAAGATATTCTTGTCACACTTTTTTCGGTGTAATTTTATACTCTTTCACAGTTTGTTCACATATTCGATATGTGTAGCTGAATCATCTATTAGCAGTATAGATACAGTTATCTTTATTGGCCTTATCTTGATTATTCAATTATTACAGAAATCTTATGGAAATGACTGCCATAAAAGGTAGACCGGGTAGGGGTAAGGGTAAGGGTATTGTGCATTCGATGAGGCCTTCTACCTCCAATTATGTTGTCTTCTTTGACAAGCTCTATCACTTTTACTTCGCTCTTGTTCTTTATGCTATTTTGTTATCAACCATAATAGTCATGTCGTTAGCATGTATGTATTTAGTTTGTCATTTATTCTTTAGTGTTTATGTTTATCTTTCACTCCGCTTTGGCGCTTTCGTATGCATTTATTTTGTGGTCGCCTTGGGGATCCTAAGTTTGCGATAAGCGCCACACACACACACACACACTGCCGACAATAATGAAGTTGTACCAACAGACACAAATACACACACTCACATGCACAGTGGGTGTCAGTTGGAATGCCACAACCGATTCAATGCGCAGTTTGACAACGACTGAACAACAATTAGCACTCGATTCGGAAACATTTAACACGTTTTGACCATTTTTGAGCGATTTTATGACAACTTGGCATCAATTTAAGCCATAAACTACATTTTAACAGCGATTAGATAAAAGTCTGTCAGCTGGAGAAAACATAAAACAAGCTTTTGCAATTGTGATGGAAGAGAGATTTTGTTAAAAATGTTGCAAGTGTCACACATGAATTTATTGAATGAAATGTATTTTGAAAATTTATTATATTATATTATTTTATATTAAATTATAGTATTTTATTATATTATATTATTTTATATTAAAGTATAGTATTTTTTTATGTTATATTATCTTGTATTAAATTAAAGTATTTTATTATTTTAAATAATTTTATATTAAATTATAGTATTTATTATATTATATTATTTTATATTAAAGTATAGTATTTTTTTATGTTATATTATCTTGTATTAAATGAAAGTATTTTATTATTTTAAATAATTTTATATTAAATTATAGTATTTTATTATATTATATTATTTTATATTAAATTATAGTATTTTATTATGTTAAATTATTTTATATTAAATTATAGTATTTTATTATATTTTATATTAAATTATTGTATTTTATTATATTTTATTACTTTATATTAAATTATAGTATTTTATTATTTTATATTAAATAATAGTATTTTATTATATTATAATATTTTATATTATATCATATTATATTAAATTATATCATATTATATTAAATTATATTATACATATATTATGCTATGTATATTAATTTGTCATCAAAGCACCTTAGCTCATACATTTGCAATTAATAGTATTAGAGGATGTTTGCTGAACCTAATGAAGCGCTGATAAGAACTCTAAACACATTTGCTTCATTATTTTAATCTTTTTTGGCGTTGAAGCACAATCTACACCTTGAAATGTGCTGTCGTCTGCGACTTTAATGAGCAGCTAATAAAATGTATCAATAAACACATCATATATATAGTATATATGTATCTATATGTAGGTGTGTATATTCGGCTGTCTGCCTGTATGCAGTAGGCCAGCTAATACCCGCCGAGTATTGATAAAATGTACGTGCGCTTGGCGCACTTCTCAGAGTCCCCAATGAGCACTTGCGAGCGCTGAGAATCTGATTGGAAAGCCAGAAGAATTTATTGTTGACAGCTTGTCTATGCGTGTGTGTGTGCGAGTGTGCGAGTGTGTGTGGGTGTGTTTGGGTATTTTTATTTTCCTTTTCCTTTTTCATTTGATTTCCATTTATAACAGTTTATTTATGGCCCAGTGCACTATGTATGGGGCGCTGCTTTTGACGTCTTTTGTTTGAATGAAATCTTGGCTAAATTTAGGCATTGCGATTGCCATGGCCAGTGCCAGACTTACTTTTTACCCTTTTTGTAAATAATATTAAATTGATTTTAAAGTGCGCTATTAATTGCTGTTTGTTGACTCATTTATTAATGAAAGAGCAGAAACTCTCGGTCCATTAACAACACGCACTGCAGCTGTATGTCTGTCTGTACATTGACCTTATCAACTGGTTTATTTTTCTTTCTGTTTTAATTTTTGCTTCAGCCTCTGCTATTGTTGTTGTTGTTGTGCGAACTAGTTCGCTGTGGTTACTGTTGTTGTTGTTGTTGGAATTACAGAAGCTGCAGTTGCACAGCACGTGAAGCCGGTCGAGCCAGAGAGCGCGCGAGAGCGCAACTTTGAGTGAGAGCAGCGCTTGAGAGATGAGCCCCGTTATCAGTCACGATAGTTGGTAGGGTGAGTTGAATGTGAATTGAAATTGAGTTGTTTAGCTCTGTGGGGGGGTTCATATGTTCCTTCACGTGACTTCTGTTTACACTATTCTCACTCTCCCCCTCTGGCTTGGTAATTATGCTTATTCAGCATTTGATTTAATTCTCACAGTTTCGCTTTAGCTCCGCTTTAGTTGTTCTCTTTGGCATTATGCAGGCGTGGTATTTGTCATGCTATGCGCACATACATACATACATGCATACATACATACATACATACATACATACATACATACATACATACATACATACATACATACATACATACATACATACATTCATACATATGCATATTCATTTTTTCTAGCATTAATGTGATTTTATTCATGCACCACGTATTTGCACTTAAATATTGTTTCAACACCTTTAATTTCTATATACTATACACACACACACACACACACACACACACACACGCTTCGCTTGCCTTTGATAAATATTGACGCTTTTTTCCGATAATCTGGGTATAGCTTTATTACGTACTATTTGTTTGTAGGCAAGATCATTAACACGCCGCCGCTATTTGCTTATTGCCTTCGATTTGTCACTGACGTAAAGCCCGCACGTCGTCAGCGACGCATGAAGTTCGACTAACAGCGGCACTACAGAACGACAATCAGCTGGCTCAGCGGAAAGACTGTTGCCAGAGAGAGAGAGAGAGCGAAAGCAGCAGAGAGCGAGCGCCGGGCGCTTAAAATTAGTTCACTCACACTTCATACGTAATTTTTCCCATACGTTGATTACGCACTTGCTCTCACTCCACTTTACACTCGCGCTCCATTCCATTTGACTCACTCGCAGTGCATTAATTAGCGAGCACTTGAGTGCTTTTTGTGCCGTTTCTTTCACTCAAATCAAAATATCATCTCAGCGGCTCGTTGATCTGCCTGCCTGTCGAGCAGTTTTCATTCGTAAACAAAGAGTGTTGTGTTGTTGTTTTATATAAAGTTTTCTTGCGATAATTCAAATACAGCTTTTGTATAGGTAAATAAATCAGAGACTATGACAATTTCTTTTACATTTCAAACAATTGTTAAAGTTGGTCTACAAGTGTTTTAGTACAGTTTACTCGATAATTGGCTTCAACTGAAGCAGCATGTAGACAAAGAAACAGTTGATTTATTATAATAATAATATATTATTTATTGCATTGCACATTTTCACATGCTAAGCGAGTCATATTTTGGGTAAGGCTGCAGTCGTATGCACTTGACAGCGAGAGACTTTAGGTTTAATTATTTAATTAGTTTAATTGGTAGATTTGAAATAGTAGATATTAGAATCAGTATACAGTCTCTAACAAAAGTAATCAAATACATACATTTATGGAAATAAAGTCTATAGAATAAGGACAACTTTTATTTTATTAATTCAAATTACAATAAATGCAGCTATAATTGTTTAAACTCAATAGAAAATTTCTACAAGATTTTACTAACTTTGTTTATTTTTGTTTAATTTCCTTTCATATTTTTGCTCTTTTGATTGATTTAAGCTAAATTTTATACAATAAATAAGCTAAATCCTTTTCATAATGCCAATGAAAAGAAGATAGATACGTTAAATCGTCCAAAAGCCAAAGCAATAGGCTTACATTCGAATTAGTTTAGTACATCAAGAGATTATCTAGATTGTGTTAAAAAAGCCAAACAATTTGAATAGTTGAAAGAGTTGCCATGGTGCATTTGATTCATACCCTGATATGGTAAATATAGAAACTGAAATTGTGGCCATAAGCAGTTGAGCTAATTTTCAATTATATTTTCAGTTTACTAAAAGCTGAGTGAGACGAAGGTAAAGTGTATTTACCTTTCTGCTGGGGGGATTTGTTGCCGTGTGGAAACTGATATTTTTATTGGCAATTGGCAATTGGCAAAAAAAGATACAGATACTTCTCGCTCAGACAGTTTAAGTCGAGCTAAAAATGGCTCTATTTACGGCAAAACGTTTACGCTTCATGTCTGAGGCACGATAAGATTTCAATTAATATAAGAGTGAGTCGTGTGGAGCTTAAACGTCGATGTCAGATATGGATACGATACGACGCTCTATATACAAGTTCGTATTAAATTACAGACAGCCAATCACAATACTTGAAAATGGCTACTTAGCAAAGACTTTGGACCCTGGCAATTGTTGCCAGCGTAAAAAGTACAATTCAAGTGAAGATGCTGCTAATTCACAGTGCCTGCCAGCCGTCTGCCACTTCAAGTGCTGTGGTTGCATGCCACACTGAGCATGTGGCAAGTATTTTCTTCTGCTGTTTACTTTGCCACTTGTTGTTTTCTTTGATTGCGTGAGTCTTGGTTACACCTTGGCGCATCTAAGCCACAGTCAAGTGAAATGTTTAAAAAACACAATTTTTATAGCAAATATAAATTAAATTTCTGGGAATTTGCTGCTACAAGTTGTTTACTCTCACCCCACAGCACGTATACGCCCAGTGGTACGCTCCGTCTGGAGTCAAGTCGGTATGTATGTATGTGTGTGTGTGTGTGTGTGAGTGTGTTTGCTTTACTTCGGCAACCATTTTAAATAATCGTAGGCATCTCTCTGCTGCTGCTACTAAGTTGTGTGTCTCCCTGTCTGTCCCTCTGTCTGCATCTTTTGCTTGTGAACTATTGACGCCGCAGTTACCATTGATGATGTTGTTGATTGCGTTTGTTTTGGGGGCTGGCTTGACTTTTCGTTGTGTGTGTGTGTAGGCGTTTTCACTGATTGCCACAGCAGCAATTTGTGTGTGTTGTTGTTGTTGTTGATTTTTTTTTGAGCAGGTTAACGATAACTGACAAACATGAAGCACAGATTAAACATTAAACATTTTACTTCTGAACCTAATCGTCTGAGTAAATGGCAGCAGCTATCAAACGCAATGATACACACACAAGCACACACACATATGGCGTAGATTCGCGTAATTAGAAAAGCAAACAAATTATGTTGACTGCCACTTAAACCGCACAGCTCTTCAGCGTCAGTTAGACGGCTACACACGCACACCCCCTTCACACCCTCAGTCTGCCGCCACTCCTCTCTCACTCCCTACCAATCTCTCTTACTCCGTCGGTCTCTCCTTTACACAAACGGAAACAGCATCGAGTCATATAACGAAGGAAATCAAGAAGCTACTTCAGCAAAGATGCGCACAAAAAAAATTGGTAAAAAATATCCGTAGGTTCGCTCGGCTATGCGTATCATGTGGTTGGACTAACGGTAACTTGGTTGCAAGGAGGGTTGGAGGGGGGTGGTGGGGAGCAGTGCAGCGTGGCAGCTATGGCAGGTGACAGGCAAAGTGAATTTAATACAAAGTGCCTTGAGCATTTCAATGCGAAACGTAGAAGCTGCGTCTATCTCTTTGTATATACGAGTGTGTGTGGGTGTGTGTGTGGGTGTGTGAGTATATGTATGCGTGTGTGTGTACTTTATTTACGTGTTTTTTTTTTCTTTAAAGAACAGAAGCGGTTAGCAATAGCTAGGCAGAATCTAAAAGACGAAACTCGTTTGCTCTATGCCAAATTTATATATTTCTAAAGAGTTTTTTTTAGAGCCTGTACATAAAGCGCACAATAGGGTTTAATAAGTTTTTAGTTAGGACATTTAAAGCAGAAATATTTGCAGTATTTTGTAATATTTATTGCATATTTTTAAACAAATTTGAAGAATTTTTAAAGATTTTAGCATTTGCCTAACTTTGAACAGATATAAAGTTTAGTATGTGAAATCAGTTGAGCTGTTGTTTTTCGAGCCTGTGCTCAAAGCGCACTAAAGGGTCTATTAAGTTTGTACTCAATGCATTTAAAGCAGAAATATTTGCAGTATTTTTTAATATTTACTGCATATTTTTAAACGAATTATAAGAATTTTTAAAGATTTTAGCATTTGCCTAATTTTGAACGGAAATAAAGTTTAGTATGTGAAATCAGTTGAGCTAAAGAGATATGTGAGCGCTTGGTTTTCACTCCTTTCGCTCCCTACACTCGCCCTTCTCTCACTCTCACTCTCAATCGCTTTTGCGTTGCCATGAGTGTGCTCTAATGACATCAAAAACTTGATATATCCCCTGCTTGATAGAGCAAACGCCAGCCAAAGGAGAAGCTGAAGGAGAAGCAGAAGCAGAAGCAGAAGCAGAAGCCTAAGGGGCCAATGCTGCTGCTGTTGTTGCTGCTGTCAATGTTGTTGTTGTTGTTACTGTTACTGTTGTTGTTGTTGTTATTCTTGTTGTTGTTGTTGTTACTCTGGTTGTTGTTGTTGCTGCTGGTACGTGAGTGTTTCATTGACACCAACCATTTTATTTTCACTTCTTTTTTTTTTTGCGCTGCCTGAATGAGGACGTTAGACCTTTAGCTTGTGTGTGTGGGTGTGAGTGTGACTGAGTGTGTGTGTGTGTGTGTGTGTGTGTGTGTGTGTGTGTGTGTATGTGCCAGTGGTTGAGTGGTGCGTTCGTGTGCATTTTGTGAGCTTAATTGAAAATTGAGTGCTTAACTTTGATTTTGTTTTCGGCGGAAGCGCCACTCGAACTCCGTCACCATCGAATGCCCCGAGTCTCGCCATCACTGACATGCCTGACTGACTGTCTGCTCCCCCCTGCCTCTCCCCCTCTCCCAATCACCCCCCTCTCTCGCTATCGTTTTCTCCACTGTTTGATTGTTTGTGTGCGGCTTTTGGCACGTTGAATTTTGCACATTGTGACCCACACACACACACACACACACACACACACATACATGTGGATATTTTTACACCTCCCATTCATATAGTATATTTTTGGTGATTTTTTTTCCGTACTTCTGCTTCTGGTTTCGTAGTCAACGGGGAACACTCTCACAGCGGGTTGCTCTCGATTTTTCCTGTAGTTTGTTTTAAAATTGACAAATTGACTTGTTGGCTCTACGGCACGCCCCTGTTGCTATTTTGCCCATGTTGTCGCTGTCGTTATGTACTCTTCGCTGTTGTCACTCCCCGCGCCACACCTCACCCCTCACCCCTGCTCAAAGTGAATTCATTAAACACTTTAAAACACAGCATGGGCACCGTTTAACCCCGGAAATCGGGTTGCAAAAATTCAGATTGAAATGGGGCAAATGCCAAATCGAATATGAAAATGCAAATCTAATTGATTTAACCAAATTTAAGTGCGCATAAATTATTGTTGTGGTTACCCCACTAATAGTTTCATTCTATCGAATTAGGCTCTAATTAAAGGCAATAAAAATTAAATTTTCGTTGAATGTAGCATGCTATAGTCGAGTGAGTTGGTTAAAAGAAGAATTAGGTACTGTTCTATAAAAAGAGAGTACAGCAGGGTTACTATCGAATTGGAGATAATCAATGTATTTTTATTACCGATAGTTTATGTATTGATTCGATAGTGTACAACAAAAGTTACTATCGATAGTACCATCGACTATTTCCCCACTCTAGAAGACTGTCTATTCTATATGCAAAGACAACAACTCCCGTAAATAAATCTAAACACTTCGCTAGTCACAAGCGTACGCAGACTGACCGGACAGACTGTACTCGCTCTGCTGGACAGTTGTTGACACATGCAAGTGCTGCTTGAGGTACGTGTACTATATTTTTTGGCCTATACCTGTCTTGGTTGTATTTACAGAAATGTCAGTGGTTGTTTAATTATGCAACAGTGTCCAAACATAATGTGTTTGTGTTTGTATTTGTCTCTGTATTTGCCTGGCAATCTAGCACTGGGTTGCGGCCTACGATGAATCTAAGCAGTCGCAGTAAATAAATGGCGCCTGACTAAAAATAAATAAACCACACACACAGACACACACACATGAACATACAGTACAGTTGTGTATACAACCTCAGCAGGTTTAGCTAAACATTTACTTGCAGTAATTACAAACAAAACCAGATGCAAGCAGCGCATTAATCATGGGAATTATCAATGCCATTATAAACAACGTTAAAGCCAAGCCAACAGATGAGCACGACTTCAAACAAACAACAACAATAAGACTAACAACAACTACAACAACTTTAACTCCATTTCGTATGACCACAAATGCATTTTACTTATGTTCTTCTGCGGTTGCTTGGCTTTTTGTGGTTTCTGTTTTTGCCCTGCCGAAAGAGGTCACAGCCGTACTGACTACTACTAAATAATCTATATACTAAATGCTGTTATAATATTCATAACATGAACTTGGCTTAAGTCGCATGTGCTGGTTAGCCAACTGCTCTGCATGGCTAAAAAATGTAAATTGTAATCTATACACATATGTGAATTGCAGCGATTTTAAGCAGCATGAGAATATAGCATATGAACACACAATACATCTCAACTGATGCACACACTTTACACCTGTGCCATATGACGTTGATAGCGAGTAAACTGAGTGGGAAATCCGTTGCCCCCACCCTTAACTCTGTGACGAAAATCGGAATTGGAATTGCGTACAGAATGTATGTATGTGTATGTGAGAGACTTGTCATCGTTGCTTTGCAGTGTCCTCACTATCTGCCGCTCCTCACATTCACTTATTTCGATCTGCATTCTATTCATCATACACTTACACACACATACAAGCAACGACATCATTTTCCTTGAGCGGGGCATAGAGCAGAGAACTAAGAGTGCTCTCTTTAGTCAGGAGAGAGCAAGCAGAAGTGTAAAACATAAATAAATATTTTGAAATTTCTTTAAAATATTTACAAATCAGATTTTGTGTGAATAAATAATATGTGATAATATATATTATGCAGATGTTTAAATTATAATTTATTTAATTTTGGATTGGTTGATAGAAAAGTAACAGAATGTTTCATACTACGCTGTTCAGCCTGTGTTTACTGCTTGCTTATTATCTCGCTTGTCTACTGCTTCTTAATCACTGTTACCATCGTTCAATTTCATATCGCTCATACTCTGCGTCGCCTGTTAACGCTCTGTTATTCTGCTGTTAACGGCTGCTATTCTGCTGTTATCTGTTGTTACTCTGCTGTTGTTTATTCTTTATTCTTTTGTTCGCTCATATTCTGTAGTATTGACTGTTAATGCTCTGTTAGTCTGCTGTTAACGGCTGTTATTCTGCTGTTAACTGCTGTTATTTTGCTGTTAACTGTTGTTAGTCTGCTGTTAAGGCTCTGCTATTGTTTATCTGCTGTTATTCTTCTTGTCCTCTGTTGCTGCTTCTGGTGTTATTCTGCTGTTTATGTAAAATAGTTGTTTAAAACTTAGCAAAGCTTTAATTTAATTTTTTTATTATACTTAATTTATATATCATTTACAATTATGTTTGTCAACTATTTTCCAACTCAATGTTGTTTATTTTAAATACCTAGAATTTCATTCAGCAAATATACATTGCCTTTATCTATACTCCATAATCTGCAGTCTAAGCTTGTTTAATTTACTTGGAACTTACCATTAGACAGCTTCAACTGAAGCACTCTAACCCCATTTGATAACTCATAGACTTGACACACATACTGAGATACATTTGTCTCTGTGTGTGTGTGTGCGTGTGAGTGTGTATAAATGAGCATACACATGCTCGCACATAAAAATCACTTTGAAATGAGCGTAGAAATGCGAGAACTTGACATGCTTGATAGGGTCACCAGGTAACTGCCAGTACAAGGCAAAGAAAACATCAACATTTATGCATGTGTGTGTGTGTGTGGGTGAGTGTGTATATACTCACAATGAATTGTTGTTGTTGTGTGGCCCTTGATGGTCGGTGGCATGGCATCATCTTCATCCGCATGCCAATGCTGAACTCAGTCTCAGTCTCAGTCGGAGTCTCAGTCGCAGTCTCCGTCTCATCGTCATTCGCATCCTCATGCTCATCGTCATCAGCATTAGCAACATCATTGAGAATAAATGCCACAGCAACTGGCTGCGCATTCAAGTGACTTAATTAAACGTTTTCCTGGTACAGATAAATACCAAGGTGTCTGTTGTGTGTGTGTGTGTGGGTGGGAGTGTGTGTGGTTGTAAGGAAATCGGCATGATGAACCCAACTGAGGTTGGAGCAGACGCAGACTAGTTGAAAGCAACAGCAACAGCAGCAGCAGCAGCTCAGACAGCAGCTAGAATGAATGATAGCAGGTGAGAGTATGAGTGTGTGTGTGTGTGTGAGAGCACGTTCTTATAAATTGCACACGAAGGCAGTTAGACGGTGCTTCAGTCTTCAATCTATTTGAAATTAATGCACGACAACAGGCTCAAGGTCGACTACAGGTCGTCGTACTCTCTTTCCACTCGCCACTCCAACACTCTCAGCTAAGTAGGCTTATAAAACTAAAACTGTGCGTGATGCTCGGCACTTTCCCACACACACACACACACACACTCGCAGAGTGGGAGAACTTTCATCTGGTTCTTGGCAAAGTGCATTATTAACACTTGAGCGCAATGAAAGATTTTTATGTGTACAAGTTTCACTGTACAGTAACTAAAACCCCAAAAAAAAAAGAAAAACCCAAAAGCGGTTTCAGCGTCATCATCAGCTTTTCAGAACTACAAGTATTGGCCACTCACCTGCCTGAGAGTGGGGGAGGGGGACGAAGGGGAAGGGGTAGCTTCTGCGTAAATCCCAATACAACTTTTATATTTTCTGGTTTATTTTTAGCGCGTTCGGCTTCAACTTTTTAACGATAAACTATAACAGCGCATAAAAAGACTCGGTGTGGAAAAGTTGGTTGAGAACTTTTTAGCAGAAATTTCCTGCTAACGATCAACTTTTTTTTGTGCAGTTGAGGCGAGACTTGAATAGAAGCCAGCGATAGAGAGAGCGAGAGACTTCAGAGAGTTTGAAAATTGGCCGCATTTGTGTATTTGCTGTTTGCTATTGAATAAAATGGGCCCACACGGCGTATGAGTGTTCACGAATTGCAATTTAAAACTGTTGGCAAAGTTCTTAACGTGGCTGTTGCTGTTGGAGTTGGAGTTGGAGTTGCTGCTGCTGTCGATTGTCCATTTAATTTTAATTTACTTTCAAATTTCATAAAACACTCGAGTCAAATGCATGGCACTTGCTGGATAAGGCGAAACTCTAACAAGAAAATGCGAAACTAAACGAAATGGAAGTTCCCTTCGCTCTTCCCTTCCCTCGGCTTGGAGTTGTGTTTGCTCTACTGCCTTGGCTGTCTGCTCAAGCTGATAAGCTGCAGCTGCACATGCCAACCCTTACACCTAATAAGAAGTTTGATATACGATATATATTAGCTTATGCATACACACACACACACACACACACACACATACATATAGTAGTAGTAGTAGTAGTCGAGTTTCGATGCTGTTGCAGTCATGCGTGCAAATTGTTTGATAGCTGCAAAAGATACTACTACAGTGCGTTTCATAATCATAAGACACTTGTATATAGTATGCATATCTTATACCTGGTGATTAAAGCTTGCTAAAGCCGAAATTTCGCATATGAATTCACTGTTAGAATGTTGCATATTTCCTTTGAACTATTTTTCGTATGCATTTTGTACTGATGTGACTTTTTAGTGTTTCATTATCATAGGACACCCATCCTTTAAACAAGAACCATTTGATGAACCATTTTTTTTTAATTTTTTTATATTTAGTATGTATATTCTGCTCCATTTTTGGGAACCTCTACCAATCGGTTTTAATGAAACATTATTTTGAATTTTTGATATATTTAGTATATTGTTTTGCATGAATCCCATTAACTTTATTTTAACAAATTTGAAAGTGTCTTATGATTATGAAACGCACTGTTTACCATACGCTGGGTAATGGAATTGAAATTAAGATTTTGCCAACATGTCGTATGCGCAATGGAGCACAAATACCTTTGAAATAATTAAGACTTTTAGTGCACAGGCAGCAACTGTATGCTCTCTGGCCATTACGTGCCAAAAACCGCCATCAGTACAAAATATGCTAAGCACTTTCGAGTGCAGAAGGGTGGCAGGGTGGAGCTGAAGGCTGGAGGCAGCTGCAGGTGGTAGTTAAGTGTGCAGCATGCAGGTCCTGGCAGCAGTAGGCTGAAATGCGAATGCAGCCTGGCTCAGTTTAGGTTGGATGCCTGACTGCCTGCCTGACTCCTGGCTGACTGCCTGCCTGACTCCTGGCTGACTGCCTGCTGCTACTTTTGTCTGTTGTTTTTGCTAACTGGTGTTGACGCTCATGGTTTATTCATGAAGCATTGCCTGACTGCCTGCTTTCCTGCTTTCCTGCCGGACTGCCGGACTGCTGTGCACTTGTCCATCGTGTCCGGTCTGTCTGGGTGTGTGTGTCTGCCCGGTGTGTGTGTGTGTTGACCAATTGCGTTTAAAAATGAGTCGGCGGTTAGTGATTGCCAGTTGGCATACGAGCAGCTGCCCAGAGCCCCTCTCTCTATGTGTGTAAGGACATTCATTCATAGTCCTACGAGCCGTCTCTGATAATTCGTTTTGCACAGTTTTGTGCACAGTTTTTCAGTGATTTGCATGCAAACAGCACTTAGCTCGCTCTCTCGAAAAATTCCAATGCATAAATCAGACTCAAGAGTTTATTGACAAATGTTTGCGGAGCATTTTTGCCATTGCATTAAAATCAAGTTAATGTTACATGTGCTGACTGACATTGATATCCAGCCGAACCGAATCGAACCGAACCAATTCGAAATTGCAATAAAACCAAAATAAAAACAAGATGATTGCACACAAACTTAAATCGTTTCAAGTGCCTGTAAAAACTTATTGATAAATGCTCATCATCTGTCAGCACAGCTGCAATTTGTTGTCTACAGTGTCTGCAGTCAGTATACTACTACTGCTACTACTACGACTACTTCTCTATGGCACTGTCTGTAGTTTTTGGATTGTGCATTTCCATGACTTGTTTTCTAATGCGGTTCACTCTTCAGAGATGTGCAGCAAACTGAGAGATAAAATACATTTCATTTTTTCTCCGCTTCACTTCACCTCGACTGCATATGAAGAAGTACATTTGGATTTTGTTGTTTTTTTGTTTAGAGCATTTACACTCGATTGATGAATAGTTGAAGGAGGTAAAATAAGCATTTTATAGTCTAATTGATATGAACTCAGGATTTCTGCTTAAATTGATTTTGATTAAGTGAAGCAGAACTAAAGGTTGAGCTTTGGTTTGAGTTCGAGTTGAATCGCTGAGCTTTAATGAGCTTGCAGCTGAGCTTATTCTTTTCTTTAAAACCCTAGACTATCATCGTTCTTTTAATTTTAATTGTTAATGTAATTTAATTTGATATGAATTCAAGAATTCTGCTTGAATTGATTTTGATTAAGTGAAGCAGAATTAAAGGCTGAGCTATGTCTTGAGTTTGAGTGGAATCCATGAGCCTTAATAAGCTTGCAGTTGAGTTTAGTCTTTTTTTAATACCCAGACTATTATTACCATTACCATATAATTTAATTTACATTTTCTGCTAATTATTGTCGTTAATTTAATTTGATATGAACTCAAGATATCTACTTAAATTAATTTTGATTAGGTGAATCAGAGCAAAAGGCTGAGCTTTGGTTTGAGCTTGAGTTCAGGTGGAACCGCTGAGCTTTAATGAGTTTGCAGCTTAGTTTATTCTACCTGTTAATCACCAGACTATTGTTACCATTACCATATCATTTAGTTTGGATATTCTTTTAATTATTATCTTTAATTTAATATAATTTGATATTTATAAATAGTAAAGTAAGTAAGATACTTACTTCTCTGTTGAGCTTTCCTTCGGTCTCTTAATGCCTTTGATTGTTCTCTTGTCAATATTATGCCTAATAAATCGATTAACTATAACTTACAATTTAAGTTAGTAGCCCTCATATTTACCTGCTATAATCGATTAATTATAACTTAGTATTTTAGTTAGTAGTCGTCACATTTCTTTTACTACATTTGCGCTGGCTAATCGTGTTCAAGTTGAGCATTATTTACACGAGATTAATCAAATGTTGTAGTGTTACTTTTGAATACTGTCAAAGGAATTTCATTTTGATTTATTGTCAGCCGGGTCAATGACCGGAAGCGAATAGATAAAGTGTCTCTAGGCGAATCATGTGGGTTTTTATCCATCGCTCTAGTCTGTGTTTTTGTTTGCTGGCATTAAAGGCATTTAGTAGCACTTGCAGGAAATTACATTTATGTATCTTATTTTTAGTGGCAATTTCCTGTGCGCTACACAGAGACACAAATCAAATTCATTTGATTTCATTTGATGTGATTCGATTCGATTCGTTGCGATTCGTTTTGATTTGAGTAGAGTTGATTTATTTTAACGAAATGCACGTCTCCATCCCAAGCAAATCCTTGTCCAAATAGTGTGCCATAAATTGAAAATGGCGTCCACGTGTCAGCCGAAAAGCTGACGAAACACGGCACCAAAGCGGAGAGAGACAATGTGAAGAGAAAGAGTGGAGAGTAGAGAATACAGAGTGCACAGTAACGACCACTATGGCACATCCAAACTATGGGATGTGACTGTGACCCATAAACCCAAATCGGCCAACGAGCGTGGCTTTATGTTTATTTGATGCTCATAACGCGTTCTTCGTCTTCTCTTGTTGCGTTTTAGCCTGGCCATAAAATTGATTGTCCTGCTGCGACAGAAAAGCCAATGCCAAGTCACTTCAATTCCTGATTCCCGATTCCTGATGCCGGATTACCCATTGTCTTTTTGTTCTCCTCTTCTCTCGCCAGCGGCTGCAGTTTGATGCCTTTTTTCTTGTTGGTTTTGTTTTGTCGCTAAAATTTGTGGCCATCGTTTGGAATTGAACTTATGACATGCAATTTGCTGTGATATTAAGACAAATTGAATGCTTACGGCTCTGTTATCATGCGACCATAAAACCAGGCTCAGGCTCAGGCTTCGGGCTTCAGGCTGAAGGATAACAAACGATTGCTGTTGAATGCCAGAGAACTATTGAACGACTAATGCAGCCTCAAGTTGCATAATAACTCGACTTACAATCGAGCATAGAACATTTTTCAATTACACACGCTCCAGCGTGTGTGTGTGTTGCCATCACGTGCACACACTTGTGCTGCCACTTGCCACACAGTTTTCAACACTCTTGCCTCAGCTCGGGCTCTACCTACACCTCAAATTTCAATTTTCTGTTGTGCGTAAATACAATTTTTCGCAGTTATTTTCACATTTTTGGGGTTCTGAGTGCTTTTGTGTTGATGGCAAAATGTTCGACCCTGTTTTATGGTCATCATCATCATCGTTGCGTTGCGTTGCGATGATGGCTTCCTGTTTTACTCACTCTGCCTTGGCTACTACTCCTGTGGCGCCTCCTGGATGCGTGTGTGGCTAACCACCTTTCAGTGCTGCGGTCACAGGTCGTACTCTTTATTCGCTTCTCGCTTCTCGGTGCTTCCCCCGAAATGCACTTTCGGTGCAGAAGTATAACAATGTTGTGGCACAGTTTGTGGGCGTAAAGTTCAGCTGGTTTTGTTAGTAATTAAAAATTGATTTCGCTGCCAGATACAAGTTATTTTTCATTCGAATTTCCTTCTTTTTTCCCCCCCTCAAATAGTTTTCTTATTTGTGAAACGTATTTTGCCAGCATTTCAGTTATTTTCTAGCTTTAAAAAAAAAATAGTAGTAAAATATTTTAGTTTAATTCGGAAAAGCGTATTAAGTTTGCCATTATTATTGTAATTGTCAGATTTTATTTCATTTTTTTATGGCAATTTCTGTGTATTTCTCCTGCCTCTGATTGTGTTTATTTTGTGGTCCTTTTCACATTTTAATGCAATGTAAACAAAATATATTTTTTCCACATTTATTTTAAATAAATTGCATATCTACAATTTGTGCCAAGCGAATAACAAGAGCAAAACCTATATTCTACAGTCGGCTGTAACTGACAGCAAATAGTTTAGCAATTTATTTTAGTTTATAAATATAGGAAGAAGCTAATATTATTGTATATATTTAGACTCTAATATAAGTTTTGCCATTGAATTGAATTTTACCCAGTCTAAGCCTATGTTTGCACATGTTTGTTATACCCTCTTTCAGCCTTTGACTGTAGGGCAGCGACAGAGAAAAATGCAGCTGAATGTGAAATGTGGAAAATCATCTGTCAAATGGTTTCACATATACACATATGCAAAAATTGCAACATTGCATTGCAATTGTATGTTTGTGGTGGTAATCGATGTTCGCATAGTGTTGATAATGATGATCATCATCATGATGATAGCTAGCAGTCATTGATAGCAGTAGAAATTTCCCATTGCATACTTTTAAGCGCCTCAATAAATGCAATTAAATTATGTGTTACAACTGCATTATTTGGCTTTAAGAATTTGGTTGAAATGCGTAAAGAAAGAGCGCTAGTTATAATTGTGTATTTGTGGTGGTAATCGGTGTTCATATAGTGTTGATAATGTTGATGAAGTCAATGCTTATCATCATGACGATAGCCAGCAGTCATTGATAGCAGTACAAAATTCCCATTGCATACTTTTAAGCGCCTCAATAAATACAACTAAATTATGTGTTACGACTGCATTATTTGGCTTTAAGAATTTGATTCAAATACGTAAAGAAAGAGCGCTAGTTATAATTGTGTATTTGTGGTGGTAATCGGTGTTCATATAGTGTTGATTATAATGATGAAGCCATTGATCATCAGCCAGCATTCATTGATAACAGTACAAAATTCCCATTGCATACTTTTAAGCGCCTCAATAAATGCAGTTAAATTATGTGTTACAACTGCATTATTTGGCTTTAAGAATTTGGCTTAAAAAAAGAGCCGTAGTTAGAGTAATACGGAAAGTTGTTTGGCGCTGGCTTTAGCTCTTTGTTTTTAATGACACGAAGCTATTGTTGGCCATTGTCGTTGTCGTTGGAGTTGCCTTGGCTTTAGCCGTGGCATGCGTCCAAGTAATTTTAATTCTATTACCCATTATCCCGTGTCCCGAGCAGAGAGAGAGCGAGCTGTAGCAGAGACACGTTCTAAAGTACTGCCTGTTGGTACTGCTGCAACTGGAACTGCACTTAATTTCTATTATAATGATGACATGCCGTCTGCCCAGCAGCCAGCCTGCCACGCCCCCGAAATGCCCACACGTAGCACACGGAATGTCGTCGCTGCTGCTGCTGCAGTTTTATTTAATTCTTTTTTTCCTTTTCTTTTTTTTATTTGCGCTTTTTTTCTTCATATTTTTTTTGTGCCATTTGCGACGCGACGCTTCCGCTTTTATGGACATTTAGATGCAAAGTTTCTGGCATAAAAATGGCGTGGCAGATAATTTTCATAATTTTCAACTACATTTCATTGTGCAACTGTGCGAGGGCGGGCGGACGGGCGGGCGTTCAGCGGAGGCGTTGGCATTTTTGGGGGCGTGCCCGGGCCAGCGAGTCGCTTTCAACTGGCTCGTTATTCTCAGTTTTATTTTCGTGTGACACTAAAAAGGAAGCGAAAAGTCAAAGTCGCTGCAAACTTGGCTTTTTATTAGCTCAGCGCTGCTCCGCTTGCATTTCATTTGGCCATTTTGTTCGCATTGCTGCCAACAGCAGTAGCAGTAGCAGCAGCAGTAGTAGCAGTAGTAGCAGTCAGTTTGGACAGCACAGACTTTTAACTGGCACTGTATTATATTTTATTAGCTTGTGCTGGGCAAATTTATGCTATTAAATGACTTTAAGTCCCGGTGGACAAATTCTCTAAGGCCGCCTGCAAGTATGCTATAAAATAGTGCAACGTGTTAAACGGTAAACACACTTGAGCTGCGTGTGTATGAGTGTGTGTGTGCCGTGTTGTTGTTGCTGCTAGTGGAATGCTTAGCATATTGCAATCAAAATGGAAAATGTAATATAGTTACGTAAAACGCATTACGTGGCTGACGGTTGACAACACACACACACACACTGACACAAATGCATGTATAAACACATGTGTACAAATATACATATGTATATGTGTGTATTATCTGCATACGTTTACATTTGCCACGCAACGTGTCCCTCGTTGGCTCGCTGTTAAGTGCTGCCTGTGAAGGGGTTTACAGTAAATATGCTCACAGACACTCTCACCAGCTCTTCCTCTTCTTTTTTCCATCTATCTCTCAACAGCACACACACACATACACTTTAACTCTCTACAGCTTCTTTTCCTTATTTTTTTTATACATAGTTGACTCTGCAGTAATTCGTTTGGCACCTGCAAATAATGAAAAATAGAAATACTAAAAAGAAGTAAGCTCGACTCTCACATGCTCTGTACTTCTGCTCAAAGAAATACTCAATACAATACTCGAGTCAGCTCAAACGCCCAGCTACAAACACATATTCTATTTATATTTCTTCTACTCAACTCAGCTGACTGACTCAGCTGACTGACGTATCGAACCCTTAAACTTTCTGCTGCTTTCGACTCGAATACGAGCAGGCTTGAGCCTAACGGAAAGGCTTGAGTATGCTATTGAACTGCTGAATAAATATGTATAAAGTTTGTATA
The DNA here is from genome assembly GCA_035045005.1 of Liodrosophila aerea. NCBI lineage: Eukaryota > Metazoa > Arthropoda > Insecta > Diptera > Drosophilidae > Liodrosophila > Liodrosophila aerea. The sequence goes on from JAWNNL010001042.1 coordinate 139,200, forward strand.
AGAATTTAGTCTTCTGACTAACTAAATTATGCTTAACAAAGGAAATATGACTGTCATTTGCACTTTAAGCCGCTATAATATAGAGGTGGAGAAATATCGATAGTTGGCGTCAGCGATAGTGCTTGATAGTTTTCATAAACTATCGACTATCGACGATAGCGAACGACCACTATCGAGAGTGCGCATCGCTATCGGTGGCCAACCATCGATAGTGTCGATAGTTCTCCACCTCTACTATAAAAGTTACAAACAATAGTCTTCATTTCCCAAATTTGCTTTCACTAACACAAGCAAAGCCAAATGCAAACGATTAGCTTTGTTTACGAACCGTGTCTTCGAAGTTCGAAGTTCGAACCAACACGTAACAGAGCGATCGGTGTGATTCGAGCAAGTTCGAGTTGGTTCGATCGAGCTATGCTCATTCGAACAACAACGCGCAATAGCAAAGCACCGTTTGTGTGTTTGAATGAGTTGCCGCTCTCTCTGAGAGAGCACTGATTTCGCCCACCATTTGAGTGAGTCCCGTTACTCAGGGTATAACTAGAAGTGAATAAGCATAAAAGAAGTTTGCTTTGTCACGCTGAGTACGCAGTGGATGGCACCTCTAATGGACATGCACATGATAATAAACACGAGCAGACAGCAGGCGCCAGCAAAATAGAAGCAGCGCGTTATAAAACAGCGAAAATGATTGCGTACTTTGTTATGCATTATTTGGATTATATAACTGCAGGCACTCTCTCTGTATGTGTGGGGGCTCGTGCTTCAATTTCATTGTAATAATAATTATAATAGTAATAATAACTTGGTGGCAATTGTTTTATCAACTGTGCACACAGAAAATCAACAACTTTTGCCCAATGACATAAATTTCATTTAAATGTAAATTAATTTTTCTCATATGCAGCTGCTCGTGCCGAAGCTGAGCTGAGCAGAGAGAGGGATTGGTGGCGAGGGAGGGAGGGAAGAGTGTTAGCATCAAGTAGCGGGTGTTTGCTATGCATTGTAAAGTTTTAAGCTTACTTATCTAACTATATTTGAAAAGTGTGTTGTCTGTCGTCCGACGCCGACGCCGCTGCCGACGCCGCTGCCGTCGCCTGGCATCTGTGGTTGCATTTATAGATTGTTTGAGTTGAGTTTATGTTAGGCAAGGCAGTTGACACCCCTGCTCATCCCTTGGGGGGCTATGCACACCTTTCCTAAAAAGTTATTGCCTGGCAGTTGTTGTTGTTGTCATTGTTGCTCTGCTGCTGCTTCTTCATCTTGGGCTTTTTGGCATTGAAAGTGCAGCAAACGTTTCCGTTTTTCGAACTTTGCCATATCCGGCATTTGCTTACCATTCAAATTGGCTTCTACAGTAGGGACAGACGGACGGACAGACAGACAGACCGACAGACGGACAGACAGACTGTGGCAAGATGGCATATTTCTTGACTTAACTTTTTCGAGGAGTTGATAGGGGGAGGAGGGTGGGAAAAAGTTCTCAACTTCAGGTGTAATGTGCGGAAATGCTCACATTCAGTTTTGGGCTACGTTTAAAGTAAATATTTGCACATTGACTTGACTTTTCAGACAACATCCAGGCATCTCTCTGGCTCTGGCTCTGCATGCAAATGTAAATTTGCTTAGCATGCAAATCAATATATGTATATGTACTATGTGTACTTCGGCCCAAGTGTCACATTTTGCACTGGTTTATATAATTTGATTTCATGTACTTGTCATAAGTAAAAAAGATTGTTTGGTGCCAGAACAACAAGCTACTATGGTATAGGTCCAGTTGACTTCATTGTTCGTCTGCTGACAATGCACAAAATCTCTCAGATAGATTACAAATTTATGTAGTTAACGCATACATACACACACACATACATACATCATACCGTACATACATATCTATGTTATCTGCACTACAGTCGACTGTTTGCTGTTTTACATTGTAAATAAAAACAATTACAGTTTCAGTGCGTAAATTTACACAGTAAAAAGTTCTGGAGTAAAATTAAATCTTTTACACCCCATTTAAAACTATTTTGGAGTTAAAAAAGTGGTTCTCATGAATTTTTAAACTTCTGGTTTAAAATCAAAACCAAAATGGAGTAAAACTAGCTGGTCACACTCTCATTTCAAATTTGCCGCTCAATTTTTGGTTTACTAGAGTAGATTTGAATCCAAAAAGGGTTTAAAAGCCCTGCTCTCGCTCGAAATGTGTGCATACATACACAGAAGATTGCAATACTCGATAAGTTTGCTCTCTACGCACATACACTCAAACAAAAAATAAAAAAATAAAAAAACGTAGTTCTCTGCCTGGACTTGAACCCGAGTCGTCCGCATTCTGCATTCTTGCAATCTGTTCATAAGAAATGTATTTGGGATGTGCAAACTGTTAAAGCTTTGTGGCGCAAGGGTCTAAGTCGACAGTGAACAGTGTTGCGTGTGTCAACCAAGGAGGAGTCGTGAGTTCAAACCGGAGAAGCCGGACAAGTAAATTTGGTATGTAAAATTAAAGATATAATCAAATTTAATTGATGTCAAAAAATTTATAAAATATAAAGTAAAATTTATAAAAAAAAAAATATTATAAAAATATTCAAAATATGCATCATATGTAATTTGGCGGTTAATCTAATGAGAGGAAAAAATCATGATTTAAGATTTTTGTAAATCTAAATTTGAAATTATGGTCGTGATTTTAGATTTTTGATTTTTTAGCATCTTATTTTAAGCTGAATAAATTAAATCCTATTTTGGTTTTGATACAACTCCTCTCTTGGTTTAAAATTAAATCCAAATTCGATTAGCGTTCAAACTATTTTGGTTTTGTATTTACACCAAAATTGGTTGAATTGTGCACAAGTGAGAGAGCAACTTATATGTGTGTGTATACCAATGCTCTCTTTGTGTACTCCAGCTGGTTTAAATTTAAAACTTTTTTGGATTTGTTTTATATAGAAACCAAAATAGTTTTAATTTTACTCTTTTTTTTACTGTGTAATTGAAAACTTATCAAACATTTTCCACTCCGACTGCACATGCACGCGTTTCACTTGACTTTCATGAGATACAAGAAAAAAGTTTTTACTTAATTAATATGAGCCCAAGTACTGTGACATTTAGTAATATTATACTAGAGACAACACTCGAGTGTCAGGCCAAGTGTTTGTTGGCATACCCAGTAATCTAAGCGAATAAGCTGAGGTCTGAGTGAACCAAGTTAACTGAATATATTTCAATAATATTAAACAATTAAAGCTAATAATATATGTCTTAAGAAATTAATGCATGCCACATTCACTAAGCGCATAAATTCTAATTCCATTCAGCAAGAATTTTTTATACATAAACAAATTTCACATGTTCAAAAATTTTCTATATTTATAAGAAAAAAGTTTGTGTGCTTAAGAACTTTCTATATTTATAATAAAAATAGTTTTCTATGCTTAAGAGTTTTCTATATTTATAAAAAATAGTTTTAGATGCTTAAGAATTTTCCACATTTATAAAAACTAATTTCATATGCTTAAGAATTTCCTATATTTATACAAAATTAAAGTACAGGGTCTAAAAATAGTTTCATATGCTTAAGAATATTTATAAAAAAAAGGTTTGTCTGCTTAAGAATTTTCTATATTTATAAAAATTAGTTTCACATGGTTAAGAATTTTCTACATTTATAAAAATAGTTTCATATGCTTAGGAATTTTCTATATTTATACAAAAATAGGTTTGTATGCTTCAGAATTTTCTACATTTATAAAATAAAAGTTTCGCATGCTTAAGAATTTGCTATATTTATAAAAAATAATTTCACATGCCTAAGAATTTTCTGTATTTATAAAAAAAAAGATTCATATACCTAAGAACTTTCTATATTTATAAAAAATAGTTTCACATGCTTGGGAATTTTCTATATTTATAAAAAATAATTTCATATGCTTAAGAATTTTCTATATTTATACAAAAATGTTCTTATCAAATAATTAGATTAGGTTTAGATTATATTAAATTTATGCTCAATGCTTGCATTTTAATCTACATGTCTATAGTAATATAGTAGGTTTAATTCATGTATTAAAAATAATTTCCAAGTTATTGGTTTACTCATTTTTATTATGACACATTTTAATTTCAACACAATTAAAAGTATTTGCTTGGCCATCAAATAATATCAGTAAAAGCCAAAGAGGAGCGAGGCACGTGGTCAATTGGTGTAGCACTTTTGGTAATTGCCCTTTTGACATTCAGTTTATGGCCTACTCGAAGATTCGAATTCCTTCTAATCACTCATTTCCCCTTATTAAGTGCGCATCGTAAAGATCACGACTCAAGTGAATGATTGCACCACTCACGATGAATGCAAATGTGATTGCCAAAAATATAATTCACTTTCAGTTAACAGTTATCTAAAGTGGAAATCAAATATGGAGAGAAACTGACAAATAAAACAAATACGTAGTTTTTTTTAGCAAGAACTGTGTGGGGTACGTGGTGGTATTTACTCTGAGCAAAGTGCGAGAGCTGATAAGCTTTCGCTGATTCGATGGGAATTTATGGCCATCTGTAGTAATAGATTTATATATATAAATTTATCTGTCTATACTATTTGTTTTCTTGAAATCAGTGTACGTAGGTTGTAAACCAAAATTAAATAATATATAACCCTTAATCAGCTGACTATGTGATATGTAAAGCCCCTACCTTACGCTCCCTCTACACACTCCTCTTTTTCTGGTTCACCTCACGGGTTGCCCGATGACGAATTAGTGCTCAAATTAGTGCTGATCCACAGCGATAATCGGCAACTTATTAATTGCATTTGGTGAATGCTTCTATGGCCAATCAGCGGAAAGAATCAGCAGACGACAGCTGATAAGCCTGAGAAGCACACGCCACCCATCATATCTAATCAGGTGCCAAGCGACCCCACTGTGCACTGGCCTACGTCTACCTGCACTGCCCCTATCAATACGGAAAGATAAGCTAAGAATTTGCATCACAAATCAATATTTGAACAGTTGTTCCAGCCCCTGCTTATAAAAACCAATCGGTCTCTTGCTTGGCCTCAGTGTGGAACCGTGGTTTCTCGCCTAAACAACACAAAACAAAATGTTTCTGACCAAGGGACTAGTATGCATTGCCTTCCTGGCTCTGGCCAATGCCCAATTTGACCTCAACTATGCCAGTGGCCGCAACGGCATGGTGCATCTCTTCGAATGGAAATGGGACGATATTGCCGAGGAGTGCGAGAACTTCCTGGGTCCTCATGGCTATGCCGGTGTGCAGGTGAGTCGACAGGATATCCATTCTGTCTATGAGCTAAGCTAACTCCAATTTCCTCTAGGTGTCGCCTGTCAATGAGAATGCCGTGATCAGTGGCCGCCCCTGGTGGGAGCGTTATCAGCCCATGTCCTACAAGCTGACCACCCGCTCGGGTAATGAGGAACAGTTCGCCAGCATGGTGAAGCGTTGTAATGCCGTGGGTGTGCGCACCTATGTGGATGTTGTGTTCAATCACATGGCTGCTGATGGCGGTCGCTCTGGCACTGGTGGCAGCACTGCTGATCCCAGCATTAAGAGCTTCCCTGGAGTGCCATTCTCCTCCCTGGACTTCAATCCCACCTGCGCCATCACCAACTACGCTGATCCCATCAATGTGCGCAACTGTGAACTGGTTGGTCTGCGCGATCTGAACCAGGGCAACTCCTGGGTGCGGGACAAGATCGTCGATTTCCTGAACCATCTGACTGAACTGGGTGTTGCTGGTTTCCGTGTGGATGCCGCCAAGCACATGTGGCCCGGAGATCTGGAGGCCATCTTCAACCGCCTCAACAATCTGAATACTGCTCATGGCTTCAAATCCGGCGCCAGGCCCTACATCGTGCAAGAGGTCATTGATTTGGGTGGCGAGGCTATCAGCAAGTCCGAGTATACTCATTTGGGTGCAGTCACCGAGTTCCGTCATTCCGATTCCATTGGCAAGGTGTTCCGCGGCAAGGATCAGCTCCGCTATTTGACCAACTGGGGCACCGCCTGGGGCTTCGCTGCCTCCGACCGCTCTCTGGTCTTCGTTGATAACCACGATAACCAGCGTGGACATGGTGCCGGTGGCGCTGATGTGCTCACCTACAAGGTGGACAAGCTGTACAAGATGGCCTCCGCCTTCATGTTGGCCCATCCCTTCGGCACACCACGTGTGATGTCCTCCTTCGCCTTCGACAACACCGACCAGGGCCCACCGACCACCGATGGCACCAACATCGCCTCGCCCAAGTTCAACAGTGACCTGTCCTGCAGCGGTGGCTGGGTGTGCGAGCACCGTTGGCGCCAGATCTACAGCATGGTCGCGTTCAGGAACACCGTCGATAATGCCAACCTACAGAACTGGTATGACAACGGCAGCAATCAGATCGCCTTCAGCCGTGGCAACCGTGGCTTTGTGGCCTTCAACAATGACAACTATGACATGAACAGCTCCCTCCAAACCGGCCTGCCCGCCGGCACCTACTGCGATGTCATCTCCGGCCTGAAGAGCGGTTCCGGCTGCACTGGCAAGACGGTGACTGTTGGCTCCGATGGACGTGCCAACATCTCCATTGGCAAATCCGAGTCCGACGGTGTCCTCGCCATTCATGTCAATGCCAAATTGTAAGGCACAACATAAGTACATACACACATATACACACACTTTTACAGCAATACATTTTAGTCTGTCTACTGTAAGAATACAATGAAGATTATATCGAAAGATGAACGAACATAAAAGAATCAGCCGAGTTTGAATTTCGCTCAACCTGCACGTGAGATGTGGAGTGGCAAACCTTTTGCCCGAATTTAAGCCCAACACAATTAACCAAGTAGGTAGATTAATTAAATTTCCACAATGCGAGTGAGTACTCTCTGCCAGGTTAGATGGGTCGCTGCTGATAACAAGTCCATTACGCGGCTGACAAAGTCAGGCTGAGCTAAGCAGAATAAGAAGGTGAAGGTGTTGACTAAATCAAAAATAAAAATAAAAGCCAGGACAGCTACAGTCGGATGCAACCGTCAGTAGGGGACCCTGTATTGTGCATTGCCTTGGGCGTCGATAGTAGCCGCAGCATATACATACACACGTACACATATACACATGGAAGAAAATTACTCTAAAACTGTACATGGTGTGAATATTTGGGGGGAGGGGGATAAGATATCGAAAATTAGATTTAAACTTGCACTGCCTATACAATACACGAACCACACAAAAAAAGAATTAAGTCTCTAGCTCTTATAATTTGAGAGATCTAGATGTTCATACAGACATACAGACAGACTGACGGACAGACAGACAGGGCTATAGCGACTCAGCTCGAAGTCCCGATTAAGAATATTAATACTTTGTGGTTTCTGCCACGCCTCCTTCTGCCTGTCACACACAAATGTCATTTGCACAAACTTAATATACCCTTTTGTACTTTTTAAAGTACAAGGTAAAAAAAACAAGTACTCCCCAAAGAGCAGCTGCAGCCAAGCGCAAAATCTTCGAATCTGTTGAAACGAATTGCCACTGGCTCCCATCCGGTATCCATTTTCCGGTCTCTCTCTCTGTGTGGCAGTACTAGCTGAGACTGAGACTGACACAGCTAATGCTGATTTACGCAATGACTGGCCATAAAAACATACATAAATAGAATGCATTATCCGGCAACTAACATGCCAAACATATCGTACAACATTATCATTTGTCAGCTCTGCCAACCTCCCCCTCTCCCCCTGACTAGACACACACACAATGGCAGCGAGTGCTGGGGTTTACACTACTTCTATATGAAATGAGGGTCATAGCTTGCATTTAAATCTGCACTGAGAATGCAGTGAGACCCAGCTAGGTTGACTGCCTGCTTGATTGCTTCTTCATCCGTTCGTTTGTCGGGGGTTATCACTGTACTAGTTGCAGCTGAGTAGGTGCATGTGTGTGTGTGTGTGCCACTCCTGGGCTGCAGTCGATGTACAATTTTGTTGCATAAAAATATGCACTCATAACTTGTTGTGTCCAGGACTTGGCTTGATATGAATGAATGTGTGCAGCTCTATCAAAGGATTTTCATGTCATTTACTGGAGGTCAAGTGAGTCAGTAAGCACACACTCGCACACACACTCGCACACACACACAGACTAGTTTTGTGTCTGCATATTGCGAGAGTCTGAATGAGAGCGTGTGGTGTATGTAAAGTTCAGCTTCCTGCTACTTTAACATCCTGACAATCCACTGTGTGTGTGTGAGTGTGTGTGTGTAGGGGTGTGTGTGTATTGTAAATATATACAAAACAGCGCATAATTCTTAATAAAGTCATAAAATTGCAAAGTAAATCAGTTTTCTGAGCGAACGCAGCGCAGATAAACTCGACTTTTTATTACGCAAAACGCAATTTTCATATGCTCCACACATGCAGGAAGATTGTGATTTAGAATAAGTGTGCGAGTGTGTGCCTGTGTGTTATTTTTTATACTTCCATTCTGCACAACAACTTTTCGTGTGCCAGGCAAATCCATCTGCATAAAGAGCAAAAAATCACAAGTCACATCAAACATTGTGTGTACATATAAGAAAAAAAAGCCCGAGCATGTCTAGATTGCGGTTTTTCTTAAGGGAAATATTGAGAGTAGGAAAATGGCCAGACTAAGCAGGGGGAATGGGAGTTTGACTTGATGTCTAACTGACAGCGGCCCCAGCCAGTCTCCTGCGGCAGTGCCAGGCATATAAAAAAATAAAATTAATTTAAAATTGCTGACAAAGGAGAAAGGAACGAACGTATTCTGTATTTATGCAAAAATATCCGAATATCAAAAATATGTATGAGAGTCGACACACAGCTCCTTCTGCTGGTATTGTCAAGCACTGAAACACGTGCGAAGCAGCGAACAGCGAACAAGGAAGCAGCCAAAGGACTACGTCTTGTCGCCAGACTAGCACCAAATGTGCGCTTCATTTGACATTGTCGGCTAGACCAGCTCGAAAATAGCCAGAACGTAGCTTACATGAGGTACTGCTATATTTAGTCTTATAAGCATTTTAAAGCAAAGGCCATTTTGCGCCATTTCTTTAGTCAAGTTTTTATTTTATCAAATCGTAATGCTCAAGAACTGTCTGTCATATGTTGTGTGTACTACGACATGAACTCGAGGAGATCGATGAGAAGGAGGAGGAGGAGGAGAAGGCAGCGAGCATATGCTTTCAATTTGACGTCAGTTGGATAACATTGCAACCCTTTGCTGGTAAACATGTCCTGACAGCCTGTCAAACAAGTTTCAAAGCTGACTTTTAAATATTAATGCCATGTTGGACGTTCGTTATATGTTGCTAACACTGCTGAGCACTGACACTGGTAAACATCGCATATTTCTTACTCCAAAGTCAACTCGCAAATAACTAAAAGTAAATAAAAAAAACTTTTAAATTTAAGAAAGTATTTATAAATAATAAAAGCATTCACTGTTAAGAAGTTAGTTGGAGTATTTTATATATTTATTATATTTTATTGAATTGCGAAATTGAATTAGCACACTTTGACACTTTTATAAAGAAGTTACCTTAGTCTTGCTGTTGGGCTTACAGAAAAGTGTTGCATACTTATTGGGCGCATGGAAAATAGCAAAATTGTCAGCTGTAGAGCTGAGCAAATAAAGTGTTGCATACTTTTATGCTGCATAGATAATATCAAATGTATATGCAAGTAAATATCTGCTGATTAGCAAGTAAATAAAGTGACCTTTTATTTATATATGGGCAATTCCACAGTGTCGTTCAGGACATTCGTACGCGTTTAAAGTAAAATAACTGTAAAAAGGAGGCGATTTTTTTTTTCTGAAAGGCTTAACATATAGCATTCAATTAGCTCTTTCATTGGTGGAAAGATTGATTTTGGGTAACTTTTCATTTTTAAGAAAATTGAAAAATTCAAGTCATTTTTCACGGGACGAAAATGGTAGTGGCATTTGAGGTCAACCAATTCAATCGCCAACTTCAGCGAATCCAGTGGCAATATTTTAATGCAACAAATTTTAAACTCTTGTGCATGGATGCCTCTTCAAAATGGTTGTAATTTTTTTCAAAGATGACTTGCATTTTTTTTTTAAATTCAATTTAAAAAATATCTAACGGGACATTTTCCATGGGACATTTTTTTTTATCACTATTTGTATGTTATTGCCATTGCTGGTAATGGAAAATAATAAAGAACAAATTGTAAAAATCTTTTTAAATCAACAAAAATAGTAAATTTATTCATTTTTATACAATAGGAAACTTAATAAATTAAAACGTTTTTTTTTTTGAATTGAAAAGAGATTAATTTACATGAAAATGAAGAAAAATATAATTATATTAAATTTATATATTACAACAATGTATCGTTATTTTTGCATATTAATAAATTCCTTAAATACAAAATAGAGATTCTTGCAAGGAATGAGCGGTCCTCGCTGCCCTTAACTCTTGGTTATTGGAGGAAAAAAAATGAAAATTAGATATACCCGGTATACTCTTCACCTCTTTCCATTTTTCGTCTAAGTTATATTTAACAATATCTTTGTTAATTTGTTCTGATGACATAAATAATAGTTTTACACCATTTATATATTGGAGTGCACACTGATAAAACGAGAATGCATCAGGTAAAACAATACATCTGGATTTTGTCATCTGCCAAACTTTTCGTTTTATTACCGCTCCAACTCCATCAACAGCTCTTTCTTGGATCTTTCTTCGCTTTTTCTCTCCACCGTTTGCAAGCTTCTCTTCCTTTTTCGCTCATCTACATTTGAATAATTAACAATTTTATGTTTATGAAAAAAAAATTTTTTTGAATCACTTACGATTGCACATTGGACCAAACTTTAAATGTCACCAAAAATATAAAAAAATTGTTTTTCCAAATTTTTTCTTTTTTATTTCGATTGCACACACAAACTCTGTTTGCAAAAAAAATTTGATGCAATTCGAGCAAGTAATTTGGACGTACTGATACGAAATGTTGTTTTTCAATTTCACACGGCCATTGCAGCAAGCGATAATGCAAATCAATATTTTACCGTAATTGGTAATCGCATATTTCCTTTTGCATTCTCTTTCGACTCTTTGATGCTCGGAGTGATTTTAGAAAGCAAAAGACAAAGCATAATGTTTATGTTTTTGAAGTTGTTATCAAAACAAAACATGCCATAAAAACATCAAAATGACAACGGATGCGTTTGCGCGACTTTGCATTTGAATATTTTGAAAACTGTAATCGATAAATTCAAAATTTTTTCAAATTTGTTAAATTTGAATATTTCTTAATGCAACCACGTTAAAAAAATTCATTTTCAATAACTATTAATTTTTTGGCCGTGGTGGACCTTTCTGTGGAAATGCCCATATATAAATATACTTAATCAGACCTGTTCTGAATAACGAGTCGTTTTGAAAGGGGAAATTTCATAGTGCAGGGCGCTAAAACAACCATATACATGTTAAATTTGCCAAATCCTTTTCATTCCGAATGCTCATAGGCACTCATTTTCAAAACGATTTTGCTCGGAATTGAAATGTCAGAACAGAAAAAACGTTCGGAATCAAAACGATTCCGATCAATTTACTCGGAATCGAAATTCAGAACAGGTCTGAATATTATAAAATAAATCCAGAACTCACTTAATCTACATGTGTATATATTCCTATCAAATTTACATACCTTCAATGCGTATTCTGATTCTGTTGGTTAATTAATTGTGCAAAGCTATAAAAAAATGCACAGATATTTATTGGTTTTAATTGCCTGGGGCAGCAGAGTTTTAAATAATGATTGCAGCTGCACCGCATGCAATCAAAATTCTAAGGCCACAGAGCAAATACTGGTAACAAAGTGTAGTGCAAATGGACGCAGGATATTAGAGCTTTTAAAAATTACATTTACCGACATTTATCTTCAATTTTGTATGGCACCAAACAGTGTGGAGAGAGCACAGAATCAAAAACAGCAAAACACGAGCAAAAAAACAACAGAAAAACGGCAAAAAAAGATGGAAAAAGAGCTGAAAAAATGAAAAAGAAAAACAATTTGATTTAGCTGCAGGCAAATATTAAATGCATGTGCGGGGGGTGAGGAGGGGGGACTGAGAGATAGACTCTGGTGCAGCGGGACAACATCAAAATCAACAAGAACAACGCGAAAACTAGCTCTAGTACTGGGCGATGCACAGTGCCAGGACTCTAGAGCGCCAGGATGCGGCCGCGAATTGTAGCCACGCTGACAGGCAGCGGAAAGCACATTTGTAACGATAACGTTCATTTCTATTTCAAACTCTGGGTGTGTGTGTGTGTGTGTGTGTGTGTGTGTGTGTGTCTATGTGTGACCATTAATTTTGAGCGCGTTTAACATGAAAACTACATGGCACAACTGATTTCGTGCACCCTATACAAACAGTAGCACACTCACACACACACACACACACACACTCACTGTGTGGAGAGATAGTTCATGCCCGCGGGCCAACAATGAAACAGTTATACTATAAATAAGTAAGCAAGAGGGCGCAAAATAAAACGAAGCGAATGCGAAAAAAGAAGCGAAGAAGAAGCAGCGGCGGAAGAGAGAGCACATATAACGAAGACAAACAAAATAAAACGAAACGAAACGAAATAGCAAACCAAATGTAATGGGGAAAAAAGCGCAAAAAGCGGGTCAGTGCGCACAAAATGGCAGCAATGATGATGGCGGATGCCGCCGTCACCACCCGACCCGACCGAACGGAAACTGACGAAAAGAGCAAAACGTAACAACTACAACAAGAGTAAGGGCAAAAACAACAAGCGTAAGAATAAGCGTCAAGCAGAAAGTATAAAATGCAGATATTGCTGCCACAGTGTAACCCCCTCTCCCTCCCCACCCCCGCATGCTGCAACAAATGTCCGTGTTCGTGTCGGTGTCCGTGTCCGCTGCCAACGTACATCAAGGCGTGGCGCGTATTTTACGCAAAATGAAACAAATACAACAAAAAAAAAGAATGCCCAAAAAATATTACAACTGTATACAGAAAGAAAAAAACAATAACACACACACACACACACACACACAGAGTGAAACCAAAAGCAAATGTGTGCAGACAAAATAATATACAGCATAGCGAACACAGCACGCGCCGCAGTGAAACGAGAATCATCATCAGCTCTAACTCACAACAGACGGCACACAAACACACTCACACACTCATACACATGCATAGACACACTGAGAGCGAGAGACTGGCGTACGCGTCGTATGCGTAACGCGAAAATAAATAAGTGCGCTGAAAAGTATGCAACAAGAACGCGCAGTAGGACAAACAAAGCAAAGCGCCAAATGCAAGTGAAATATTTTTACACGTACGCACACACACACACACAGCCATAGAGACGTGTTTCAATTTTATAATTGCATAAAAAGTTGCTGAAAGATTTACTATATATACTAAGCCATATATACTGTAAGCTAAGCAGCTGCCAGACATGCCCAATTATGGCTCACATGTATTAGGAGGAAAGTTTCGCCTTCTGGGGTCAATAAAACTTGTTTAATATTTATAGCATAGTTCGTTCAATTAAAAACTATACTCACTCTCTGTGTACAAGGCGAATGACAAGTTGATTGTGATTGTATTGTCTTTTGTTGTTGCTGCTGCTGCTGCTGCTGTTGAGCCGGGCTAATAGCAAACCGCTAATTACTGAGTCATGCGCCTTAAGGCGACAGCGACAGGCAACAGTTCGCACATAGTAGAAGCAAACATCATTAGTGCGGCATGTGGATGACAAAGAGCATCAGCAGACAGCTCTGACAGCTGCTGAGCCGTCAGCCTTCAGTCTTCAGTCGGTCTTTAATGAGAAATGCATTTGAGTAACTTGACACTGAAATGTCGCTGTGTTGTAAAACTTTAACTTGATTTACTGTTGTACAAGGCAACAGCAACAGAGCAGATAACATTTTAGTAGTATTGTTGTTAAGTTAATTAGTTGTTGTCGCAGCAGCTGTTAAATGACGTTAGATGCTGGCATACAGTGCAGACAAATTACGCATACGTCAGGTGTGCACAGCTGCCTGAGGCAATTAGGTCAATTGTAGCACAACTACATACAACTGCAGCTGAGACTCGTTCGCAATGAGATATATGGGCTGCGGGCTTGTTGACAGACAGTCTGTCTGTCCGTCCGTCCGTCCGTCTGTCCGTCTGTCTGCCTGTCTCTCTGTCGGTCTGCCTAACACTTTGGCTGCCAAATGTCATTGTCAGCGGCGGCAAACACACACTTTTTGCTGCGTTGACATGCAGGATACATAAGGACACAGCCTATGCTGCATTGCTGATGGCTAGCTGAGAGTATAAGCCAAACAGAGAATAGGAACAGGCACAATTTGCTGATAAACAGCATTGACTGTGGCCGGGCGAGCAACAACGTCAATTACCAGAGAGCCTCTCATGTCGAATTATCACTCAGCATCTCTTCCTCTGCAGCAGATTTCAGCACATCCTTTTGCACCTTTGCATGCCTTCTGCCTTCTGCCCATTGCTTTTATTGCTTCTTCTATTTTTTTCGTGTCTTTCTATTTTAAGTGGTATGCAAATAGCTTTGACTGGCCCCACATCGAGTGAGAACACAGAGAGAAAAGAGGAGAAAACTATGCAGCTTGCTTTCGACTGATTTCGCCTTTTATTCTTTTGTCGACCCGCTTTTAGCCAGAGCCAAAGCCAAAGCCATTGCCATTCATTCAGGCTATTTCATGCATTGGTATTGGTATTGCCGTATCAGTGTGTTTAACTTGCGGCCAGCTTGTGGTGTTGTGGCCAAGTGCTTGAGTATGTACGAATGTATGGGTGTGTGTCTGTGTGTGTGTGCTGGCACTTGTGTGTGCGTGTTCGCCATTTACTTTTTATTGGTCAAGTTAAGCATTTTGTGTTTAGCATTTGAACACTTGAAATTGTTTGCCGATTTGCTTGCTATTTGTTGACTGTCCCAAGCTCCCAAGGATAACAGTACAAACAGGCATGAGACCTCAGGCATGTCCTTTACTTTGACAAGCACTATGAATAGCACGAATCTCTTGAATATTAGCCGATGAATTTTCAGTCTATTTATGCCTAAATATTTGTATCATGATGACTGTATATACGCCTAAGCTGTTGTGGGTTTTGAGCAAAGGCGCAAATAATGTGTAATTGCGATTGGGCTTCGGGACTAATGTTATATCTATGTGAACTAAGGCTTGTCTTTCTAAACATTTATATTCAAAGTTTATGCAAAGCAGTGAAAGTAAACATAAACATTATATAGCAAATTATTTGACTGAATAAAAATGTGAATTCATACTCTAGCGTTGTCTGCAAGTTTGAGGTACTTAATATTCTCCTATTTTATATATTAGATAATTCAATTTCAAAATATAACTTCATAAAGTGAATATTAGCAAAATTCACTATTTCATTTGCAGAATTATTAATTGAGTTTACAGAAAAGTGTTGCATATAAAACATTTGCTATAATGATAATTTAATTTTGGCAGAAATTTATTTATTACATAAAGTAAAAAAAATTGACGGTTGACAGATGGATTCATATTAAATTGAATGAAATTAAATTAAGTTAAATGAAAAACTGTCTTAAATTTAAAACCTGAAGATCGAAAAGTAAAATTGAAGTGACTTCAGATTTATTTTGCTTTTCTGGTTAAGAGAATTTAGTAAGTTATTTCACATAATAAAAATAATAAATAAGTTATAATAACAATAGAAATAACAATAATAATAAATATAAATTTTAAAATTATGATAACATTACTAATAATAATAATAACAAAAATAATATAAAACTTCTTATTTTAAAACTCACAGCAAATTTTTAATTTCCAATTAATATTCCAAAGACTGTTGAAAAAATTCATTTAATTTATGATAATTTATTCGAAATATTTTGCTATTCCTATTAAGTTTTATATGTTGTAAACTTTTTATATTCTTATCAATTTGCTGTGAAACCTAAAAATAATTTTGTTGCTCTGCATTTTCTTTAATAAGTTTTCAATTAAATTTGATTTGTGTCTTTGCATTTTGCATCAATGATAGTGCAATGCAAATATATTTCCTTATAACAATTCCAGCAGGAACTTGAACAGCTGCCAATTTGTGTGAACTTTTGGCATTTGAAATTGTGAAATGCTTTTCGCAAGCTATGTAAAATATCATTTTGCTTTGATATGGTTGGCCATGCAATGCATATCTATGGCAAATACGTACATACATCTGTACATACATATATATCTTTTGGCTGGCAACAGTTGGCATTCATATTTACTTTTTGGCCAGTTTGCGACTTGTTATTCAGGAATGTGAATGTGCATGAAAATTGTGAATTCCCTTAGCGCTGTGTTATCGTTTATTGCATTTTCCAGTCTAACAGATATTTTGCTTTATTATTACGCTCGTTATACCGTTGCTGCTGATGCTGCTGCTCCGGCTTTTGCTTCTGCTTCTGCTTCTGCTCTCGCTCCTCCTCTTCTGGTGTTGTCAACACAACCAGCGGGCAGACACTCTGCACCTGCTGCTGCAGCTGCTGTAGATTCTGACAAATGTAAATGTTTGCCGTGCGGGCAGGAATAATATACAAGTATTATAAATAAGCGCATTTTTACTGCGAAAGAATTTGCAAGCACAAGTGGCCTGAGGATAGGCTGTAAGTTTTTTTGCAGCTCCTTCCGTCAGTCAGTTCAACAGTTCATCAGTGTGTCAATCAATCAATCAATCAATGAGCAGAGTGGCGTGTGGATAATTAATGCCAGGCCAGCCGCAGTTATATAACGATCTAGGGCCATTTAAGGGCCAATGCTCAGCGTTTAATCAAGTGTTCAATTTGTGATTTGTGTGAGAGATTTGTGCGCAAAGCCGCAGCTGACAAACTCGATGTCTGTCTTCTGTCTGAGCATAAATTAACGCTAAAACCACAAACAATTTGAGCGAGTTCGAGTTTCGATGAATGAATGAGTGAGTGAAGTGAAATTGATTTGCACCTAATAGCTTACAGTTGTGCCACGGCTTAGACAAGTTAAGTGGATTACAACTTTTCCAAATGCTGCTCAAATTAAAAACTAGTTAGCCAAAAAAAAAAGAAAAGCCAACTAAACTAGCACGTCTGTTGATAAATTACTTGGCCAGACAGAAAAAGTAAGTCTGAACTCGTCTGAAAACTAAATTAACCAGTAAATACGTATACGAATATGAACTCAGCTCAAGCACAACAAATGCACAACTTTGCAACAAAAGAGAGAGCACGGAGGAGTAGAAGCAGAGGCAGAACGAAAATGAAATAAACCCATGAAAAGAATCAAGTAATACGCCATTTAAATGCCAGCCACGTTTCGAATGATGTGAAAACTGGGCCTATACTTTGAATATGCTTAGATATATCTGTGTATGAGTTGGTCTCTCATGTAAGCCATAAAAGGAAAAGCACAACAACGATTTGAAGCGAGCAACAACAACAGCCTAAATACCACAATGAAATACTTGCAGCATGTGGCAAGTATCCCAGCAGAACGAGGGACTTGCTTAATAAAATTATGAGGCACTCGAAAGCAAAAGTTGATTATTTAGATAAAGGAAAAAACACGTGAAACTCAACAACAACAACAACAACTAATGCCAAACACTTAAAGTTTAAGTGTAATTGAAAACGACAAAAACTCAGAACAGGAAATGCTCATCCAGTGTGTGTGTGTGTGTGTGCGTGTGTGTCATCCTCAGACCAAGCATTAATTTAACTTTATGTGGTCTCGGTTCAAATAAACTTGAGTCGAAACTTTGTAAATTATATACATAAAAGCTGCCATAAGCCACAGCGTCGAATGCAAAAGAGCAGCGAAAACGCTTAAACGTTTGCTTATGCAAATGTTGCGCATACGCCACGTTGACGCCTCAGGTGAAAGGCAAACCGAATGCGACATGCGACAGAGTCACATCGTTTACTTTACATCCATATAGAGACACACATGTACTACATACATACTATATGCATATATACATATATAGACGCTGTCAAATTGACATTGGAAGTTGTGCTGCCATAAGAAATATGGCAAGAACTCCGCACGCATTCGATAACAGGGTCTGGGGCAATTTATCGATTCGCTTGGCACAAACGACATTACGATTAAAATGTATAGGCATATATGTATAGATTAGCAAACAAACGAAAATAAGATTAAAGATAAATAAATTTCGATTGATCTGCAGGTAAACGTGGAGAAGTCTGCATTAAATTTAATCGGTATTCAAATAGATGAAAAATAAATTCTTAAATGTATATGCATCAAATATTGAGTCGATAATTCGATACACACGTATGTAGGTGTGTGTTTGTCTCTCATTTCTGCAGCTAATACGCTTGACATGACGCACATGCAAATCCTTATCATCTAATCGACTTTTGCTCTCGCTTCCTAACGACAACAACAACAACAACAACAACAGCAAATGCTACGCCTAACTTTGCTTTTACGCATTTCAGAGCTCTACAGTCTTCCCCCTCGAAATGGAACTGCCAAAGTGCTTAGCAGTCAGGTTGCTTCAAGGCGACAAAGTTGCAACTCAATTGACAGAGTGTGGCAGAATATATAGACAAGCGATTGCTCTATTTAAATCGGGAAATGGAATCAATCAGAGAGTGCTCATTGGGTAAAAGGTATGATAGATTAGTGGGTATGAATTAGACATCAGTATTGCACTTTTAAAAGTGATCTCATTATACACTTGTCATACATCATATTACACTTTTACTAATGCAACTAAACCCATGGAGAAATCACAGAAATGTATGAGAAACATCAGAGTATTAAAGATCCAATTCAACCCATTGGATAGAGGCAGTTTGACAGACTAAGATCATAGTAAGAGTATCTGATATTCATTCTATTTTCCCAATATGTATTTAATCACACTTTTTAAAGATGTTGCTCTCTGTTTGCTTTGCTGAGAGAGAGAGTTTAAAATAATATATGTTTACACGTTGAGGACCCTTTCAGGTAACATACAGAGAAGGGCAACTTTTTCTGTCAGGCCAAAAATAAAGGAAAAGTTGTGTTTTGATGACCTTTTTGCAGCTTTTATCACACCACATTGTTAGCTGGTTTATTTATGCGCAAAGTTGCACAATCAACTTGTATTTTACAGCAGAATAAAAATAATTATTTCAAGTTGTGTTGGCCCGACCACTGCAATAATTTGTGTCCTGTGCGGTATATAATTTAGAGTGGAAAAAATGGAAAAGGAAAATAAATAACAAATGCAAATGCAGTGAAACTTTCTCGTTGTGTGACTGTGACTCTGACTGCATGTTCAATTTTCGTGACAAAACTTAATTAAAAGCAAAAATAGCAACAAAATGAGCATTTGTCATTTGACGCAGTTGTCAAGGACAACGCTGCCTTTGCCTTTGCCTTTGCCGTTGCCTTTACCGTTGCCCTAACCCTGAGCAAAGTTGTTTTGCCCTTTGTAAGTTGTCTTAAGGGCTTTGCGTCAAGTTGCTGCTGCACGTTGTTGACAACTGTGGAAACTGCAGCTTTAAATGATATATTTGATAATTTTGAACTGGCAGCTGTCAGCTAATGAAATATTTAATTAAAACTCACCAAAGTCAGCTATTAACTTTTCTGCAAATCAGATGAAATACAATGCTCAAAGGGAATAGAAATTGTGTGCGTCTCTCGTCGCTTCGAGATTGCCACACACCCACACACACAAATTTACACGAATTTTAATAAATGTCATGTTTGCCAGGAAATGTGATTGATTTACGTCACAATATAACCCAGCATATGAGATGAGAGGTGAGTGTCGTCTGCTGCTTTGTCAGGTGAGCAAACAGTTAAGCCACCACAATGTGGACAACAAATCAGACTGGCGAATGTACGAAATTAATTTCCATAGCTCATGCAACTGCAATGGGGGAGAAAAAAAGAGAAAATATCATGAACATGAAATATGGAAAGGATTTTCGTTATTAAACTTTTAGAGCTGTTGCACTTGTCATGCTCAAAAATTCGATTTACGTTTGGCTTTCAATTTGTGGTGGTGCATTTTACGACTGCATTTGCTCTGTGTTCAGTTTTCAGTTTTGGCCAAAAGGCCAACTGTCAAAGCATTGCACAGAATCTTCAAGCCAACTGTCATAAATGTCGACATCATTAAAATGTCATAAAGTTGTGCACCCAAACCTCACCCACTTCAGACCCCCACAATCCACCCAGCAGTCTGATTCATAGACAGCGAGAGTAGGTATACGAGTGGTATATATGAGAGAAGAAGCTTGGCTAAAAATGTGCAAAAATTTCGCGCACTTCCGTTACATTTCGCATCCTTTTTGGACTGTTTCATTTTTATTTCTGTTTTGTTTTCGGCGGCATTTCCTTTAGACAAACCGCCACGGATGCAACCACCCAAGCACCACAATCTGAGGCAGCGACAATGACAAAGAGCAAGAGTTGCAGAAACTATTTCCCCTGAAAGTAAGACACAAACGTAGCCAGACAGCCAAAGAGTGGAAGAGTGGAAGAAAGCGAGTTCATGAAAATTGCATTTCATTTTCATGAAAATACTCGCTCTCGCACTTTCAGTTTTATAGCCAGTGGCTCGATGTGAATGGCATTCAAAAGTTTCGAGTGTTTATGGCATAACAAGTCTATTAAATGTGCCAAATGTTTGTGTCAAATGAAGCGTTTACTGCGGCATTACATCGCATTAATCATAAAGAGATTTCGAAATTAAAAGATACTCGTAAATAAATCGAAATCCAGAGTGAAACCATAATCGTTTGTTTGCTCTACTCACAGTCCATAAAACGCTAAAAATCGAAGCCATTAAAATATATTTCGAGGGCATTTTATTTTGAAAGCTAATTAAGTGCGGCCATTAGATGCGGCAGCTGCTGTTGCTGTTGCCGTTGCCATTGCCAACCAACCAGCTTGGCTCCTAAGTTCGATTAATGAGGCGCAACAAGCAAGCAAACACCCACACTCACACTCACACACACACACACACATCCTCAGTTCTGGAGCGTGGCAAATACATTGAATTAAAGTTCAATTGGCCGAAGCATGCCAAGGGTCGTTAATAAAGCTACTAATAGTCTACACGGATAACAAATACAAGCTTTATTTATTTTTTATTTAGGTGCAGATCAGACCTTGAGCTTGACTTTCTCGGTGTTTCCCTTTTAATGACATCCTCATCCTCGTAGATATACGGCTCCTCACCCCAAGCCGAATCCTTGTAGTGGAACAATATGATGGCCACCAAGATGATATTATAACAAATACAAGCATTTATTTATTTTTTATTTAGGTGCAGATCAGACCTTGAGCTTGACTTTCTCGGCATTTCCCTCTTAATGACGTCCTCATCCTCGTAGATATACGGCTCCTCACCCCAAGCCGAATCCTTGTAGTGGAAAATCATGACAAACATGGCGAACAATATGATGGCCACCAAGATGATATTATCCCTTGATGCTTGCTGTTCAATATCAATTACGAATGCATGAAACGGATCCTTGCAGCCGCCACAGTCGGGGAACTCACAGCAGGATGCCTTGGTCCAACTGCGATTGGCAATGTCATAGTCGATGACGCCATGTTTGCCACAGCACTCGAAGCGGTTCTCCATCGATTCCATTTGATTCTGCTGCCAGACATAGTCCACCATTAGATCGGTTCGGTAGTGTGTATCGTCATTGAATATATAACGCGACATGCCGATGGCAAAGGTCAGCATCAGTACTAG
Source organism: Liodrosophila aerea (assembly GCA_035045005.1). Classification (NCBI taxonomy): domain Eukaryota; kingdom Metazoa; phylum Arthropoda; class Insecta; order Diptera; family Drosophilidae; genus Liodrosophila; species Liodrosophila aerea. Next base: position 161,014 of record JAWNNL010001042.1, read on the forward strand.
AAAACTGCCCAGTAGATAGCTGGCATATTTGAATATACTCGGGCGCTTGGACATACGCATCCCCAGGAGGGCGTTCAGCATGTATCCCAGGAGTGTAACGCCGCGAAAGACGAAGAAATTTGTGGTGAGACACATCAGGTAGAGACTCTCGTTGAGCTTGGGTATGACGTCGCGTATCAGTATGACATGATTGCTCAGATTGGCCAGGAAAACGCCACCGATGGCTATCATTATCAAATTAACCTCAAACACAAATCCAGGCGATATTCTCCAAGAGCAGAATTTAGCCATGCCTATACCTATATTTTGTTGAAATGAAATGCGAATGTTTATTTACTTTGAAGTTAAAGGCAGCGGCAGAACAGTTGACGTTTGCCTTTCGTCTTGAAGTTGACCCCAAAGCCAAAGCCAACTGTTGATTTGAGTCAACTCGGGTGGCTAATATCAACATTTGGCTAGCTCTGCGTTGCTTCCTGCTGCCTCCTCAGGCTGTCCTCAGACTGGCTTCCGCTCCTGCGAAGGTTTCAAGTGCAAATGAGTTTGCTTTTGGCAATAAAATGTGCCACCTGTTGCCCCACACAGTCTCGCTTAAAAAAATACTATCAGCCACAGCTAGAATAACAACCAACTGAAATTAAATATTTGCTCGTCAGCCAGGCAGCTTGATGTTGATTGCTCATGCTCAACCTCAAAAAAAAGAGTCGAAAATAAAATAAAATACAACATAAATAAAAAGCGAGTGCGAGTTGTCGCGTGTTTGTCAACTTGATACCCTGTATTCGTTGGCATGGAATGAAATGTACTCGTATTCACTTTATTTTATGGCTGTTTTTTATATACACTCACACATACACATATATATATATAAACAATTCAATTATCGAGGCTGATTAAGCTGGAGCCCAATATCAATTTCATTTGTTGGCAGTTTTATTTTCGCCAGTTTAAGCCTTTTGAAATAATTCTGTGAAGGGGCATCAACTGTTTGCACTGACTGTTGAAATCAGTAATGTATATATTAAGGTGAACAGTTAGTATAAAACACGATACAGCGAAAAGTATCTGTTGCCATGGCTCATAATCAAGCAGATAGTACTTAGTAAACCTATATAGCGCAAATCGCTATCTATTCTTCAAATAAGTGTTGCATACTTTCAGGCCTAACACTTATACACTAAGCAGTGATATTGTACTTAAAGCCAGAGCGTAATGCTTATCCCAAATAAGAAGTTGAATCGAAAGTTTTGCTCATTGAACATTCTTACACCTTGTTCTACCTCAAATTGAAAGCATTTTAAGTGGCTCATTAAAAAGTTTTACTGTTTTCAGTCTGACACCTTTCTTTTACTTTCAGTTTGACCCAATCTGTCACAGTCTGTTAATTAAGGGAACAACAGGCAGCTGAGCTTATTGCGGCTTTCGGCTTTTTGCCTTGCCATCGTGAGATACCTGAGACCCTATCAAATTTCGCATGTAGTCAGATTACACCTGTCACAGGTGCAAATGTTGGCAATAGCAACCGACAATTAAACTCGCAAAACTCTTGTCTGTCACGTCAAAAACATATGCACGAAGTTCTTTAAAATATGAAAGATAAGTACGAATTAAAGTCTATAATATAAATTCAGTATAAGTAAATGTTTGCTTCCCTTCCATATAACTAATTGCTTTAAAAATAAAAGCAAATATTTCGTGCAGATATAATTAATTAAAAATTTAAATATAATTTGTGGCCTGAGGCTCAAGCGTTAATTAATCTGCAAATGACAGTTGAATAAATTGTGCAAATATTTCGAAAAGATTGCTTTAATATATGTGGACTCTTGACTATTTTTGAGTTAACAAAACGCATTACAATTACACCCAGTTCAGACAGCAGAATCTGCTTAAGAAGTATACAATTTAATATAATTTAATGCTCTTATGTTTCTTTGTACTTTGTTTCGTTATGAATTCCGATTCGCATTAAAATTGAATGCCATTGTTTACCTTTCCACTGTGTCAACTCGGTTCGATTGCTGTTGTTGAATTTAACTGCTATTTAATTGCAATTTGAGCTGCAGCATGAAGGTTAAACGAGTGTATAATGCAGCTCACTAATTGAAAATTGCATTTTGATGGCTTGAATAGCAAATGAATACTAAATGAATAACAGCCGCAGTCTACAGTCATGGGGTGAAGGGAGGGCTGTGTGATGCAGTGCAGCAGCAGCTACTTGGCTCATCAATTATTTATGGGCAAGTGTAAGCTTTTACACTCTGCTGACAAAGAGTCACAAGAAACCTGCACAGGCTGCTATCGTTTCCAGGATTACGCCTTCAATTGTTACCTCAAGTTTAATTGATTCCAAAGTGTCACACATGAAATTTTCACGCCATCAATTGATGAGTTTATAATCACACCACAGTTGGCTATATAAAGCCTTAGGCTAATGGGAATAGGACAATTCAATTGACAACTGTTCCTGCTGCAGGATGTCGCTGCGAAAACTCTTTCCGAGCATGTACGCAGAGCCGGATAGTACTCCGGCCAAGTCACGCAATGCCACGCTGTATTTGCTGCGTTGCATCTTTCTAATGGGCATTCGGACTCCGCCACAAAGAGGTTTCCTCATCTATTGTCTGTGGTCCTTTGCGCTGAATCTGAGCTCCACATTCTATATGCCCATTGGCTTTATGACTGGCTACATTAGCCATTTGTCGGAGTTTACGCCAGGTGAATTCCTCACCTCATTGCAGGTGGCATTCAATGCCTGGGCGTGCTCCACCAAAGTGGTCATTGTCTGGATACTGGTCAAGCGCTTCGACAAGGCCAACGAGATACTGGACGAGATGGATCAACGTGTGACCCAGCCCATCGAGCGTACCACTGTGCACCGTGCTGTAGCCCTCAGCAATCGCATCTTCTTCTTCTTCATGTCCGTCTATCTGAGCTATGCAACCAGCACATTCCTCAGTGCCGTAGCCATTGGTCGGCCGCCGTATCAGAACTACTATCCGTGGCTGGATTGGCGGGCCAGCAAGTGGCAATATTGGCTTCAGTCCGGTCTCGAGTACTTTGCCATGATGGGCGCTTGTTTCCAGGATGTCTGCGTGGATTGTTATCCAATTAATTTCGTACTGCCTCTGCGTGCACACATGGCCAACTTTGCGGAACGTTTGCGTCAGCTAGGCAACAATCCGGATGAGACGCCGGAGCAGCGCTATGACAAATTGGTTGAATGCATCAAGGATCACAAGACTATACTGCAGTGAGTATCGGTTAATAATGTCAGATTTACATAACCTTCCATCTGCTTCTTTAGCTTCTGTGATACTCTGCGTCCCATAATAGGAGGCACCATCTTTGTCCAGCTTTTGGTAGTGGGTCTGGTCATGGGCTTTACACTCATCAACATTGTCAAGTTCGCCACCTTTGGCTCTCGTCTTGCGGCACTCTCCTTCATGTCGGCTGTGCTGCTAGAGACCACGCCCTTCTGCACCCTCTGTAACTATCTAACGGATGATGGCCTGAAGCTGGCAGATGCACTCTTCGAGTCCAACTGGATCAGTCAGGAGCAGCGCTATAAGAAAACCCTCATACAGTTCATGCAGAATCTGCAGAAGCCTATAGTATTTATGGCTGGAAATGTACTCACCATCTCTGTGGCCACCAATCTAACGGTGAGTATAAGTAGAAGAAATCTTTTTAAGTTTTTAAAACTACTTTATTTAATCTATTGCAGGCTAGTAAGTTTTCGTTTTCTGTGTTTACGCTCGTCCAGCAAATGGACTTGGCCGAAAAGCTGGGCAAGCTGTCCAAATCAAAGCCCATAACAGATGAATAATACAAATATTATATCTATTTTATTTGATGGAAAATTTAAAGTTTCACAATAGATTATTCAAGTTTCATAGATGACTCACGACTGCTTCAATCACAATCACTAGCTATTGCTTTACTCAGAGGTGAATGCTTCGATTAATCGATAGGAAAATAAAAGAGGACACGATAAGCTCTATCGAGCTTGCTATATTGCTATTCAAATCAATAATACATATATGTAGGATTATAAATTATATATATGTTATTTCATGGAAAATTTTAATTTTCACAGAGGTGAATGCCTCAATTAATCGATAGAAATATAAGAGAGTACTGCAAGATAAGCTCTATCGATTAATCAACAAGGTGTCTATAAACTATAGCTTATGCTAATTCTATATGTATGAAATTATTAAACACTATTACTATCACAACTCTAAACAATTTGTTAATCAATAAAAGTATTTGCATTGCATTCAATCGCCTTTAAATTTCTCCGCAATATTCATTTGTTTGGTTATGGTGATGACAGAAAAGGCAAATTTAGCCACCTAAAAAGAAGGCTTGAATTAAAATGGAATCGTATTTCAATTGATATTTACTTACGCTGATGTTGCTGCTCATGGATATGGGAAAGATGCCGCCAGCAGTGAAGACAATGGGCTGCTGAATATTGTGCAGGAAATATAAGAGCGTCGATTGATATTGTGGGCTGCATCCCAACCAATTGCTGTGAAAGATGGCGTCGGACAGTTCGAAGCAGTCGTCCACAATGAGGTTACAGGTGTAGCAGAAGGGGAAGGTCTGCAACAGAATGGTGATGACAAACATGAAGGAGGCAATGCCAACCCACAGATCTGAGAAGAAGAACACATTGATCAAGGTGAGCCCCAGCACAAGGCCAATCAGCAGAAACTGTGTGAAAATGGTGCCGGAAATGACAGGACGAATTAAGGCACAGTATCTGGGGGGAAACAGGAAGATACATATTTTACTTATAGTATATAGTCTAAGTTTGTACATACTCTAGAATTAGCTTGTGAACCAGCACACAATTCACCAACTCCTGATAGTTTTCATCGTCTGTCATGTCCTCATTGGTGCGCAGCCTGCGTATGCGCTCCTTGAGTAAGTCCAGATGGGCGCGTAGTATCAGGGTGTAGACCAAGGGATACGTATCCGATAGCTGATCTTGTAGCACAGCACCCGACATCACAATGTACTCCAGCGTCGAGGCTAACCACAGCTTCGCAGTGTTCTCATGCCAGTCTACCAACGGATTATATAACTGCCAGGGTGGACGACCACTTAGGACAGAGCTGAGAAACGTGGAGCCTGCATAGCCGCAGTAGACAAAGGTGTAGATGAGAAATGTATGATTACTCAGTGCCACCACACGATGGATCTTTTCACGTTCCTCCCGACTGGTCCATCGCTCATCCAATTGGTCCAACAGCTCCCTGGCCTTAATGAGCCGCCAGAGCTGTGAGTAGGTAATGATTACCTTCACAGTGGAACCATAGGCATTGATGGCCACCTGCAGCGAGGTGAGAAATTCACCAGGCGAGAAACCTTTGATCTGTGTAACGTAACTGCCCAGAAATCCCAGGGGTAGATATGTGGTGCACCACATGAACGTCAGCACAGTCCAGGTGAGATATAGATAACGCCAATAACCAGCCCGGGGCGGGATCCAGCCAATGAACTTCATGGCGCGATACAAATAGATGCAGCCATCACTGGAGTGCACTTGCTCCTCCAATGGCGCTGGTTTGATGAGCCTGAAGAGCATTGCGAGCGTGAGTTTGGAGCCAGAGTGTGGTTAGCTAATAGCTAAACACACTTATATATAGCTACAAGTTTAGCGACATTTTTGGTGGAATTAAATTTTGAATAAAGCTAAAAGCTAAAAAGTTTGCCAGGAAGTTTTCCGCGCTGTTGTCGTTTAATTATTCACCTGGGAATATATCTCTGGCTTGTTTTTGTTTAGTTTAATTAACAGCGGGAAAGTTGTAGTAGCAGTGGTATTGATTCGAATTAATTTGTTAGACGCATGTTTCCACATGCTGACCTTTCATCCGGCATTACTAATGCACCGTAAAGTTTCAGTTCCAGTTATAAATTATGTAGATACTACTGAAAATACTGGCACACGTTGCTCATACGCAGCGTTGTGCATCTAAATTGTGGCAAATAAGTTTTCAATTCAAGTTGAAAGCGAACGCAACCAGAGTAGGCTTCTTCTGCCTCAGGCCCAAAGACATTTGCATGTGCGGCCAATAAACTTTTTAGCCACGGGCTCTGCTCAAGGTTGATATCATTAGCAGCCATCTAATATTCAAGGTTGTTTGTTGTCGCTGTGTCTTTGGGGAACGATACGACAGAGAAAAAAAAACCGAGAGCATAATAAAATGGCCGCTAATCGCTCCCATGCTATACTCGCAATCGTCTTTCATGTGCCAGTCGCTCGCATGACAACGCATCAAGAGCAGCAGAAAGAAACTGCAAAAGGAAGCATAAGAAAATTTAGATCATCTTGGTTGTTTTGGTTTTGCATATTTGATCGATGTGCTCTGCTTTTAATTGACATTAAATAAATTTTAAATAATTAGAAATTGTATTAATATTATAGTCTTAATATTTCCTTCATTTCCATAAATTAGTTATATGAAATTTGCTGAGTCATTCTGTTGAGTTAAGAAAAAGTGTTGCAGCCTTTTGGGCTGAGCTGGAAATGTCATTTTAAGCACACCTCAAAAGTATGCAACACTTTTTCCTTTAAGCTTTTGGGCTGGGTTTGGAATGTAGTTTAACCTCAGCCCAAAAGTATGCAGCACTTTTCTGGAACTACTCAGAATGACTCGACAAATTTCATATAATATATTAAATTATTATTGTAGTACAGAAATCTAGTATTTAACACTTCAACTAAGGAAACTAACGAGCTCTAGCTGCTGTTGCCTTTAGCTCATTAATAGCTTTCAAATATAATTATTATAGCTGCTTATTTATATCAATTTAAACGCTTCTCCTTCACTGTCTTAATTACATCTAAATTTTGCATCCCTGCATTTAAATTTCTGCTGTCTGATAACGAAGACATTGTGCATAATCAGTTTTAAAGCTGTGTGTGTGTGTGACATGGGTGTACGTGTGTGTGAGTGTGTCTCTTTACATCTTTCTGCTTGACATTGCTGTGCAGCTTTAATGAAAAATATGTTCGCAGAGTGTTATTAATATTCCTCAGAATGTCTGGCGTTTGACACATGTTTTGTTGTCGTTGTTTATTATTGTTGTTGTTGTTGTTGCTGTTGCTGTCCCATACCTCCACTGTTGCTGTTGCTGTTGCTTGTACTCCTGTTCCAGCTCCTGCTGTTGTTGCTGCTGCTGCTGTCTCTCTGTACAAGTTGACATTTTTTTTCATTACTTCAACGTTTCAATAGAAGCAACAGCAGCAGCCAGCTGCCTGTGTGTGTGTGTGTGTGTGTGTGTGTGTGTTGTGTGTGTGTACAAAGAAATTGTGTTGTGTCCAAAGCAGCGCGTGAAGCAAGGGCAAGGATAATCTTTTGTTTGCCATTGTACAGCTCACACTCACACTTCAGACTTTCCTCAGGTAAGCACAAGCTGCTGCCAAAACACACAAATATGTTGTGCCCACACACACTCACACACACACACACACGCTCAGCCTGACAGCGCAGCTTACGTGCTGACGTGTTATAGAATTTGTACAGAATTTATGCAGTGTAATATAGCAAGTGTATATATGGCAATGGTCAGCACTGTACCATACATGCGGTAGCATCTGTCTGGGCCAGAAATTAATATTGGGTTCAGCTACAACTCGTCCTCAAGCATGAAGGCAGAGCAGGGCAAATCAATTAAGCCATTTAATGTAGCGCAAATGGCATTGGCAAAGACGAATACTTCACTTTAAATATAGAGGGGCTTCTCGAGTAGCTTCTTCCCCCCAGGTCACCCTCTCTACCATTGCTCCCTCAGTGCTCCAGTTTCGCACCTAATTGCAGTTGGCGCGTGTCTTTTTTCCATGGCTTTTATGCTGTGGCATTCAGCGTGCATTTAATATCATCAGCGAGTCATTTATTATCGCTTGACGTATTTATTTTAATTAACGGAAATTAATGCCACACTGCGCAGCTGTGCGAACATGTTTGCAGTTGCTTACACACATTTCGGGCAGCCTCCCCCCCACCCCACACCCCACCTGCTTCACTCACAGCTCGACAAACACCTGACGACAGCGAATATACACATGAATGCACAAGACTCGCAGGCTCTAAAGGATGCCACACACACTCACACACACACATACAGAGACACACATACGTCTACAGAGTGCCACACGCGAGTGTCAATCTGTTTTTGATATGTTGCAAATTAATGGAGTTAACATCAAGTGGTCTACGCCCAGAGAGACGAGGGACTGAGATTACTCAGAGCAAAGCTAGCAAACTACGAGATATTTCGTTTATCATGCAAACGATTTGTTTATCATTAGCAAATTTATACGGTACTACAACTTGTGCTGAACTTTTTAAAATAATTATGTAGAAAATCCAAACAAAAAGTTAAAAAGTTGTAAGCTTCTTTAAACAAAACCGAACAAGGGCCAAGAAAAAAAGTAACTTGAATTTCTATGAAGTTAACCCTCTAGGACTATCTTTCAAAATAATAATTGAATTTTGGTTGAACAATTATTTCTTAAAAATACTGGGGCCACTGAGCTCAAAAATTAAAATGGTGTAGAAGCTTTCGTTTACCTGACAGGTGAGATAATATGAAAAAGTATCTCAAGGTATTTATAGGTATTTTGAGTAAGAAAAAAACGCTACCAATTCGATTGTATCAAGATTTCATTATTTTCAAAGCAAACAAGAAATTTCAACAAATTTTAATCTAAATACCTTTCGCTTCTATATTTTTTAAACACCGCAAAAAATACCTTCATGCAAAGAATTCATTTTTAAACGTGAAAAACAGATGCCCTGTGCAAATCAAAATAAAAATACGGTAAAAGGTTCGATAAACTTCCAAACCTTGTGCAAATACATAAGCTATAATATTAGAAAACCAACAGAAAATATTAAAACAATAAAAAAGCTAACCGATTTTTTTAAAACAGGAAAATTGTAATACATAAGTGGCACTCTTAGGTGCTAGAGGGTTAACCAAGTAGGTTGAGCTGCATTTGCATATAAGTCGAAAGGGCTCATCCACATGGCTTTCTCTATGTGTTAGTGTATCTTCATCTTCGTTTTTTTGTGCAGTGTATTAAAGTTTGCTCTGCTCTGGTGCAGGAAATTATTCAAAATCATGAGCGTAGCGTGCAAGTGAAATGTGCTAACAAAATCATGTAAAAATGAAAATGTATAAAAGAGAAAGTTAAAATAAAATGTTACATAATGCACACAGCATAAGTATAAAATGCTTAGAATAATTTTGCAGCCAAGCATTAAATTAATTTTTGTAGTATTTTTTTCCTCCTCTCTCTATTCTCTGTGCGTGCCAAGCGGCTAAAAGACAACGGAGGGAAAAAAATGTGGAAAATAAAAATATAAATGCACTTTAGTGGGCTGCGTTGGCTCAGGCTCTCTGTAAGTGGTGGTGGTGGCGGTGGTGCGAGTGCTGCCGCTAACAAAATGATGATGAACAAAATTCCCCAAAGCAAGCCAGCGACGACCCTGAAGTACACACACCAAGTGTAACACACACGCACACACAGGCACACGCAGAGCACAGAACATATGTAGATGGAGATGTGTGTAGACCAGGGTCATAAATGCCATTATTATTTGTAAACATTGCGACAGCGAGTGCCCCAAATTGTTAACTTTGCTACAAGGTCGCGTACATATACATAAACAAACGTATGCTCGTTGCAGTCGAGCGGTGTACGACTAGCAAATACCCTGTAGAGCATACGCTGATTAGACATAGCTCGTTTCGAGATAAACGCGTTTAAAGTTTTGCAGTTGTACTGAGCTAACACTAAGGTGCCACTACATTTGTATTTCTCACGCAGCGTCTGCTAAAGATAGAAGGCTGAAATTTGGAGACAATACAAACCATTATTCAATGCGTATTTCTGCATTATTAGCTCAAAATGTCAAATTTCAATTTATAATAAGGGACAAGGGACAAATGTGAAATTGGCTAGTCTACTCATACAGAGCTTTATTATACCCTATGCATTTACTTGCAGTAAAACAACAGCTACAGTGGCGCACAAAAATCTACATACAGTATATGAAACATTATGCTAGACAACACACACAGAAACTTTTAATTAATTTGCGTCTGTGTGGCCCGCGAGTGCACGTATGCGAGTGCGAGTGACTGTGGCTGAGAGTGTGACTGTGTGTGCGAGTGTGTATGGGTGTGCATGTCTCCCCTTTGACATACATAAGCAAACAAAAACAAACAAACAAACGGCAACAAGAAAAGCATTTAGTGTCACAGTGGTGCCAAAAATTGCTTGACCCAAATGTAATCAGGTAATTTGTTTTGCACTGTCAATATTTACACAGCAGACATTCGCATATTTGAAGTTCATAACGATTTTGTAAGTTATTAAATACACACACACATGCTACACCCATGTACAAACACAAATATACACACAGTATGATATGAAAGAACACCTTAGACTGGCGCACTGTGATTCACCTCGGGCTGTGCAAATATTGCATGCCTAGGCGAGCGAGCTCTTCTCTTGCCAATCAGCCTGCCAGTCAGACAGGCAGTCAGTCAGTCAGTCAGTCACTCCGTCAGTCACTCACTCACTCAATCAGTCAGTGAAAGTAGTACAAAAGAGCAACAACCAAAATTGATTTAATAGACCTACATTATGCGGGCAACATTCACATCACACGAGCCGAACGAACATGTGATGTCGATTCCTCGAATACATTTCAAATGCATTGTTCAGCCTGTCAATATACTAGTAGACTTGGGCTTGTTGAATCAAGCCAAATACAAAAGCCAGACAGCCTGATGGACGGCATAAGGAAGAGCACTTAACTTGTTATTTCGCAATTATAAATAACAGTTTAATCGCATTAATTGGCTACTTGATGAAAGCAAAAGCAGTAAACAGTCGTATTTATAATATACATATAGACACATTCAAGTGAAATTATAATATACACGACATGCGATTACATTCCGGTCTTTATGAGAACATTTTAATCAGTTTCCGTTATTTCCATATGATTGCATTTGCGACATTTGTATCAGTAGTAAGTACATAATTCAAGTGGAGTGTGTGTTTTCTATTGTGCTGTAAACGTTTCTTTTTCTTTACGTCTTAGTAAGAAGTGAAGAAAAGAAAACGTTTAAAGCACAATAAAGTCAGAAGAAGTTCCTACTTATTTGTTTTCTTTTTAATATCGATTTAATTTCACAGCATTCTTTTCTATTGATTACTCGTTTCTTCACTCTATATTTATTCTTTATTCTTAACTGCCTTTCTTTTTTATATTCTCTTTATTTACCTCTCTTCTTTCTTTATTCTCTATTCTTCACTCAACTCACTTCCTCCTATTCTTTCTATTTCTACTCTATTTTTTATTCTTAACGCACCTCTTCTATCTATTCTCCTTATTTTTTATTTATAATTCAAGTGGAGTATGTGGTTTCTAATTATACATGAATTTTACTACTTTCTATATAGCTGAATTTACTATGCTTTGAATGTTTCTTGTTCTTCCTACTTATTTGTTTTCTTTTTAATATGAATTTAATTTCACAACATTCTTCTCTTTTCATTACTAATTTCTCTCTACTCTCTATTTACACTCTATTCTTCACTCACCAGCTGACTTTATTATGCTTTAAACGTTTCCTGTTCTTCATTTCTTACTAAGAGAAGAAAAACAAGAGACGTTTAAAGTATAATAAGGTAGAAGTTTTTACTTATATGTTTACATTTTAATATCGATTTAATTTCGTAACATTCTTTTCTTTTGATTACTTGTTTCTTCATTCTCTTTTTATTCCCTATTCTTAACTCACTACTCGGTTGTCTTTTCTCTCTATTTCTACTCTATTCTTCACTCACTATTCTTCTCGCCATACTCTTTATTCACCCCTCAATTCTTCGCTCACCTCCCTTCTTTCTATTCTCTCTATTTCTACTCTATTTCTCATCCCATCTCTCTTCTTTCTTCCAAGTTCTTTGCTCAGCCTTCTCCTACGGCTCTTCACAATTTAAACGTCACTTATTCATAGTCTTTCTTCCACTTCTTAATCGTTCTAGTTCCACACACTCTTTGCTCATCAATTCTCATTCTTCAATATTTTCTTTCATCACTTTTTCCTCTTTCGTTTCTCTTAACTTTTTGTGCCCTATAGCAATTCGCTTTTAAAGTATATCAAAGTGCAGTTCCACTGACTGAACTGACTTGCGGCAAAAAGAGGAAGTGGCATAAAAACACAGAAATATATTGCTACTACATATCGTATCTATATTATAGAGCATGGGTTTTTATACTGACTGACTAGGCTTTACTTAAGGGATGGACAGTTTGTTTCCTGTCCACTAACACGTTTGTACACAATTGCTTTCGGGTGGAAGGGGGGTTGGGGCTGTCTTTTCTTTTTTTGCCGCTGTTGTTCTTGTGGCGCAAAAAGTAGGTAACATTTTTCAATTGAAAAGAAAAACTACTACATTCAGCTGCAACAGCAAAACATTACACCAATGGTGTTGAATGTGCTGAATGGAGAGGGAGAGGGGGCCACAGACACGAAATCATTTCGAACGTGGGCTCTGACGACAAAAGTTAAACGAGGTCAAAGTGTATGAATCCGATTCGAGCATATTGACCGTTGACTGAATGGCTGGCAAACATGCGAGCCAACAATCCTACGACAACAACAACAACAACAAGAGAATAACACCAAATGCTGTGCCAACTCCCACTGTACTGCGTGTGTGTGTGTGTGTGTGTGTATGCATTTTGTTTGTATGTTTGCATTATTTATTGAGCAGTTCAATGATTAAATTTCAATGCAATGCAATGAAAATGCCTTTGACTGACTGGCAAATTGCAGCTCACATTATCAGTGGGGGTGGGGGTAGGGGGACGTGGTGCACAATTAATGTGTAATAAAAATGTTGCCAGTTGCCTTTTCTCCTTTTTCTGATTCTTATCTTAAATACATTTTACATCTTTGGCCAATTCTTTGGCAAACGCCACAGCTTCCGCTTGCGCCTTGACTCTGACTCTGCTGGTGCTGGGGCAAAGCGCTCATGCAAAAGCAATTTCCTGAAGTTTTTACTCCATCACACACACACACACACACCCATACACACATACAGTTAAAGGCACGCACAGTGGGGGAAACGCATTGGCACGACACTCGAGCCGCAGCCGAAAAGCTCAATACGAATGCGATTATGCGGCTCTATGAGCATGTGTGTATGTGTGTGTGTGTGTGTGTCTGCGCGCATACTCAAACTTACAAATTGCGCGCTGTAAGTAAGAAATCATTGAGGTTGGTCGCCACACTAATGGAAAACGACAAGCGGCATGTGGGCAAACGTTTTACCGAGTCCCTCCCCCGTGCCACGTTCCACCCGCCGCCTGCAGTCAGTGGTTGCAATCTCCTTAGTTGGCCAGGCCAGCACGTAGCCGGATGTTGCCGAGCGATAGTTGTCGTTGTCGTTGTCAGCTCTGTGGGCTGCAGCAGCGTATGGATTGCGGTTGAAGTTTACTTCACGTTTTGGGTTTGGTCACCGCAAAAGTTTAGCTGCTAGTTGTCGTGCGGCAGGACCCTGTCATCCTGTGTAGTTGCCACCCCGCCTAGCTGGTGCGTGCCGTTGCTTGTTATGGCCGGCAGCCTAACAGGATCAATTTCTTTTGAGCACTGATTTGCCAGCGCCACACCATCCCCTCCTCAGACAAAGTAGATTGAATGCTGTGCTTTATGGAAAGAACTATCGAAAACTGTATAAAATAACAACGATAGTTGCGATAGTTTCCCCACGCCGATGTATGACACTCTTCGCCTTCTTTGGGTCACTCCTAATTAAATGCGTAATGCATTAAGCACGTGACATTAGCCAAGTAAACGCAATTTAGATTTGTTTGACACACATCTAGACACCATCACATCTAAGAGCAGCGCCAAAGAGCACTGGAATCGCAGGCGCTCTCTTACGTCGACTGCGCACTGGAAGTGGTGTGAGACGCATCAGCTGTCAAATGAAAATGAAAACGGAAAAGTCAGCGTGTAAGCGTGTAACTGACCTGCAAAGCTTGCCGAAGAGCTTTCACTACACTCTGTGACTCTCTCTCAGTGGAAGCCATGCGGCGCATGCCTGTGGCTCGCTCTCCCTTCCAGCTGTCAGACAGCTCTACGAAGTTTGTGCTGTGTGTGGCATACAACACGGGCGTGCACCGTCGGCAACGTCCTGTCCTGTTGGTCGTCGTCGTGTGGCAGAGTCGTCCTCAGCATACGAGTGTCCTGTCAGTTGACTTCGTATACTCGTTGCAAGCTGTACACGCTACGGAAGCCACGGTCTTTTGTCCCCCAAGTCGAACAGAAAATACCCAAGAAAAAAGAAAAAACAACAAATTCAACAGCAACAACAATTGACTGCAACAACAAATTGCAACAACAATTGCTGCCGGCAAAAGGCAATAGAATGCAGTGGATTTATTTGTGACACAGAGGAGAAATTGTCTATTTGAGCCGCCAAAAAGTTCATGCCCCAAGTTCAAAACAAAAGGCGGTCGCGTGTGTGTTGGTGCGTATCCTTGTTTATCCTTGAAAACGCATTGGTACGCGTGACGAATTACTGTGCAAGTGAAAGGCGGAAAATTTCTACGTCAACGCGTCGCGTCGGCAACAGCAACAGCAACAACTCTATGAGCAACAGCTACAAATGTTGCTGCTGCTGCTATATAAATTGTGAGCGCAGCTAAAAAAGTTGACAGCAACAACAAAATATATATAGTAAAAGTAAAAAGTGAAAGCCAAAGCGAATACGACGAACGCATCACCGGAAACGGAAGGGGACCAGAAGTGCGGCAGAAGCGGAAGCAGCGAGTGTGCGAGAGTCATATCACAAGCGGCAGCTGCAACGGCCATGTGCAACGGCTGCTGCTGCTAGCTACTGCTAGTTACTGCTACTGCTAGCTGCTGCATTGTTGTTTTGTTAGCACTTTGACCCAAATCGCAAGCAACGCGCGTGTCTCACAGTTAGTTTCCACTTTACGTGAGTGTGCATTGGTCGCTCCAGTGGGGTGTGTGTGTGTGAAACTGTGTGTGTGTGAAATGCATGACCGATAAGCACAGGTGTCATTGCCGTGACAAAGTTCCGTGTGAATAGCAGATAACAGTCGCGCCAACTAAAACAGTACAAGTACAAGTACAACAACACAAGCCAGCGATATAAAGGATATAAAAGGATAAACTCTGTTCAGACGACGTTGAGCCTCGTCACAAAGTTGCCCTAGGAGCCAACCACTCGACATATACGACATTCAGGTGAGTTTGACACCTGTAAAATGTATGACTTTTACGTTCTATATTCTTTTCCTCTTTTTTTGCGTTCTCATTTCATTTCCCTTGACTTCTACTTTTACTTTCTACTTTCTCTCGCCTGGCATCCGCATCCGCATCCGGCTTGCAAATTTACGAGAGATTTGAAAGTTTGACATGCGTTAGTTTATGGCCAATGGCAAAACGTTAACTTGCCCGCCGCCTGTCACAAGCATTTTCACATTTTCGCTTTTCACATTTCCACATTTCGCATTTCACATCTCACATTTTCCATTTCGTTTTAGAGTTTACATTTACGGCTACATAAATATGTGTCTTTATATGACAGAGCGATGCGCACAGATAGCGGCAAGTTTTTAGCATATCATCATTTATTTTCATGGCCTCCCTCCTCCCTCCTCGCTGCTTCCGCTGAAAAGCGAGCAATTTATGTGGCAGTTAAATTAAAATTTAAATATATATCCTGCGCTTAAACAGTTGTAAAATAAATAGGTTCTCATATTTGTGGTGATTTCGAGTAAGCCTCTAAACATAAAGTAAAATTCTGCGTAATTTATCTAGTCTGTAAAATAAATTTTAATTAAAAAGTAGCAGTTAATATTATTTAAATTGCTTAAAAATTTCAATTTCATTTATTTAGTCAGCTGAAATAAATTTTCTTTAAAAAAGAATACTTTAAATATCATTGAAACTCCTTAGAAAATTCTACATAATTTATTTAGTCGGTTAACAGATACTATTTTTTGCATGCCCTAAAAAATGCTGCATAATTTATTTAGCTTATTAAAAGAGTTTTATTTAAAAAATAACAGAAAATATTTGTTAAACTCCTTAAATAAAATTCTATTTAATTTATTTAGTCAGCTAAATAAAATTTTCTTTGAAAAGGAACAAAAATTCTTATTGAAACTCCTTAGAAAATTCTGCTTAATTTATTTAGTCAATTTGATAAATAAAATTTAATACTTTCTTTATTTACTTTTGCTTTAAAGTACCTCATCTATTTCGGACCATTTATATGCATAAATAATTTATGTTAAGCACATGTTTCGTTCTATATTTGGAGCATTTATTTGTGTTGACCTTTTTACACTCACTTGTTCTGGGTCGTCGTCCCCTTGTTGTCCATCCGTTCTCCTGGAAACCCTTTTAGGGTCAGAGGGATACTCGTTTACTTATGTACTTAAACATATACTCAGATATAAGCCTCTTTCAAGAGTTCTCATGCCATTTGATGTGTTTGCAAGTGTCAATCCTTAAAATTACACAGGTCTTCTCTATGCCAGTAATTAATTAAGATTCATATAAATATAAATTAGTTCTATTTCATATATTTTGTTAATATACCTTCTCTAAACAGGAAGTTCTTAATCATGCAATTACACTAAAATAATGAGGAAATTATACCCATTTAATTTGAGTCAGCTCGTTAATGTATTCAAATTAATTTGTACGTTATGCAGGGCTTAATTTATGCCAAGTGAATCGATAATTTGAGAATATTGAGTGGAATTATGTGACATACATTGTACTTAATATTAATGCTAGAATTATTGATGAATGTTTGCACAAATGGAAGTTTACTCTAGAGTTAATCAAAATCAGCAATGTTTGCCTTGGCGTTTAATTATTTTTGGCTGAAACGTGCCATCAACAAGGCCAATGCGATTATGGCAACTTAACGCAGGAAAAGCAGCCACATAACTAAGCGCCATTAGAGGGAAGGTATAGAGAGTGGGCGGGGGGAGGGAGCTATGAATATATGCAGATGGCATACAGTTATCTACGGCGACGGCTTCTTAATGAAATGACAAAATGAAAACACGGGGAAAATCGCTGGGAAAAAGCAAATATTTGCGTATGCCCACAGGGACAGAGAGCGGCGCTAATGGCAAAAGTCGTCGCGTCGCTGGCGACTACGTGAGCTGAGCAAATCAGCCAAGTGTGAGTAAATACACACACACATGAGTGTGTGTGTGTGTGTGAGTGTCTGTGGCAAGAAAGCAATTAAATATATTTCCGCTTCGATGTCAAAATTAATGTGTATTTGATATTTGAAAGCGTGCACGCACACGCACACGCACAACCGCATTAAGCATTAGGGGCAGCTCCTAGCCAAGGATGTGAGGCAGAGAAGTAACATGTCTGGGCGTGGCTGGTTGGCTGGCTGGCTGACAAGATGCCTGGCTGTGTCAACGCTTGGCTGTCAACCATTTAACGAGGCCATCTAGCAACCTTTCATTGAAATGCGCTTCAGCACCTTGAGGCGCTGCCATGCCATTTCCGTTGAACATGCTAAATATGGCGACGCCTTTGGGGCTTGTCGGTTGGCTACCGTTGTCAGTTGTTGTTGTGGTAGGCTCACTGTCTGGACGTTGACACAAATTTCAGCTGGCATGCCAAACTCCACTCCCAGCGGTGCAGGAGAAAAAGCAGTCATGTACGCTACATGTTGCCTGGCGTTGTAATTGCTAATGAGTGGGCCAATTGGGCGTATGTGGAATATGCGTAGAGTATACGCCCAGTGTACAGTATTAGATATTACTCATGCGAGTAGAGAGTTGTGTGCACTCGACTGTTTCATAAGTATTAAGCTAAAAAGTCAACTTGCCATGATGTCTAAACATCTTGGGGGCAAATATTTAAATTAGAGAGTACTGTAAAAAGAACACAAACATGCTAGCACTTTTTGCTGCTCTGCTGATTTGATTGTGTCCTCTCTACGGTCGACAGTCGACAGTTTTTGCCCTGTCTAGTTATTTATGCAAAATATCTACAAGCATAATAACAACGGCAAATAAAAAGCAAACAATATTTAAATAAAGGATTATCAAGAGCAGGCCAGGACAACAACTTGGCCAACATGGACAACTTGGCCTGCAGCAGCATAAGAAATAACATGAAAATGGCAAACTCGTTCGGCACATTGCTTATGACTCTATATAAGACATGGTCGTCTGCTTGTCCTATTCTATCCTGTCCACCCAGGACACTCTCTACTCTACTCGTAGTGCGTAGACTGGCTGGCAGCCTGCTGTGTCCTGTCCTGTCTGCCGATGTCGCCGCATATTTTATTGTATCTCTTTCGCATTGTCTCCGCCCTTAGTGCTGGCTTTTGTTTTCATTTTTAAATTCATTTTTATTCATTAGACTCTCTCGGCCTGAATATTGCACGATGATGTCATGTTAACATCGCTTCGTCTCGACACGTACAACCAGTTATTATGCTAAGCATATGGGTGCTGGGCTCTCACAGACTCAGACTCAGAGTCACATATGAATTGCGAAGAGTCTTCTGCCTGGGCTTGTGTCATATTTTATTCAATCACACACCAGCTTATAAGCATTGTCAGCTGCTCTGTTTTGATTTACTTGGCTCCCTTCATTCGTTGGCTAATGCCAATGCCAATTCTGTTTGCATTTGCATTTCCATTTCAATTCCCATTTCCATTTCCATTTTGTTGCCATATGCATATTGGATCGCGACTGTTGCAGCTCTTTCAGCTGATTGGCCAACTTTTAATTTCCATTTATTTTGGTGACTTTTGCCCCCGAACTGAATCCAGGGCTTATCTGGCATTGTGAATGTCCTGCAGCTGACGCTAACACTGGGGCTGCGCTGCTGTCCTGCCGCCCGCATTGTGCAGGCTCTTTGCCAGATATATATCACAGCCTTTAATGCTTTCCATTTGATTGGTTGCATGCAATCGCTGCTCTCTCTTATTTTTTGGCAGACTTATCGAGCGTAAAATTCTAAAGTTACCAATGGATTTTGCACAAAATGCTTCAATGTTCGTATTATAATTTAATGGATATTTTTTGGAGTAAAGAGCTTAAACAGGGCGTATACTTAATGCTCGACAAGTCAATTAAAAGAGGGTCCTGCCAGTTGGCCTGCCAGTTTTATGATCCACTTCAACTATGCCATAAACATTTATAGAATAATGAGCCAATTAAATTTACAACACACCACCCTGAGTGCGCCTAACAAATTAAGCTGCTAATGAGCACTTGCTTATGACCATAACCCCAATCGAGATGTAGTTACAGATGTAGATACAGATACAACTGTAGCTATGGCTACACGAACAACAGATGACCTCTAATCAATGGATTTGCTTGTAAACCAATTGTCTTGGCAATCAATCAAGTTCACAGTTGCCTCACGCCCACGCCCACGCCCAGGTAAATGGGTCACCTGTAGGTTGTTGTTGTTATCAATATAACATTTAGCATGTGTGCATGTGTGTGTGGTATAAGCCGGTTTGACATTCAACTTTTGTTTCGATGCTGCTTAATTATTGAATATATCAACTAATTATGCTAAGAGCTCGGCCAGAGCGTTGTTCTGGTTGCTACAAGTATTTTGTGATTTATTCGGTTTATTCGGATTGCAAACACGTATGTATGCCAGTGTTTTACCTTGAAATCCGAACATTCTATTAGCACAAAATGAATTATTAATAAGTGTGTCAGTGCGGTTGGGCCTAACAAGCGCTATGCCGTGTGGTGTGGTGTGTGGCAGAGGGGGCGTATACGTAATATAGTACAAGCTTGTGTACAGACTGTGTGCAAAGTCATTAAAACCTGTGACAGACATGGCAAAACAGAAACAGTAACAGTTACAGCAACAACTTAGGGCTTACCTTTAACAACCACACACACACTCACACACACACGTCACAGGAATAGAAGCTGGCACTAAAACTTGGGGCTTTTGTTTATTTAGGCGCTAGAGTTGCGGCTGGCGCTGGTGTCGAGGCTTTTGCTTCAGCGCTTAAGCAGAAAATCATTAGTTAAAATACGCAAATATCTCTAACGTTTTTATTAGCCGAGCAGCAGCAAGTAATTGCCCACAATTAGGGCTTAAATTGTATGGTCATAGAGAGACATGGAAAGCCCATAGAAAACACTAACTGCATTGCGTTGTCCTAAGCACATAGAGAAACATGGCTGGTAGTCCCTAGGGATTAAGCAAAGCGTAAATACGTTCTGCTTGCTCGTTAACTAAGAATTACCCTCATACACACACACACACACAAATGTCTCTCTACCTCGTCTATATGCACAGTGTATATTCTTTTTGTTTTGGACCTCAACACTCTGTCGTTCTGTCGTTCTGTGCTCTGCATTTGGGTTTACTTTGTATTTTTATTGAAGCCATTTTGCCAGAGCACAACAAACGAGTCAAGCTCAACTCAAACTGTCTCCCTTTGCTTTATTTTTCTTACTTCTGTTCTCCTATTTTCGTTCATGATTTCTTCGTTTACTTCTCTTCCTCAGAGTCATACAATGTGTTTCTTTTGTTGTCCCAACATCGCTTTACATACAAATGCGTCTTGGATTTTGTTTTCAGCGTCCAGCTCACTGAAGCAAATACTTATAAGGATGAATATGCTTATAATAACATGTACATACGTACTATATACTATTTACATATATATTCACATGTATATGATGCATGTCTGTAAAAGCTAAACTTGGATTGACACTGATTTTGTTATTGTATTTTTTATAATTTACGCTCATGAAGCGCACACACAAAGAGCTCATACACTGAACAAAAGAAGCTAGTAAAATTTAAAAAAATAAAATAAATAAGATTTACTACAGTCGGAGGTAACCGACAGCTTACCCACTTTTACTTATAGAAGTTTTTCAAGTTTTTTTTTAATACAGTTTGTTTTTCATACAACTGTTGTATGATTTTTCTCTCAGTGTAGCCGATCATACTAGCTATTATTATAGCTCATAGCTTTGGCTGCGCACTCGTGCGTATTTGTGGTATTTTGTGGTAGTTTTCCGAGTATCTGCTTTGCATAAAAAATACTCAACAACAAAATACCAACGGAACGAATCAAATTTGAATTTTCAATTGAAATTTACGGGCTGAATGGGCACTCGAGTAATTGTTAATGGCATTTAACTGAACTACTGAGGCACTCAACTGAACGCTGGCACTAAGTATTGAGTGGCAGGCATTTCAGTCAGGCATCAGGCACATTAAAAGCGTTTAAAGTTTTTGCAAATTCAATTAAAACTTGCCAAGCAAATCAGGCATATGCAGACACACAAACACACACAGAGAGACTCGCAGTTTTTTATGAGTACTCAGTACTAGTACGTAAAATAAATATGAAAGTACTTATACCTACATGAAGCCCACACAATTTTGTGTGTCTGTCCGTTGTCTTTTGTTGTTGTTCTCATTGTTGTTCTACGAGTAACTCGTTAGCACCGTGCAGCCGAGTTCAAGGTCCTTTGCCGCAAGGAGCAAGTGGTGCGAGGCGCACACAAATAAAATATAATAAAAACATCCAAGTGCCAACAATAATAAAAACAATGCCAAGCCAAAATGAGCACAACATCAAGATTTAAAAAAAGGGGAGGAGAAAATGTATACATATTATTTATGCCTTGCCTTTGCCTTTGCCTTCTCGAGCGAGTTGTCACATGAAATGAAATGCACAGAAGCGAAACTAGAAAAAAAACCCAACTGAAATGTGAGCACCAAAAGCCACTTGACAGCCAGCCAGGTGTGACGCTGCGAATGGGCGACAGGACTGGGCAGAAGAGGGCGTGTCTGCTGTGGCCTTACAATGCCACACACCAGGCACAACAAAGCGTGTCAAAGGCAAGGCACGAGTTGTGAGTGTGTGTGTGTGTGACTGTGTGTGTGTGTGTTTGTTTTCAGACTCACTTCAGCATTTCATTTAACAATTTAAGATGACACCAGCAGCAGGATGCTTAAGTTAAATTACGGAAATAAACATTCAACACGCTGCAGCGCCTTTAATGTGTGTGTCTGACTTCTTTACGCCGCTCTACGCGATTCATTTGCCGTTATGCGATAAGGCGAAGAATGCGTGAGAAACTTTTACTTCATGGCGACAATGGCAGCGAGGGCTGTTTGATTAGTTTGTGGTATCAAATGTAGAATGGTTTGCAGCAGCATAGAAGGTGAAGCAATGACTGCGTTCGCCAGCTCAAACTGAGTAGTGATTGCTGATTCGTTACTAATTAGTAAGTTATGGTGACTAAGATACATAACGCGGTTGTCAAGTGGACATTATAATAGTCATTATAATAGTTTTACTGTTTCTGTTTTTATCGATACTTCAGTTGAGTAACTATGATGTCAGACTTCGATATACGCCAGCAGCTATGTTTTAAACGGTATCTAAAATATAAAACATACTTGAGCTGTTTCTACTATAGGAGTGTCTAGGTGCCAAATATGGTTACTCTAGTTCTTATAGTGGGCGAGATCTAGGTGTTGATACTGACGGACAGACAGACGGCCATGGCTTTATCGACACAGCTCATCGTCATAATCAATAACTGTTGTGGGGTCTGCTATGCCTTCTTCTGCCTGTCACATACATTTCTCACTTGGACAACCTTAATACACTCTTTTATACTCTTTCAAGTGAATAAATATTCATCATTGATCATTGATTTACTTTTGAAACGGCTCTCTGTGACACTTTTTTTGCGTCTATCAAAAAGGCGTCATGTCAGAATGTTTCTGCTTCGCTTTCTGCCATTTCAGATGCTGGTGTTGATGTTGCTGCTGCTGCTGCTGCTACTGCTGCTTGTAATGTGAGCTCATTACCATAAAAGCGTTGCTGAGAGCGACAACAGCACGCACATATGAAAGGCCAAAGTAGCTAAAAAAAAAATGGAAAAGAAGGGAAATAAAGGAAGAGATGAAAAGACAGGAGAGAGCCAAAAAGCAGATAGTAGTATGTGAAGTGAAGAAGGGAGCGAAATGAGAGCAAACTTATAGATGTCTTCAATTTCAGTAATAGCACTTTGGGGCATGTGGGATTTGCAAGGGGAGCTTACAAACAAAAAACAACAAAAAAAAGAAAGAAAGGAAAGCGACCCCTTTGGCGCAAAGTTTTTAACTGCTGCCTGGTGGATTTTAAAGTGTGCTACTGCCTCTGGCGAGTATGACTAACTGACTCGAGTTGAGTAGAGTGTCTCAGTGCTTGATCAACTACGATGGCTGATAGGCACACACACAAACACACAGAGGGAGGGGAAAAGGCTTAAGAAATATGGCAAATGGATGCCCGCTAGGGATTTGGCTATTAAGCCAAGGCAATAGAAAAACATTACGTCTACTACTGCTGGCAATAGATTTGAGTGCCTCTGGCAACTACTATACTATATAGTACTCTATGAGCAGACACATTCAGCAGTCAATATGAATACATCAACACATGAGCTTCAGCCACGTTATGAACTGTATACTCGTATGGTAGGTGCAGGCATTTCTCCTGCAATTGGCAAAAACTTTTCAAAATTCAACAAGAGCCACCGCCGCCGTCGTGTGTTGAGTGTGTTGAGTGGCAAGGAGTTATCGGAATGCCGGATTTGCCATGTATGTCCTTATTGCCAGAGCTCCTGCTGCGGAAAGTATGCCAGGCAAGCTTGCAAATATGTGAACTGTGCCTGGGAAGCGTTCGTCTCGTGTTGGCTTTGGCATAAAGATGCTATTGAGCGTATGCGAAGCATGCCAAAGCTTTTTGGCATAAATACGCTGCCACATAATGCACAGAGTATTTCACACACACACACACACACACACTCAGTTGCTATATGCCACTTAGACAAAAGCTTAGCCGCATGCGTTCGTTTTTTCAAGAGTGTGAGCCACTGAGTGGAGGCTGAAGTAAATTGAATTTGTGTGCGTCGCCTACGCCAACTGAAAACTTATGTATGTATGTTAGGATGTGGCAAGGTCCTGCTGCTTCAGCCCATATTCCGTCCGCATTGTTTTGGTCTAGCACAGACCACAAGACGACAATGTGGAGATGATTGTGTGTGTGTGTGTGCATGTGTTTGTTTATTCCCAGCTCGTATCGCCAGGCAATCGGTTTTATCTGGCAGCGGTTTGTTTTGTTTGCCTGCATGCGCCTTGCCGTCTGTCTGTCGGTCTGTCTGAGAGTCCGACTGGCTGGGCGTTTTGCCTAGATTCTCGCAGTCATAACTTCATTGAAGATAAAAGCGTATATCATGTGCTTATGCCGTTATCCTTTTATGCTGCATTCTTTATGCTTTTATTTTATTATCTCTTTCACTTTCACAGCACAAACTGATTGCCATTAGAGTGGACCACACACACACACTATATAACTATACAACTCTGATTTTATGTACTGGAAAAAGGCAGCAGATAGAGGCACAATACACAGTTAAATGTGACACAAAATGTTGCACGTTCCACGGCCGTTGATCTAAATTGTTGAATTGGTCAGTTCGTACCAGTCCCACACCTACACCCACACACACACTCGATTGTTGTGCCTGGCGCATACATAAATCATTTTGTGATTCCTCCACTCAGGCGTAGCATACTTTTCAGCGCTTCGCTCATTTTATTATTGCCGCTGTTGTGTTTTTGTGGCTTGCGGCCCCGCAGTGCGGAAATTAATTTTGTGCTTTATTGCAACTAATTCGATTATGACTATGGCCGACTCTCGACCGCCCACAGTTCATGCTAAATAGGACAGCAGGACACCCCCCTCGCCGCATTGTTTCAATTGCATGCAGCAATGGAAACGGAAGAAAAAACTAGCTAAAGCGCATTTACGTGTAACTAAACAATGAGCTCTAATTTGATTTATGCCTTTTGTATACCCTGTACATTATGAGCGGGCATAAAAGAGTATATGCGAGACATTAAATGGAAAATTGTTACTAAAAAGAGAGCTCTCTATGAAGTACTCTGATAGTTAAAACTGAAATTGCAGTGCTTCAATATTCTACTTATTTCATGGCCTAAACAATACGGTTTGGTATTATTAGACTCTATTTGGTGAGTCATAAATTCGCTTTGAAAAAGAGACTTACTTTGAGTTACTCTCCAATAGTTAAAACTGAAATTGCACTGCTTCTACTGACTCAACTTATTTGGGACCTAAGCAATACACTTTGACATTATTAGACTCTATTTGGTGAATCATAAATTTTGCTCATAAAATGCAAATTGAAATCTATAAACGTTTGTGAGAACTGACGTCACGTGCCGCTAATTAATTAGCCACAAAACGAAGGTCTCAGCAGGGGAATAAGGCAGGGCAGGGAAGTGTAACTGTCGGCAGTCAATGGGCAAAAGAAAGACGGGAATTAATTTTACATTTTGATGCTGGCTTCAATAGGACGGAAGTGGCATTAAAGACCCCGTTGTGCTCGATATAAAAAATCAAACTGTCTGCCTTTCATTTCGTGCGGCAGGAGGAGGGGAATTGTAATCTTTAGCGATTTGTGTCTGCTAAAATTATATTTTTATTTGCCCGCTTTCATTTCGTTCATCGATTTCTCGGCACGCTGATGACTCTATCAAGCAGCGTTTTGCCCAGTTTGCTGTCTGGTCACTTGTTAAGCGACAAACTGTGACACACACAGACACACTTATACACATATATATGGGAGTATCTGTATATACTCATGCTATGGTTTCAGTTATGGCGCCTGGCCAGGGATCCTTGGTAAGCGCCTGCAGCGCGTGTTTTTGGGCTGCGCATTTAATGTGCTGCTCTGTTTTTGGGGGCGTTTGTGGCATTTGCACGCTTCATTTGACATAAAGAGCAAAAATAACCGGCAGCGCTTTTCTGCTCTCGCTGTGCACAGGACACACAGGGCATACAGAATTCATGAGCTTGGCCCTGACGCAGATTAAGTATACGCCCCGTATTTGTTTTGTATATACATATTAATGTAGCGAAAAGGGACACGGAGCATTTCACTGCTGTCATTATTATTGTTTGGAATTGTGGTCAGCAGCACACATAATATGCATAATAAGTAATCAAAGCTGAAATTATAAGCAAATAAAACATAATTTTTGCTCCTACTTTACACAGCATATTTTAAATGTTTGGCTGGGTAAAGTTTTTCGTGTGAATTCTACTTAATTTGGCTTATAGTTTTCAGCTCAATTAACACACACATTTCTGGTGGTTTCAACTCTCAAAATAAAACTGTAAAATTAAAACTATTTACAGGTAAATAATTTTACAACAAACCACAAAATATTACTGCAGCAGAGTGTAGCTAAAATTGGGTGTGAAATGATAGCGATACGCTTGGCTTTCATATTGATTTTACAATTAGCATAAACAGCAATTATAACAATTATTACGCCACGTTGTTGTTCGTTTTACAAAATTCATTAACCCCACATACACTAAACCTGTTCATATTTATATAGCGCCATCAACTGCACTCTGATCTGGCTGACAGGTTTATGCTTCACGCCCTGGCTAACGTGGCGTATGCGTGATGACAGACACACACAGTCGGCCAGTCGATTTTAATAAGCCCTACACTGTGCATGCAGCTGGCTTCAATATGATATTATATCATATGGATATGTGTGTGTATTTGTGTAACTCGAATACGTGGAAAATTTATTAAATTTAGCCATCAGTTACAGTTGTTGTAGCTGCTGCTGCTGCTGCTGTATCAACGTGTCTCATTTCAAATTGTTGTACGTGCCAGGGAAAGCTATAGCTTTCAGCAAATTAAATTGACTTTTCATCGCTGTCCATAAGTCAGCAGTGTTGTAAAATTAATTTTCTAATTAATATTTTGTCAAACTAAACTAAACAAAATGTTAAACACTGTTTAACTTATTATCTTATCTATTTCAGGTGAGTTGATGCCATAATTAAAACATTTGTCAGTAAGTTTGCTAACAACTTAATATTAAAAACTACATTAAATACTTTTTAAACGTATATAAAGAATTTTTAAACAACTTAATTTCATATTAAAAACTCGAAACTATAAAAATACTTTAAAAGAATTTTAAAACACATATTAATTTATTTAATCTGTTGACTAAAACTACTTTGTAATAAAATAGCATTATATGCGCTTGCTGAAAAGTTTCATTGTGTTTTTTGCTTTGCTTTTTGTTGTGCCCAAGTCATGTGCAAAATTTATGTGTCGTCTAAGTAGAGAAAAGCTCAGCGAGAGGGAAAGTGGGTAGAGAGAGGGGAGGGGGTTGCACAAAAGAAAATCCAAAGATTAAATTAAATTGTACACGTCCCAGTTTTAAACTAAACAGGCAGGCAGACCGAGCGAAGAGCTGAGGCCAGAGCAGCTGCTACAGAGTCGTACATCATAAGGACACACACACTAATACACACTTACACTCTTACATATATAATAACCAGGCAGTTTTTGGTCTGGCATGGAGTTACTTGCAAACGCTTTAGCGCAATAAATCACAACATTTTCAGATGCTTACACAAATGCCTTTTTGATCCTTAATTTTCTGATCAAATACGTGACATTAAACACGGGCCAGCACATTCAATTGGTTGGGGGTAAGGCAAAGGCAACTAACAAATCGGTAAGCATGTTGAAAATTGAATGAAAAGTACTGCGTATACACGAGCATTGACATTGTTTGACTCACACACACACACAGCTGTAAAAGGAAACAAAGCGAGAGAATTTTTCAATCGCAGCTGCCCACACACATAAAGCCAGGCCAAATGTTCGACTGAGGATTTCTGCTATTGTATTTGTATTCGTATTTTCACTAGATGGCATTGTAAACTTCCCGTTTTACGACTGTCTGCAGCTGATAGTCGACTTGCCTACAATGTTGCTGTGTTTTACGCTTGCTTACTTTTCAATTTATTGCGCAGCATTAAAAGGAGAAACACACAACTACAGCTACAGATACACAGCTAGAGATACACTCGCTATAGTTTTTGCAGTACTCACACAGCTGTGGCAGAGTAGAGAGAGACTCATTGTGCTGGCCTTTGACAAAAATGTCAATTGCAGTGTGCAAAAAGCATTAAATGCTACACTTGTACAGATCATAGAACAAACTACAGTGCGTTTCATAATCGTTAGACACTTATAAATGTCTTATATCTGGTGGTTAAAGCTTTTTTAACAAATTTAATGCGTATATGTACATCTGAGCTTTGAATTCATCGCTATAATTTTGCGTTTTTCCATTGAACTATTTTTCGCATGCATTTTTTTACTGATGTCACTTTTTAGTGTTTCATTATCATAAGACACCCATCCCATAAAGAACCATTTGATTACAATTTTTTTTGAATTTTATGTTATATTAAGTATATCGCCCTCGACTTCTGAGAACCTCTACCAATCGGTTTTGCATGAATCCTCTTAATTTTATTTTAACAAATTCTAAAGTGTCTTAAGATTATGAAACGCACTGTAGAAGCTACTCTCACTTTGCGTGCAGCTTTTGAACTGAAACAATTGGATTGCAGCCAAGTATCAAGCATAGAATTCCAGTTACTAAAAGCAATTTTAATTTACTAAAAATATTCCAATTGATAGAGCTCTTCATGGTTATTAAATCAGAGTCGAGAAACTGGCTTATGAAGTGCTCTTTGCTGCCTGGTGTTAGACTGGCATTTACTTGCTGCCTTACAGCTTACAGCTGTTATGTTTGCAGGTGCAACACACACAACAACAACAGCTTGATTAATTTTTATCTAATGCACACACTCTGCTGCAAAAGTTAGCCAACAATATCTGTGTTTGTGTTGGGGCTTAAAGGTATGCTCATGTCATTTATTATTAAAACATAATTTAAACAGATTTATGCAGCAAGTTGCAAGTGTGGAGAGCGCATGTTGCACATAAGCTGAGCTTAAAGTAATATCCATAGTGAAGAAAGAAAACTCTAATTGAGAAAAGGCTTTGCCTTTCTTGAGCTTGATATTAATATGCCTGAGGAACTCATTTTAATTATATAAACTGGCTAATGCCAAATACCTGAACAACATTAATTATGTATGCCCATGTGTGTGTGCGTGAGTGTGAGTGTGTGATACAATTATTAAGCTTGTCGAGCAGAAAGTGCGTACACCACAGGCACACACACAAAGAAATTGTTATAATTTTCATTAAATGCTGTTAAACATGTAGCTTAATGATGTTGCCTAAAAAGAAAATGATCAGGCTTTGTGCAGGGGGTTAAGACGGAGAGCGACAAGCAGTTACCAGTTAACGGTAAACGGTGTGTGTACCTGCCACACACACACACACTGCCACAAATATTTTATATAGCGCGCACAAGTTTACTGTTTGACTGGGGCAAAGGCAACTTCTGGCATGTTGAAAGTGCCAGAGCGACTGGGAGAGAAGAGAGAGGACCCTTTCCCCTTCCCATCCAAAGTCGAACCCTTAGGCCACATCTCAGCATACACACAAAATTATAATTATTATGAAATTTTGGAAAATTTGTGCTTGGTTTGCTGTTGCTGCTGCTGCTGTCAACGGCAGCGGCAAGCCTTCAACACTTTTACCACAAAGCCAAATGCCAAACGGCAACATTCGAGTGACTCCCCCACTATTCCCTACAAAAGATCTGGCAACGCCTCAGACCCTCATGTCAACCCCTCCTCCTTCCTCACTCTCGACTAGCGCAAACACTTGCCGCACATTTTCACTTTGAGTGTCGTGGACTGTGAGTGAGTGTGAGTGGCAAAGGGTTCTCCCACCCCCCTCCTCTCCTCACAGTTCATTTGCACGTGCTTCGATGTCAAGCGGAAATTTTCTCTAAAAATAAAGAAGAGGAAGAAAAAGTCGCTTAATAAGCGTTCGAATTGTGCCGACAATTTGACTTAATTAGGCAGGTCACAAAATTCGAGAAGAGCTCGAACGGCGATTAATAAACTTGTCGTTAATTACGTGACCAAAAGTGCTAAACTGCTGGAATAACTTATAGCCTGACTGACTGACGGACTGACGGACTGACTGAGAGATTGAGCGGAAAGCAATCAGCTGAAAATTAAACAAGAATCTCAACTCATTTGGGTTGCAAAATTAAAAATACCTTCGCCCCAAGGCAATGAGAATTCAGAATGAATTGCGTTAAGCGTTTGTCAATTTTGTGGGGGGCATGCCTCAATCTCCCCTCCCCTCCCCGCCATTAGCCCAGCTGTCGTTGTCGCTGGAAGGAAGTCAGCACAATAATTTGTCTATTTAAACTTTTCCTCTCTTTTTATGCACAGTTCTTCTGCTTCTTTTTTTAGCGTTATTTGCATGTCATTTATTTTGTTAATGTTCGTAAATAAACAACCAAAAGCGGAGTTGTGGGTGGAGCTGCGGCTGTGTGTGGGGGGCGTCCACCATTTAGCGACAAAGTCAAAAGCTACATCAAGTGGCAGCAACAGCAGCAACAACAACAGCAACATCAATTTCAATTTTCACACTTGCCACCCGTCGCGCATCTGGCGGCTATAAAGTAAATATACTCTATATATATACTACTATACATATATATATTTGCACATAGCGTATATTGTGCGTCATTCCATTCAGAAAATATGGCAACAATTTATAAGTGATTCGTCATTGTTTATTGGCTTCATCGAAGCGCGAATGAGCCATGCCCAAGAATTATGACTGACAATTTGGCCCCACACCCCTCCCTCCTATCAAACATCAACAATAACAAATCAAAATGGCCAACGGTGTATCATTGTTATTATTATTTTTTCATTCATTTTTTACAGTCAGCCATTGTTGCTGTTGCCTCTTCATTAGCTGAGTGGCCAACGAGATTCGTGCAGCCCAAGGAATGCCCCGTTGCCCCGGCAGCAGCAACAATTGATTGAGCCGCTTTGTAAGGCTCTCTCAAAGCAGTGAAAACTGCGAAAGCTGCGTATATGTAACGTAATTCACAGCTCATACCAGCACACACACACTCGCTGAAAATAGAGCCAGCACGTGGCCTGGCTGTGTGTGAAAACTTTACGGTGAAGTTGAGAGCATTCTTTTATCGATGTCGTGGCACCATGGTGAAAAGTGAGGAAGTAATTCATAAAATGTTTAGCTTTTATATAAATTATAAATTACATTATTAAATTGATTTAACTATTAGAGAATGACTGAATGAATTGAATTTTTAATTACATATAAGCAAAAGTACTAAGCTCAGTCTTGGGAATTGTCAGCTGTGCTGCCAGATGGCTCTTGTAATACAAACGTACTAAACAATACCGAAACGCTTTATTGTAATATGATTGCCAGCGTACTAATTAATACCAACGTACTAAATAATACCGAAACGCTTTATTGCAATATGATTGATCGTAGCGTTATTATTTTGGTTTGCCACATTTCTAGTGACAAAGTGTTAACAATAACAGTTCGAATTTACAATTACTTTTGTTGCTTTATTGGTGTAAATAAAAGTCGAAAACTTTAAGTTATTATTGTTGGGTGAGTAGTACTTCAATTAATAGTATTAATAAGTAATAATAGTATCACATAAATGTGCGTTAACCGACTCAGTTTAAAATATAACTGTAAACCCAACAGCTGTTGTTAAACCCACTAAAACATGTGCTGAAATGAGGTTTAGTGGTAGTTTCTTTTTTTGGCCAATAAAAATGCTAATGTTGCCCCACTGTGCACGGAAATCAATCAGAAAACTGTTTTGAGAACGCTTTGGCAGCTCGCTTAAGCAAGTAACTGTGGAACTGGGAACTGGGACTTGCAGCTTGATGGAGCCTAAAAGCAAGGCAGAAAGGCTGTCAAAAGCGACGCGGCGTGTGGCTTAATATGGTTGTTGCTACAGTTGTTGTTGCTAGAGTTGTTGTTGCTACAGTTCTTGTGTGTGTGTGTGTGTCTGAAGGAATTTGGCAAGGCGAAAACTTTGGGCGCTGCAAATGAAACAAAATGCAAATAGGAAACTTAAATGGAAATGCAGTTCTCACATGCCCAACGACAAATGTAAACTTTTTGATTATCAACTTGTGTGTGTGTGTGTGTGGAAGGGGGTTAGTATGTGTGTGTGTGAAATAAATTCCATGCACAGTATTAAGTGCAAATTGTTTTGCTGCAATTGCTGTTGATTTTCTCCACTTTCGACTTAAACTTCCCGTCGTCGTCTTCCGCCCTCTCTGTGTGTGTGTGTCGTCTTTTATATATTTTATGCATGCCACTGCGCTGTGGACGACAACAGCTTAGGGCTCAGCGCAGAGGAGTAGCAGGGGGAAGCGTGCGAGAGCAGCACAATTTTTGGCAGCCAAAGCGCTTTTCTATTAAAATTTTCATTAAATTGAAAGCAATTAGTATGAGAGGCAGCTGGCAACTCTGGAAACTGGCAACAAGCTGACATGCCTCTGCGCTGAGGCCAACAAATTTTCTGTACTGTCAACAGTCTGGTCCAGTCGTAGTTGTTGTTGCTGCTGTTTGTGTTTTGATTATTGTGAAAACCCGAGGCAGCAGCAGCAGCAGCAGCAGCTGCAATTTGCGGACACATAAACGAGCGAACGTTGCGTAGGTCTCCTCTGCCTCTGCCCCTCCCCTCCCTGCCTGCCATACAATTTCCATGAGGCGCAAATTGCGTTGGCGATAATACACAAAAGTCCACCTAGAGCGACGAAGAGATGGCCAGCCAACGAGATCTTGGTAGAAGCGCCTAAGGGCTCGTCCTCTTCACGCTGTCAGGAGAAGGAGTCTGAGCTTGAAATTAATTTGCTGCTTGCCTGCAGGTGAAATGAATTCGTCGTTGTTTTTTACCTTGATTTTTGGTCATTTTAAGTGGTGCTAGAGTGGTTTGTGCTGCTGCCCACGCAAGTGTGGTGGAGTGGTGCTCCAGCTGCGCTTTATTTCGTTTCATTGTCCATTTTCATTGTTTATAGCATTTGCCATTTTTATTATTTTGTTTTGTTTTTGTTTTTTTTTCAAGCACTTTCGGCTGCTTAGATCACTCAACTAGAAATTGATAGCGCGCCTGCATGGCCAGGGCCATTACATTTGATGGCCACGATTTTAGAACCACCCACCATGATACCACTCAACGCATCCTCTAGGCTGTCATTTTATTTGGCGGCTGTCAACGCGCTGTCAGCTGTGTTGCTTATTAAGCAATTTCCGCACATTTCTCTCTCTCGATTTTTACAGGTTGTTCAAGTGTTTTGTGTGGGAAAAACCTCGACTATAAAGTGTTATTTATTGATATTCCGCAACACGAATTTTTATGCATTGCGCGCGACCATAAAAAAAGGCTGAAACGGCTTTTGATTTAACAGCAATTGTTCTGCACATTCGAGTGGATCGCTTTCACATTCAATCTGATAATCACACACACACACATATATATTAGTAGCAGTATATAGTGTAGTACATATATGTGGGAATGGTTTGCAGCATCGTTCTCCAGCCCTGAGTGTTGATGAAGCCCTAGACCAGCGGTGAGCACGAGATAGCGTAGTATCGTTAGATGACTGCAATACGGACACACACAAAATATGAGTTGGTTTTGATTTATGCGTGCATTTTGTTCTTGAAAGAACGGAAAGAGCAGAGTCTGCCCCCAGTGCATTGGCGTGCCCACCGCTGCCCTAGACACTGACAAGCAAGGTGTTCAAATGAACAGAACAACGAGAGCTTCTGATTCATTTGAACTGAACGACGAACCAGCGAGAGAGTCGTGTCCCTAGATGTTGATTATCTCTGCAATATCTGCAATATTTGATTGCTTATAACTAAAATGTCAACATTATAATATACTTATGTAATAGAGCTCCACATATATCGAAAGTGAGCTTTGACCTGCGTACAAATATGTATCTACTAAAATATGTTTAGGCCAAATTGAATTCCTCCCCATTTTCTCTTTAGCTTTTCGTGTTCATATCAAATGCCTGTCCAAAAATATTCAATAAAAACAGCCTCAGGCCTGAGAGTAGATTCAAGCATTTCCTTATTGAAGTTTTCGCCTTGTATTTGTTGTGATTTTCCACTGAACTGCTGCGGAAATTATTTGTGTGCCATTGATTATAGGAGAGAGGCACGTGTGAGCGAGTGTGGCACATAGCTTTAAAGTTGGCTTTAAGCCATACTGCATTGCGAAAGACCATGAGCAAGGACTAATTCGGGCGACCACAAAGCAGAGCATAGCTGAAGGAAAGAGCCGCATGCCACACACATTCCTTTGATCAATTTCCCCTGCATTCTCTAGAACTCCTACGGCAATTATGTGAGTAAGGCGTGGGTTGAAATTGTTGTAGTATATACACGTGAGTGAGTGTGTGTGTGTGTGTGTGTGTGTGTACTTTGTGTATGTATTTCAGGCACGCACACGCACCTTGTCGCTTCAAATGGCCGCTAGATGGCGATGGCGTGCTGCTGCTGCTGTTGCTGCTGCCTTGTCGCATGTCAACTTTTGTTTTAATTTTTTTTCGCATGCCTCTGCCCCTCCCCCTCCCTCCACACTGTTGGTTTCCTGTTCGCCTCTCCACGTTGTGTGTTGTTTTTATGATGCTTAATTTCTGTCACCGACTCCCCGACTCAAAATGTGCCATTTGCATATTTGATAAAGTTTTTTTCTTTCAGCGGGAGCAGGAAGCATAAATAAATAAATTGTGCGTTTAGCAAGAGTGGGAAATGTGGGGGGCAGAAGGAAACGAAAGAAAGGCAGAGGTAGAGGTAGAGGCAAAACAAAAAAGAGAATTCAAAGTTTTGTTTCGTGAAATGTTAACAAATATTTGTGCTGGCCGTGACTGCTGTTTTGGCTCTCATGATTGTTGTCATTATTTTTATTGTTTTGATGTGCTGCCACAGCGCACATCAAGGCCATGCCACACACACACACACACACACTACCTCCACACTACACACAAGTACACCCTACTCAGTAGTCAGTCATATGGAACGCCTAAAAGTAGGCAATTATTACTTTTGCTTTTAGTTGTTTAGTTTATTTTTGGGCAAAGCCAGCCAAAATAAATAACTCAAACGCAGAGACACACACACACACACACACACACACAGCAGGTGTCTCTGACAAGGCAGACTTGTAAAAAAATACAGAAAAGAAAGGGGCCTCTGGATTTTGCTAATGGCTTTCGTTGCACCGCACTTAATTTATCAACATCTTTGCGGTTGACAGTGACATGTACCAGCAGCAGCAGCAGGAACCACCCGGACGGATGCGGACGCGGGCAACAACAACATGAACTGACAACAGCTGGCAACTGGAGGTTTAATTGAATTTGCGTTTGCGTTTGCCATTTGCCTGTTTAGCGGGTTAAATAGCGACAAACACTTTACCGTAAATTATGCGATTAATGCGTACGCGAGGCCATGCAAATGGCAATGAGATACTTCCGCTGGGAAATGACAAGACACCGCCCGCTGAGCACCACTGTACCACTGTGTAATGAGTGGAAGCCTCGTCTCATCTCTATTACATCCTCTGCTTGTAGTACTCTGTGGCATATATCAAGTGCAGACAGTGACAGAGACTGAGACTGAGCCTCAGGCTGTATCTGCATGGGGCTATGGGATTGGCATTGGCATCAATTATGCTCTGCTCAGCATCAGCATTTTGTCGGGCACTAAAAATGATGGCAAAACGACACTCAGGGCCAACGTGAAGACGTGCTGCAATAAATTA
Source organism: Liodrosophila aerea (assembly GCA_035045005.1). Taxonomy (NCBI): domain Eukaryota; kingdom Metazoa; phylum Arthropoda; class Insecta; order Diptera; family Drosophilidae; genus Liodrosophila; species Liodrosophila aerea. The sequence continues at coordinate 196,775 of JAWNNL010001042.1, forward strand.
AAGCGACTGTGGCCGTTAAAGTGCCACCAAAGAAGGCATAAAGTGCCACAGCCAGCGAGCAAACCCTCGAAGCATAAAATATGACAAATAAAATGCTCAAAACGCACTAACACAAACATCCCAAAGCACAGCACATGCCTCTTCAAGCATATTTAATCCGAGGCATATTATTGAAATTTATTCATGACTTTTGCTTGGTCAAGACCTCTAAATATGCCAAACATATGAGTGGCATTAATCGGACATAAGAGTAGTAGCAAATGCCTAGACAAGATTGAAATGGCAGCAAGTGCCACTCAGCAGCGCTAGAGTTTATAACTAATGAGAGCGGAAAGAAAGGCAAAGAAGTGCAGTGAGCAGAGGGGGGAGTAGACTCAATGGAATAGAGGTAGTAAAAGTCAAGAGTAAAAGTCAAATCAGAAGTAAACTTCTAATAACAAATCTCCAATAAATAGAAGTAATTTAGCTGTGTGTCTTTCTTGAATTTGTACTGTAAAGTATTCAATTGTAATAAGGAGTAGGCTCAATGGAGTAGAGGTAGAAAAAGTCAAGAGTCAAGACTCAATCAACCCAAGAGTAAACTACTAATAACATAGCTTCAACTGGTAGTACAATCGATTGAATTTTTGTTGTAAAGTATTGATATTAACGAGGAGTATCAGTGTCGTTAAGTGGCAACGCCTAGAGCTAGGTGACAACGTGGGCGATATCGATAGTCAGCAGTAATACTAATCGAGTGGCAGAATTAAAAAACCAAATGAGTAGCAGTAAAAGAAGAAGTGGCGTCAGTTCAGCCAGAGTCAGTAAATATAAAAAGTTCAGAAAAGTCTTCATACAAATATGATAAAGACGTTTTATAAGGCATAAGGGTGCTAAGGTCAAAAGTAGAGTGTTGGCCAGTTATAAGCCAGGAGTTGCCGATAAGAAAAGAAGTCACTGTCTTCGTTCGTCGATTATTATACCAATCAAATAGAAGACTTTCACCTTATTACAAACAAAACTCAATCTACAATTAGTATATGAATCTACTCTACATTTACTTATCATAAATAACTAAGAAATAACATAATTGGAATAAGTATGACTTACACATTTAACTCTATAGCGTATCAATATTGACAACTCCCTTTGGCACTGAGGTCTTGTCAATACTCTGTAGCTTAAGCAGCTGTTGTTAGTTTGTTGCAGCGAGTGGGAACAGGAACTAGAGCCCGACTAAGTTAAGTGCAAGTTAATGAAGCAATCTCTGGCATAAACAATTTGCCATAATTTTCTTATTCTTAACTTTACTTGGTGAGCCATAAAATTGCATTAGCGCTCTTTGGGCCAACATAACAATAATGCTGAAGATTGCGAAGACCCAACAAAGTGCAGCGCAAATTGCAGTTGCAGCAGCAACAGCAGCCGAAGCTAACATGGCTAAAACGACTGTAAACGGGGCCAAAACGAAAGTTCAGAATGTCGACAAACGAACAAACAAAATTTCATTTGCAGCGCATCGTAAATTGAATGCACATGTGACTGTGTGTGCGAGTGTGTGGGTGTGCTAGTGTGTCTAAGTATGTGTGAGCAACACAAATGTTTCTGTGTGTGTGTGTGTGCATGTGTGTCAATGCCGTTGACGTCGAGTGAGCGTGAAACAAATGCAAGCTATAAAATCTCAACAGCTACAAAGCGTAATGCCAGAGGGGGCAAAAGGCATACAGAATAATAGTAAGGGGAAAGGGGGGAGCGGCGAGTGTGAGTGTGTGTGTGTGTAGGTGTGAGCATTACGTTGACTGCCAGAGCTGCTTATTTGTATTTGTAGCATAAGCAGAGCAATGGCTGCCATTGGCAAATGGCGCAAACACACAGTTAAACTCACACACACACGCGCGCAGTTAAGCTGTGCAAACAATTTCATGGCGCAGGACGGAAACATTACTAAAAGCAAATGCAATGACTCTCAAAAGAGTTTAAACTGTTGAATTAGTTGCAGCAACTTGAAAGAACTATCGTCTACCGTCTGTGCATGCGATAGTATTGCACGCAATAAGCGATAGGTTAGCTTAAATTCGAATTAAAATGTAGACAGTGAATCGCATTGGCTTACTTTTAAGCTATGGTTCCTCTTAACCGGACAACGATGGCTCAGCTGAAGCTAAATAGGCATTAACACGTATACAGTAAAAACTCTTTTAAAGAACAACTCTCTTCCAGAAGCGTTGTATTGGTTTACTTGAATTTGAATCTATGTATGTAAGGATAGAACAAATAACAGTAGTATAACAGAAGATAACATGGCATTAACAGCCGATCGCATGAAAATAACAGAGCATACTTCAGAATACGAAAGTAACAGAGCAGTAACAGAGCAATAACAGCCCATGTTTCAGAGTACGACAATAACAGAACATTAACAGCCCATACTTCAGATTACGAAAGTAACAGAGCAATAACAGACCATGCTTCAGAATACGACAATAACAGAGCATTAACAGAGCATACTTCAGAATACGAAAGTAACACAGCAATAACAGAGCATACTTCAGAATACGAAAGTAACAGAACATTAACAGCCCATACTTCAGATTACGAAAGTAACAGAGCAATAACAGACCATGCTTCAGAATACGACAATAACAGAGCAATAACAGACCATGCTTTAAAATACGACAATAACAGAGCATTAACAGCCCATACTTCAGATTACAAAAATAACAGAGCAATAACAGACCATGCTTCAGAATACGACAATAACAGAGCATTAACAGAGCATACTTCAGAATACGAAAGTAACACAGCAATAACAGAGCATACTTCAGAATACGAAAGTAACAGAGCAATAACAGCCCATATTTCAGAGTACGACAATAACAGAACATTAACAGCCGAGACTTCAGAATGCGAGCTATAAATAACGGAGTAAGGCTACACTGTTAAGCATTGTTAAGCAGGCGGAGAGATGCAAAGAATAAGCAAGTTGAAAACACACGCAGAAATTGAGCTGAATGCCGTCATTTGTAGCAATCTGTATCTTTTCATTAAATTTAATTAATTAATTAACAAATATCACTTGAGTATAAGGATCTAACTCACACGTATGCTATTAAACGGAAAACAATGTAGAGTTTTCACTGTATTCCATTCAAAGGAAGTATTTTGTTTTGCTCTTCGCCTTGACTGCAAATGGAAATGCGTAGATTAATTTATGGCCATATCGTTTGGCATATATGTATGTACATACATAGTATATAAAAATTTAATCTGCTTATAATCAACTGAGTAGGCATCTTGTTGGAATCATTAATATTCATTTAAGAGCCAGATTGTATGCTCACAAGTGTGGCCCATACAGCAATTTGCTGTCTATTTGTTGTCGCTGGCGTTCTCAAATTATCCATGTTGTCCGTAGTTACCCCAGCGCTTATCGCGACGTCTCATGTCAGACAAAAGCACATCAACAACAACAACAATAATAAGAAGGACCATAAAGGCGACGCGATTTCAGGCTTCTCCGGTTACTGTCCACGAGTAGAGTACATGGAGTAACTTTTGCCGTTGTTGCCAAGGTCCTGAAACGGCAATCATGTAATCACTTGTCAGGCAGCTAAGCTCTCTGACCAGCCTTAGTAGTGCCCCGCCACTATCACCCCCCTTCCCCTGCTCCAAGAGTTCTGCTTATTTGTAAACAGTTGGCAGGACATACGTTGTGTTTTGGCTGCAACCTGACAGATGTATTTGGAAACACAAGTTGCTGAGCTGCGATAAATTTGCCACAAACAACAATGAATTTATATGAAAAGTTGCAGGTTTTTTCTGTTGGAAAATAAATTAAGTTCAGCGCGGAAAAACACGAGCGATAAGCGGCACGAAAAGTTGCGCGGCTTATCGCCGTCAGCTTAACCGCGTGTCCTTGCAATCCCCGTTGTGGCATGTCCTTGGCGTGCTCTAATTGGGCAGACCAGTAAATGCAAATTCATACAGCTGAAGCTGGCTCTTGCAATTGAATTATTGCATGGCAAGCTGTTCACAATTAGTTAGTGGCAGTATCATAACACACACACACTCATAACACACACACTCTCATAACACTCCCTCACATCTACTTCATAATTAAATCAATGCCCCCGCAATTGGCTTAAATATATTTATATAGAATTGACGCTCGACTTGCCAAACTTATGCCACGCATTTTTAATTGAGATAATGAGCCATGCTGACATGCAAACTACCGTTAAGCCATTAGGCCAAATAAATATTTCTTAATGTTAATGGGAAAAACCAGTTGGCCAAACAAATGTTGGCCAAATGCTGCTTTGATACGACTGAATAAATCAGCAGTTGCTGAAATTGTAATCAAGGACAAAATCAAATCTTGTATTACAGCCAAATTGAATACTAAATTTTAGTTTCAGTTGGTGCTGAAATATTTTTGCATACTAGTTCATACATAAACCATATAATTACAGGCAGAGACAAAGAACTTTATTTTGTTCTGTGGGAAAAAACCCCAGAAAGCTACAGTCGGGTGCAACAGACAGTGGGAGACCCTGTAGTATGTGCATGCCAAATGTTGCCCTTGCAACAGCATGTGCATGCCAAATAAATATCTCAATATCTCCGCTGTTTATTATCCGATTAGGCCACAATTTACAGAACAGATAAAGGTTACCATACGCTCTTTATATGCTAAATCACAAGTTTGCATCTTTAAAATTCTGGCTGTGCTGGTTTTTCGTATCATAAATCGAAAAATCTCGTCGTCCTGATCAAAAATACATATATTCTTTGTGGGGTCTGCCCTGCCTCCTTCTGCCCGTTACATATATTTCTGAGTTGCACAAACCTAATAGACCTTTTGTACTTTTTTAAAGTACAGGGTCTAAAAAGTTAGCCACATTTCGAAACGTTGTAAAAGTTGGCAAAAATTTGTGAAAATAATTGAAATTAATTTGCCTGGAATGTGAAACGATTTGTAGGTAGGTTTGGTAGCTATTATTTAAGCCAATGTGGCATTTGAAATACTAGTTGAAACCGAATGGGAATAGCTCGTATATGCGAGTAATTTCTATTTCTATTTTTATAGAAATACTATCCGCTCTGTAAGTTGAGACTGATAACTGTTTTTTGTGCTGGTCAGTAATTAAATTTGCTGTTAATTAGAGCCGAGTCACACTGGGCAAACTGATTTCCCAACTGCTGCTGCTGTTGACCATTAATTAGGCTGGGGCTTTAGAACATGAGTCAGAGGGTGCTCTTTGGTTTCTGTGTGTGTGTGTGTGGCATTTGATGTGCTGTCAGGCTGCGTAATAAGCGCAAATATTTGCACATAATCATAATCATAATCATACCTTTCTTTCCGTTCTCCATTCCCGCTCCTGTCACTGTTACTGTTACTGTAACTGTAACTGCTACTGCTACTGTTGTTGGTCCGTGCACTCGTGCTTAGGCTGATGCGGCCCATGAAAAGGTTTAAATATTTATGAAATTATGCCAAAGTTTCAACAAGTCATAAATCTCTGTTGATGTTTGACTTTTTATGCAAAATTTATTTCATTTGCATAAAAATGGCTGACAAAATATTTTGACAGGCATGGCCAACAGCAGCAGCAGCAGCGGCAGCAGCAGCAACTGAAAATCATTTGGCAAGAGGCAAAGTTTGGGTAGCAAAAGGCCGCCCAACACAATAGCCAAAAGAGAGCACACACAAAAAAAAGATACACGAAATTCAAACAATAAACCTTAACAGCAGAGAATGCCCCCTCCATCCCCCTCTCACGCTGCCTCACCTGAAAGTTTCCAGTGTGTCTGTGTGTGTGGGCAAGGCTGTTGTTTTTGCCGCTTCGACTGGCTTGTCATAAACATGGAATGGAATTTGCCCCGAAAAACTTTACCACGTAATCAATCACGCTTCATTTATTGACACGCACAAAGGCTGATGGTACACACAGCCTAGAAGGACAAACACACACAGATACACACACACACATACACGGAGAGAAACTGTCCATTTGCTTGTTCTTTTTCAGTTCTGGTCAAATGGTGGCAAAAGTTTTGCATGCATAAATCCAACACAGAGACAGACAACTCTCAGGCCTGACAGCTCATTTGCGGCGATACAGCTACAACTGTAAGCAGCCCACCCTCCCCCACCCCACTGCCCACCTGTTCAGCAGCTAAGTGTGAAGGATTTATGACACAAAAATTTATGAGCGTCGTCAGGTGTGGGCAGCACTCATACGCCATGTTGGCTCTGCTCGCGAATGAGCTTGACAAATATTTACGAGCTCAAGGACACACCTTATCACACACACAGTCGGACACCTTTGCCTTTTTCTTTGCCGTGAAATTAATAGAGGCGAGGTGCCAACTTTGGCAATCTACCAATAAATAGAGCATAAAACCCATTCGCTATGCTCAGGCCAATTTGTGGACTTGATGAGCTGCTGATGTGGTCTGTTGCCCGGCTTAGTGGTGTCTGTTTAGCCATAAACCCGCCGATATATGCTCTGCTGCCTGGCGGTTTTAATAACTCTGCCAGCTGGCATATAGAATACAGTCAAAGTAATGGGGACCAGGCCAGGGCCGTTTACATTAGTTGTACTGCAATTCCAAAGCCACATTTAAAAGTTGGCATAATATAAAAACTGTCACAACTGGCTGAGGCAGAGGACCTGCTGCTGGCTATGCTGCCCCGTCTGTCTGTCAGTGGCACAAAGGACATGCAATTAATTGCATACGCACAGGCAACAGGAGGGTGAGCGTAGGGGGAGGGGGGCGGCGGCATCAAGTGGTAAATGCTGTGGTGTGTGTGCCAAATTTGCCACGCCTTTGTGGTGCATGCCACATAATAATGCGTTGGCTATGCAAAGTGCAGCAGCTGCAAAACCACAGGCACAACTTTAGTCAAGGAAGGCGGGTGTGTGTGTGTGTGTGTGTGGTTGTGGGCGTGGCTTTATTGGGTCTATTGCGTATGCCAATGCCATGGCCAACGACTCTGACTGTCAATTCCATTACGAATTGTTGTTTAAACGGATTATGCAAGGCCCCGGCATTGTACTAACGTTTCATTCAGGTGTCACACACACACGCACACACACAAGTGTTGTGCGTGACAGTTGACAGTTCGATGGAGGCGCAGCAGCAGCACACGCTTCAGTCGATTGCTGCCAGTGGGAATTCGATTAATTTTTGATGAATCAATGTCAACTACTGCTGCAAATCTGTGAACTGTCAGCACGCTCCATGCTCCACGATGCGTTGGTGGGTCAAAGTGGTGGCTCTGGCGGTGGTGTTGGCCAAACAAAAGCCACTGTGCCAACTGACATTGACGGCCGTAACGAGAGTGTAAGTGAAAGACAAAGAGATGGGAGGGAGTATCGGCAGTTACCCCTTGCGGAATATACATTTAGGACACATAATTTTACACACATGCATATCAATGACATTTCTTAATACAAGCGCAAAAGGTGTGCTCTGAAATATGACATAACAAGGCAGTAGGACTGTGGGGAGGAGTAGGATATGCTGTACCTCTACTGGTATATAGAGAGCGAAACAAGCGTAGCAGCAGGCCGTGTTATACCGTATTACGTGACTACTGGCACATCCTTTCAGCCTGGGCTCAACACATGAGCCGCAGATACTCTGACTGCTTTCTTATTTGGCAGAAATTGGCATATCGCGTCGCATTTTTTACGCATCAAATGAAAATGTTATGCCCTCTCTAAACGAAAACTGAGCAAGTGGCGAAAAGTATGTTCGATATTTTTCAATCAAATTTCCGTAAATGTCACGTATACGCCATGTTGCCGCCTGTGCTCTCTCTCGCTGTGTGTACTTATTAATAATGCCTGTGAGCCACGCTTGCCTGGCAGACAGACAGACAGTGAGACTCACTATAAGCAGCAGCAGATGAAGCTCATGTGGGAAAACATGTGGAAACACTGGTACTGGTACAACTGTCAGAGGCATGTTACACTCGAAGAAAACCCACTTGGTTGTAGGTGAATTTAAGTGCTAAACAATGTAGCGATATATACTAGAAAATTAGCCAATATTTTAGCTTGATTAATTGCGATAAATCTCTTTGCTAATAGCTGAAAGTAAGGCGGCAGACAATCAATTAAATCGGCTTGAAAAGATAACACGCTTTGCTTTCACTTTGATTTTGCCAAGTGCAATAAGTTTCAGCCAGCACGCACATGTCATCTGTGTGTGTGTGTGAGAGTGTGTGTGTGTGTAGGTATTTGGCATAGAGTGAGTGTGTGCGGGTGTGTGTGCCTGTGTTTGCACATTAAACTTCATTCTTCTGCCGTTGTCAGCGTCTGTTGCCACATTTATGCCCATTAATGGCACTTTTTACGCTCTGGAATTTTCGGCATCTCTGCTGGCGTTAAATTTTTCATGAACTCCAAATTGCCGATGACATTGAACTGTGCGAAATTTCATAACACACGCGGTATACGTGTGTACAAGTTGTGTGCTGTAGCTTCCTCTTCCTGTATTCCGTTTTAGATTCGGTCTTAGGATAAATGAAAATTAAGCAGAGTTCACTGAAGTCGGACATATTTTCAGCTGCCTGCCAGCTACAGCTAAATATTTAACAGCTTTGAGCAATTTCATTAATAAATATTTCACACGCTGCAAAATCCAGGCAAATAATAAAAAGAACCCACATATATATGTGTTTTTATTGTGGCTGTGGATGGTTAAGTTGGCTGCATAATTCAAGCGGTTTATCCTTGGCAACAACAACAAATTTGTGAATTTCCAGCATATAAATATATGGCAAGTGCGCAGCAGATATCTGGCAAATTAGTCTATATTTTATGTGGTGCTTTATTATGCATGCCCCGAGAAGTATGCAACATATTTCAATTGCTGCTTTACGGCCTTAAAGCTGGCCCCAAATAAATTGCGGAGCGATAAAGCTTTGCTACAGGTGAAAATAAAAATAAGGAGCGCTCTCTTCGTCGTTTGCTCACTTGGGGTGTCGTCAGCACCTTTGTCATTTATTTATAGTTGTAGGCGTGTCACTGAGTCTGAGTGCGAGTGTGTGTGCGAGTGTGTGGCGGAGTGTGTGTGCGTGTGCTCGTTTAGCTCGTAAATAACCGCTGCGAAGACACATGCCACTTTATGTCAATTATTTTGACAGCTAACAAGCGCAAATATGCAGTCAGCTCGTTGTTATAATAACACCATTAAAACACAAAACTTTTGGCCAATTAAATCGCTTAGCAAATGGCATAAAAAAAGGAAAATCAAGCACGCAAACAGTCAGCGCTTCGAGTGAATATTAAAAAATACTAATGGCAAATGTGAGTGTGTGTGTGTGAAAGCTAACTCTTGTAGCAGAGTGTTTGTTTGTGTTGAAACAATTAAGCTGTCTCTCATTAATAAAGATTTAAATGGCGCTCAATTGAGGCGCATGAAATGTGAATTAATGATGACCACAGGCACAAGCCGAAGTGGTTTTTAACCCAAAGTGACTGCCATATATCTCACACTCACACACACGCACACACACAGTGAGTGTGTATTCATACATTCAACTACTACAAAGAGACGAAATTGTAACGAAATTATGCCATGGCCCTGGAGCCGACAAACCAGGCGTGGTCAGTGCAGAGCCAGAGCCAGAGGAGTGCGCTGTTTGGGGGCATATCAAAAGGCGATTTAATGAAATTACGGTCAATATTAATCACTGTCAAGGCTAATTGAGTATGAAAACAAGTCGTAGCGAGTGCACAAAAAGAAGCCAAGCTCCACTACTTACACCAGCCATGCCACATGCGAGGCAACATTACAGCCACCATATGGAGAAGGAAAGAGGTGGGGCGGGCAGAGGGAAGAGGGAACTTCGCTGCGAATCAGTGTCATCGTTCATTAGATGCGGCCGGAGGAGACAGAAACTTCATGTGACAGCTTAAAAGGGTTTCATCGACGCATCACACAGCTGCCACGCCCATTGACGGCAGCGACTCACGTGTAAGAGTAACAAATGTATAACAGCGAGAGTAAGAGTGAGAGTAAGAGTAACAGCAACTGTAACGCTAACAGTAAGTGTAACAGTAGACATAACAGTGACAAACATGAAGAGTAAGAGTAACAGAAACTGTAACGCTAACAGTAAGTGTAACAGCAGGCAGACTTATGCACATTTCAGACTACATAGCAATCGCATCTAATATTATCGATGATGTGTAATAGTAAGAGTAAGAGTAACAGTAACAGTGACGTTAACAGCAAGTGTAACAGCAGGCAGACTTACAGCACATTTCAGACTACATAGCAATAACATCTCATGTTACTGATGATGTATAGCAGCAAGGGTAACAGCAGGCATAACAGCAGCAAGCATACGTAACAAACGCATAACAGTAAGAGTAAGTTACAGTAACAGTGACGTTAACAGCAAGTATAACAGCAAGCCATATGATGATGTATATCAGCAAGGGTAACAGCAGGCATACGTAACAAATGTATAACAGTGAAAGAGTAAGAGTAACAGTAGCTGTAACGCTAACAGTAACTGTAACAGCAGCATTTCTGACTAGATAACAATCTCAAGATTATGGATGATGTATAACAGTAAGAGTAACAGTACTGTAATGGTAACAATAATTATAAGACATTGCATTGCATACTTCAACTACAATTCAGACTACTTAAACATTTTAACAATCTCAAGACTATCCATGACGTTACTTACTTAAGGAACAGAACATATTCGTGGAAGTCTGCAGGCAGACTTTTATCTGCTTAGGGACTCGTAGCTACTTCTTAGACTCGCCAGAGATAAGAGCTCTAAGAGCGGACAATATCATTGCATTTTGGCAAACGATCGAACTGGCTAAAGAACTACATATAACTCTGATTTGAGGCAGAGAGTAAAATAGGTTTCTCTAAGGGTAATAATATTAATATTAGCATTAATAATAATAACTGTAACAGCAGCTGTGTCCCACTGTCCCACTGCCCAATCTGTCACTGGGGAAAGCCACAAAGCGACTGTTGCTATGACACGCGCATAATTTGTATTAATTTTGATGCCAGACGACTGTTGCTGCCGGCGCTCATTTGTTATGTTACAGCTGGCATTGAATTACTATTGCTTTAAAGACAGCGGGAGCAGAGGGTTGACAGAGTGGGGAGGGGGAGGGGGGAACCAGCGAGTGCCGCACATCGTTTGTCAATCGTAAATTGTGCGCTGACAAGGACAAATGGCATTTGAAGTCGATTTTATTTGCTGCCGATTGCGGCGCCAAATGAAGTGGAACCTGGTTTTTTACGAGCGTGGGAAAGGCGAGTGGAGTGGGTGCACATCAAATTATTAGCGCTTGCAATAGCAACAGCTATGTGCTTAGTATACTATATACCGCGTAATGAAATGTGCCAAAATAGACGCAGACGCCTGGTCACATGCGAAATGAAATTAACTGCAACTGACAGCGGGTCACGTTGCATGTTGCACGTTGTCAATCAGCCGAAGACCGAAGAGTTGCACAGGCGAAGGCCAGCATTAACTTATTGAATTTAAGCCAATTTGGCTGGCAGTCCACTTAGCTGATCACACACACACACACACAGAGTGAGGTGGAGGCTTGTGCAATTACCCGTGAGCTATGGATATATGTAGTAGGTTCATGCATGTCCACACTGTGAAGCTGACGTTTGTTGCGCCCCAATTTAATGTGGCAGCTACGGCTGACCAGAGACTGAAAACCCAACTAAATCAAGCCCTTGTTGCCACCACAGCCACTGCTGCCGCTACTGCTGCTGGCCACCTGTCAAGTGCATGTAGATAAATTTCCGAGCTAATAGTGCCGAGCGCTTGGCTAACCGCAAAAGAAACGTGGCTGCAGCAACAGCTATGGCAACTGTAACTGAACTGAACTGAAACTGAAACTGTTACTGGCTCCACCAGCAGCACACTGGCTGTGATTGGGATTTGTTTTGAGGTTCCCTCCAGCAGCAGTGAGCAGTGAGTGAGTGAGCACTTTCCAGGAGAGGAGTTTGGACGGTGCACATGGCAAATGCAGCCGGCAGCTGTTTAAACTGTTCTCAGAAATCCAACTGAGAGCTGACAGTGGCCAGAGGTCAGGTCAGGCATTCGTGGTTGTGTGGCTGCCCTTCCCTTTGCCCACTTGCCACTCTTGTTCAGTTAACTTAATTGAAAATCACAAAAATTGGTCATTCCGGCACAATGAGCAAAGCAACTTGGCAGCCGGCAACGATAAATGTTACCAAAGTGCATGGCAGGAAGTACAAAAACAAAAGCAACTACAACTACAACAAAAAACAAAAAATCACAAAACCCGACAAATTCAATTCCCTCTCAAACCCCTCCCCTCTGCCCGGCACCATTTGCTTAAAGGCCTTGGCGAAAGAGTGAAGTAAATTGAAGTTAAGTAAAGTTAAGGCCAAGAAAAACACACTCACACTCACACTCGCACATTTGCACTTTTTATTCTCTTACTCAACTGCGCACTGTTTTTTCCGGCTGTCTGCTTGTTTAGACAAAATATCAAAAGCGCAAGGCTGACAGCCTTAAGACGAAGTTTGAATACTCTTACTGTTGAATTGGAATGTGGATTATAAACAATGCAGACTGACTGCTTCATCAGACAGATGATAATAGTTTCTCTATAATTTCGTTGATCTTCATTCATTAATCATTTCCATTTTCATTCAATGACTTATTAAAAGCCTCGCTCTGAAATTTCAAACACTCGAGTCTAGCTGTTAGCCCAGTGTAATCAGACAGGCAGAAAACCCGCTAACACAAACGCTAATAACATCTGTGTTTTTAGCAATATAATAGATATCTAAACTTTAGATACCTAAACTTCATATATTTTATTATACTCTTAAGAACACAGAGGAAATTAGCGTTATTGCAAGCAGATTTTTTGGCTCTTTGAATACACTAAGCTAACAGCTAGAAAGCAATGTTTGAATTTGCCGAATGATACTTTTAAAGTGTCACTGGATAAAAATGGAAATGTTCAATGAATGAAGACGAAAGAACTTATAGAGCGACTATTATCAACTGACATCTATATACCTTCATATCTAACATTTTGAACATTTAGATGTCTATCAAATTCTTAAGAATTACTCCTAATGTTAGTGAATTTTAATCTCTAAACTATGCTCAGCATTCTCCAGATTACAGACTATACTAGCAAAGAACTCTAGCCTTTTGTGAGAGTATACAGAGAGCATAAAAAAGTTGTTTAAAACAGAGATGCTGCTGATGCTGCTGCTGATGCTGCTGCTGAAACTGATGCTATTTCTGGCGCGGCCATTTCACCACGTTCCGGTGTTGGTTCCGGCAGCGACTTGAATTGCTTTGCCACACACAAACACACACACACTAACACACACCCACACTCTCAACGAGTCACACATTAATTCATTTAATGGCTGTAACGTAAAGTAAACAAAGAGCAGAAAAAGAGGAGCCATAGCTGGCAAAATAAAAAGCACGAAATTTCTCTAAAATAAATACAAATTAAAGCAACAGCTACATTAATAGCTCGTAGTACCACACACACACACATGAGCAGGAGTCTGTACATAGAAAATCGATGTTACGTATACGCCATGTTGTTAGGTACAGTGGGCATGGGACGGCGCTGCCATTGGGTTTCAGCGGGTTCAGCCAAGTGTTCATAATGCCATTACAAACAATTTTCAAAGAGACAGAGCAAAAACGAGCATAAAATGTGAACTTAACTCGACGTTGATTACATATAAATAGCACAAAAAATATATAAACAGGGTGTTGTGGTTGGCCAGGTGTGGGGAGGGTGAGGGAGGCGTGGCATGTTTTTAATTTGCTCTGCAATTTCCAAATAGCTCAACAGCCTTTAAGCTTATAATACTACTCTCACTCCTCTCAGCTCAACTCAGCTGCCAATGGCAGTAGTTTAGAGTTTAGTGTAGAGGAATCCCAAAAGTCCAGTCACGTAATATTTATAACCCAGTTCAGTGGCACTCATTTTTAAATCTGCAAGTATTGGTGAATTTATGAGGCCGAAAAAATGCAAACATAAACTTGTCAGTCACACGTAGGCACATAAATTAAGTGGCATCCTTTGGGCTAAGGATAAGGCGAAGGCAGAGGCAAAGACTCTGTAGCTTGTCATGCTATACCAACTGGTAATCCGAGCTCATAAAGTTCAATAAACTGGCAGCTGGCGGTTAGGCAACAATAATTTTTGAGTTCACCCATCTCCAGTCCAAAATTCATGCAGGAAGTGCACTAATTTATGGCTCAATGCTAAACCAAACCGAACAGCACAGAACGAACCCAAAAACCTGAACAAGACATCGCTGCCATATAGTGGTAGTATACTACCGAGCTGACCTTTTGCCATGGGCGTGGCTGACATAAATAAAATAATCACACACACACACACACACATAATACAAACTGTCTCTGTGTGTATGGGTGTGGGTGTGGGTGTGACTGATGGGCAGGTGGCGCTGGGACATGGGGCACAATTCAAATTAAATTGAGCATGCTGCTGATATACGAATGGCCAAGGATCTGTTACGGGGCTGCTCCTTTTTTAAATAACATTATGCTCAAAAGTGCGCTCATGCGTGAAAATTAGTAGCTGACCAGCAATAGGGGACACACACAGACACACACACACGCACACACCCAGACAGATACACACATTTTTGGGCACTGTGGTCAAAAGTTTGGCAGCAGAGAATGTGTGTTATTTTGAATAAATTAAATTTGTCTGCAGCTCGACATAATAAGCGCTTTTGTAGCGTTTACAGACAGTATGTGTGTGTGTGTGCGAGTGTATGTGTGTGTGCACAGTCTCATGCTCCAATAATTTTATTACAATGACAACGAGGCCCCGGCATTTGTTTTCGCAACAGTGGGGTCAACAGAGCCCGCAGCTAATTAGGCGTTTTAAATGTCATACAGCTGAAAAAAAAAGAATCTTTTAGCCCAACATATGCTTTGGCCCCAATCCCTGTCACAGCCAAAAAGACGACCCAAAGAATTGCCAGGGATTTCTGTTACAATATGGTCACAAGAGCTCAATATGCTCATAATCAAGCGAGGGTGGCGGAGGGGAGTAGCAGACAAAAGCCGGCCATTAATTATGCATGTGTGTGTTGGTAACATATGGACAGATGGAAAGAAAGACTGTGGGAGCGGAAATCGAAAGCCTTGGCCATTTAATGAGCTTAATTAAATAAACAAATGGCAACGAGGTTTCGGGCCAAGTCGCATTAAAACTTCATGAGCAACAAACTAATACACATGTAGGTAACACGGTGGATTAGCTGACTGCCAATTAGTATAGAGCATCACTGTACTCCAACTAGAGCTCTAACTGTAGCTGTAACTATAAGTGTTCCAACGGGATGAGGACTACCGTTGTCTTGGGCATAATGTAGCCAATCCCAAAGTATAATAATATTAATGGATTTGCATTCATCAGCAGTCGAGTTGATGAGTGACCTTTGAACTCTCGCCTCGCGCTAATCGAATATTTAATTAATTTAATACGTTTGCAAATGAACTTGAAGATTAGCAACAAATTGTTTACAAAGTCAATGGCTGACTGAGATTGTCAGATATTCCGATCTGGCCAAAACAAACAGAAGCCCTACCCCAGTCCACGGTGGAAGAAAAAGGTTTGACCCCAGCGCAAATGACCTCAAAATACAAGATTGAGAACAAGAACTAAATTTCTTAAGTGCTTTCATGTGCCAAGTCGGTTTGAAGTGCCTGCCGTCATCTCGTCGTAGTCTCAGACTCATTGCTTCAATTGGCAAATGCCTAGGCACAGCAGAGCACAGCACAGCACAGGGCGACCCTTGGTCCCTTTGCTTTGCTTTATTACACTCGAATCATTCTCAAGAGTCAACTCGGCCACAGCAGCAGCAGCAGCACCCTCTCTGCCCAGCATTAAAAAGGGGTTGGAAAAACAATTTTGAAAATTTATTTTCATTAATTTTAATTCGCTGCAAAAGTTTGGCGTTCCCCTTGCGCCATTTGTATATATCGAACGTGCACAGGAGGAGGGGGAGTAGGGGGGAAGGAGCCTCTTTGGCATGGGCCAAATAATTACTTTTACAGATTTGGCCAACTCGTCCCTTTTTAATTATTTGCCAAGGCTTGTCGCTAACGTTCCATTTGAAGCGGCCAGGCGAGCATAATTAATTTATTTCAATTTTTTCCACTTCTCTATCTCCTCTTGTTGTGCCTAGAACATTTCCAATAATTAATTGAAACACTCAACGAAAAGAAAGCAAATGTTAATATTTAATTAAAAGTGCGAACGCAGCACAATTCAAAAAAGATTTGAGCCCACGCCACATGTTGTGTCTGTTGTGTGGGCTCAAAGGATTAACCCTTCACGCCCAGACTCTGCTATCCGATGACAATGCAAACTCCGTACAACTTCCGTTTGATGATGATGATGTGAATTATGTGAATGATGTGAATGATGAGGGCGTAGTCTCTTTGGTCTGCCTTTTCGCTTGACTTTCGCAGCGTTGATTGCACTTAAGCCACGGCAAAGGCCGATGACAGTGGCAAAGGATGGCGGCACCAAAACAGAACAGATTCACACACACCGGATTCAGATTCAGATTCAACTCTAGTCTCTAATGTCAATAACATGTGATCTGCTGCCGTTGCTAACTTGGCTGACTCAGCAGGCGGCAATCAGTGCGAGCTCTGCCAATGTCAACTGATGCGTATGCATGCATGAGTGTGTGTGTGGGTGTGTGTGCGTGTGTAGGCACAGCTGGCGCTCAAAGCAGACACAACAACAAGGCAAACATGGCAGGCAAACAATAACAAAAGCCTCACGCTTTTAATACCCTTACAGCTCTTTCAAAAGGTGTAGTATTAGTGCGTGTGAAAACACTAATTTGCAGTCGATAGAAGAAATTTAATTAAATTACATTGAAAGCCTAATTTATTAAATAAAAAAGTTAAAATTCATAATAGAATGTGTGAGGATGATAAAGAAAAGATAAATAAAGTTCAGGTACAGCATAAGCCGCATTGATTGGGAAAACCTCTGAAAAATTCAATGAGACAGACGTTAGTGGTTAATAAATTAATAATATTATGCAGTGTTAAGTCTAGCCTGATGATTATGAATAGCAAAATATACTAGGAGAATGGGGGAGGAGCAATCAAATACCATATTGACATGGTTAAGATGACTACAGATTATGCGAATAGATTCATGGAAGAAGTATTTAGGTTAGCTTATGACTTAGAATAGCTAGGGATTGGATATCCCTAACTCACTTAGGCTTGAAAAGGCTCGTTAAGAGTAGCTAGTATCGTTAGTATAGTATATTATCGTACTTTAGAGCAATTTATTTGATAATTACTAAAAGTCGATCGATAGAATTTATAATAAAATGTGTGAGGATGTTAAAGAAAAGATAGTTAAAGTTAAAGGTTCAGCATATGCTGTATTGATTGGGAAAACCCTGAAAATAACGTTAGTGGCAAGGTTGATTAGTTAAAATAATATTATGCAGTGTTAAGTGTAGGAAGATGATTAAGACTACCAAACTGAACCAGGAGAATGGGGGAGAAAGAATCAAATACTATTTGGAGATGGTTAAAATCCCTTCAGAATATACAAAATGATTCATACAAGGATTATTTAGGTTAGGTTAGCTTAGGACTTAGAATAGCTAGGGATTTGATATCCTTAACTCACTTAAGCTTGAAAAGGCCCGTTAAGAGTAGCTAGTATCGTTAGTATATATTCGTGCTTTAGAGCAATTTATTTGATAATTATTAAAAATCCATCAATACACTCGACGACCTAGGTCATAATTTAAGACTATCTCTGCTCGATAATATGCTAATAATATCTACAATTGTTCTTATCTTTACAGGCATTAACGCTGCAAACTGTGCCACCTCCTCTGAGTAAGTAAACAAATCGAGTGCAATTAGACATGATTTAGATTTTCACAGCGCGAATGCCATTAGCCAACATTTGGCATATTTGGGGTAAGCTCAACTCAGTTCAGTTCAGTTCGGTTGAATGAATGTCCAGCGCTGGCAAAATGTCAGTGAATGGCGCTAAATCATGATTGACAATCGCAGATAGTTGCTTGATATATAGCTGATAATTGTATCTGGCTGCGGTTCGTACAAATTGTTTGCCACATTGCGCATACGCCAGGTGGTCGCGCGTGTTACTCGCTCATTTGCATGCAACACGAGTGAGTGTGAGTGTGTCTGTTTAGTAGGGTTTGTCATTAGGTCTAGCATTTGGCAATTAATGGCAATCGTAGCATTGTTAATGAACTAACGCTCTCTGGCTGAAATTGTAACAAAATAACTTTGCAGCCAGCGTCGACTGTCTGGAGCAGAGGTCATGACATGGCCATGGCACAAAACTGTGTGAGAACAGAGCAGAAAAAAAATGGACAATTTGCAAAGTGACGTCAAAACAATTACGTGCAGAAATACGCTTGATAATAAAATGAAGTGAGCTCTAGCCCAGTAGTAAAGGGGGAGTGGGAGGTGGCAGAAGAGCGCTTTAGAGGCGGCTAAGGCTCAGTTAGTTCTGCTCAAATGCTGAAACGTGCTTAAGTGTTGACTTTTATAAATTGTGCTGTCGTTTTTCTTACCTGTGCACTCCTTACTCTTAGCAGAGCTGTCTGGCTGGCTGTGAATGTGTTTGGCTGTTGCCTGTTGGCATGTGCTCAACTTGGTCAGCAATTAATTACACACAACGAACAGTCAGACAGACAGACAGTCGGAGAGGCAATCGGACAGTTGGACAGTCCATCAGTCGCCTGACAGCTTTAAAAGCGCATTTAAGGCAAATTTACTGTAGTTGAGCCAATCAGAGAGACACCACACCCCACCACACCCCACCACAGCTGCAGCTTGAGCTCAGCTCTCAATCAGCGTGATGCCGTCTCCGCTCCCCTCCCTAGAATCCTCCATCGCTGTTGTCCTTGTAGCTCCACTGACTCTGAATGAAATTTAAGTGCGAGAGCTGAGCTGAGCTGAGCACAATGACGGCTAGAGCCGAGGCTACACTGAGTGTTTAGTTTATCTCTCTGGCTGCGCGTTAAAATAATATCTCTCTCCCCCCACCCCACACACAGTTTTGCAGGCTTTTCTTTTCATTTTCATTCGGTGCTGCGGTTTTGCAGCCTTTGCCGCAATTAATGCCAACAGATTAATTATACGCATCGCTGCATAATTTGCTGTCTGTTTTCAAATTTCGTTTTTATTTTTATTTTTCGTTTTGGTTTTTATTTTTATTTACTGTCCGTAAAGCAGGGAAAACAGAAGCTCGCAAAAAAAGGGACAATAGCTGTCTCTAATGAGTGCACATTAGCTTGACTTTGGCATTAAGAAAAGGCGTCCAAAGCACCCCAATTTGTTGGCATAATCAAGCTGCCAACAGTAGTCCCAGCAGTTCAGTTGGGAGGGATTCTTTTTACTTGGGCATATTTTAAGTGACTGCAATTTGGTATTGATAGGTCGGCTGATAAAGCAATTTGGTCGGGTGGGGCAACAGCTGTCGCTGAGCTATTATTTATACGAGTTTGTTTAGTTTGGGCAGCAAGTTATTTCCACTTTGTTTTCTTCGTTTTAATGCCATAAATCTTATTGTTGTTCTTGCTGGCATTAATGTGTCAACTACACGAGCAAGTAGCCCGCACACACACTTCAAAGAGTGTGCCCCTTCAATCAGGGAGGGCACATATGGAGAGGCGTTGGGCCGTGATAATTATAGCTCACACAGGACGCCCCAAGGAAAGGGATAAAGCCTGAGAAAAGTGAGTGAGAAGAAACCCAGAGAGAGAGTGACATTCATGTTGATTTATATGCGCTCTCTGGGGCACACACGGGGCGTATGATTTATGCCCACAACTGTCGCTCGCCGTAGGAAGTATATTTATGAAAACAAATAAATATGAGCGGCCAGCAGCTGTCATTAGAGTGTACAAAGCACATTAATTGCATATTAAAACGTATTAAGGATACATTAGCCAACACTATCTAACGAAAAGAGACCAAACCGAGGCAAAAAGAATGAAGAAAATGTGCCATAAACAGTTTCAGTTTCCTCTATTAAAAGTGAAGCGGAAAACATTGTAAGCAGCTGGCAAATGGTAAATGGCAAATGGTCCAGCATCTGGCGGCTGCCAAGGCGACAATTTGTGCAGCCCAAGCACAAGTATTTGCTTTGGCATATTAAGTAATAAAAGCGTTGTAAAAATCATAAAATGAAAGTACAAAACTGAGCCAAAGTCAACAAGAGGCCAGAGGAGAACCAGGAGAACCAGAGAGCGGCTGTGGCAAAAGGCGTATTAAATATTATAAAAGGCAATTTGCAAATCTCATATAAAAGCCACACGGCATAGACCGAAACAGCTACATGCTAACGGCTTTACACACACACTCGCACACACACACACACAGCTACTAGAGTGCCAGCAGCCAGTCGACTACTGGCGGCAATCATTAGCAACAAAAGGCCGTAAACAAACAAAACAAATGCCGTAACAAGTAAACAGAATGGCAACCGTGTGTTGTTGGGGGCAACCGCAAAGCAAGAGGCCAAAAGTGCCTTGGCTACAAGCTGTTGCCACGCCCAGTTGGCAAGTGTGTGTGGCCCATTCAATTGCATATGCCAAAAGCGTTGATAATTGTGCTAGAATTAAAAAGATTTAGCTACAGCCTCAGCCTCAGTTTCCTGTCTGGCATTTCTTATTTCTCTGTCGAGTCGTTCTACCTTCTTTTTTGGTGCTTCTTCTTTAATTAAAACAGCTTCTTAGAGCATTTGTTTACCGCTCATTTTGATGAGCAGAGCACAACTCTAGTTACTGTAGTCAGTGCTCCTCCTTGTGTTATTCGCCATTTCTCTGCAGGTAATTAACATTTTTATGTACTTTTTCAGACGAGTGACTGGCTGCCTCTCTGCCACATAATTAAAACGTTGATTTATGCAACAGATAATAAATTCAACACTGCTACAGCAACAGCTACAACAACACCTACAGTTGCAGTAGCTCTCTG
Organism: Liodrosophila aerea; assembly: GCA_035045005.1. Lineage (NCBI taxonomy): Eukaryota > Metazoa > Arthropoda > Insecta > Diptera > Drosophilidae > Liodrosophila > Liodrosophila aerea. Next base: position 217,824 of record JAWNNL010001042.1, read on the forward strand.
TACATTTATTGTTATTTTATTTTTATTTATGAGCCAGCACTTTCTGTTGTATTTATCTGTGTTTTATCTCCATTGCGATAACGATGCCTAAAAGCATTTTAAATAAACCAATTGATAGGAATTGTTGTTGAGCAAAGCTTAGCTGAAATATTATAATTGATTTGTGTAATCGATTCAACTGCAAATGCCAACAGCCTATAATTAATTTGAGCTAATTCAATTCGATTGTGGAATTGTAGGGTAGACGAACCCAAGTTTAGTCAACTCATCGGCAATCAGGGGAATCATTTGGCCAAGTTTCACATAGTTATGGCACAGCATATACTGTAGCTGCTCCAATTTATGGGTATTTTTTGTACATTTTTGATCATGTTCGACATGAGGTATTGAGGCTATTGATTGGCTTCACTGGAGAGTGGCTATTAATTTTTAAACATTTGAAAATTGCGCCTTTTTGGCGTATGCATTTTTGATTTATGGCCCCAATGAGTTGACGTCAATCAGAGTCATTGTTTCAGTTTGCTTTCTTTTTTTCGCTGTAACCACAACGAGCGCAGCGAAATGAAGTAATCAGAGTGGAAGCAGGCAGGAGAGGAGTATGAACAGTTTCAGTCTCCAATCAAACTTTTCCAATAAAGTCTTTAGCCTAAAGACAGCGGATAAATCAAGCAATCAGAGCGAAAAGGGCTATGCCGACAGCTTTGAACATAATTTATGGCAAGTGCTTTAAACTTGCCCGGCACAAATGACTCTCTGGCGCATATAGAAAGAGGAGAAAAGAATACAAACGAACACAATAAATAGAATGAGAACAGATGATAATATGCGGCTGTGGGTAAAATCAAAACCAAAACCGAAACCAAAACAGACGCCCAACCACAAAAGTTGGCTGCAAAAGTGCGAAATTTAACTTTGCCGATTACACCGTCGAGACCAGACCACACTGCGTATACGTAACGCCAGCCAGACCTATACATAATAATGGCGCAACCCAAAAGGAAGCGACCGACAGACAGACAGACAGCAAACACGTGCATAGTTTGATGCGCTGGCTTTTTGGTTAAGCAACGAGGAGTTTAGTTTGTTAATAAAAAGGCCAGTCAGCCAAATGAAAAATACTTTTCGTGGGTTGGGCAAATTGACTTAATCTAAAATAAAAGTTTACTGCTCTTGGGCAAGAGCAGAGGAGCGAGGTCCAAGTTCACAAACGATATTTTTATGGCAGTGTGTGTGTGCGTGTGCGTGTGTGAGGTAAACGAACCAGCAACGATTTACACACACAGGCACACACACGCAGTGCGGTAGGGGCAGCATGTTAATTTCCCAGGAAACGCACGATAAAGTTGAATGCTTTTTCGAAAAACTATTTGACTTTGAGCAAAGGGTAGATGCCAGCACACACGACTTACAACAAACACCAGAACTCCAAGACTCGTTACATATATCACAATTTGTGTGCAGATGCGTGTGTGTGTGTGTGTGTGTGTGTGAGCATTTACCTAGCACATATGCAATGGCTTTGCCAGAAGTCGAAAATGGAATTGGGATTGGGTTCACACACTCACTCCCCGACTCTCACACTGCACATGCGCCTGAATTAAATCAAATAAAAAAGTTTTAATAAGGAAATAAATTTTGTGAAATTGCTGAAAAGGCAGCAAGATTTACGATGCACAAAAGATAAATTTACAAATGCGAATACTTACACACATACAGTGGGAAACACATATGCTAAATGGGCATTAGAAGTACGAGCAAACTGAAACTGCAAATGAAATGGCAATTCATTTATTGCCGCTTCAGTATTTATGGCAAGCAAATAACTATACTATACACACACATTTACACACATACACACACACATATGCTATGCATACTCAGCCTTTGGTCTGAGTCTGTATGTATGCCAGACATCTGCATAATGTGACGCAATTACATTTAAAAGCTCATAAAATGAGAGCAGCATTTCAATTGGAAAATAAGCCGCAGATAAAATGCCAAGCAACCAGAAACCAATTGCTATACTCTACATACAGTCAGCAGTTGAAAGAAATGTAAGAAATGCAAGCAAATTAAATCAGAGAGACACAAGAGTCAGCCAGAAGTGGAGATACCCAGGCAAGTCAACGAAATTGATGAATCCAGTTGGCAAATCATTTTACTTGAATTCCTTCAGCAAATCTGATGGCTGCTAATGACATTGGCATACAAATACTGTGGACAGGGGGTCTCCGACACAATAAATAATAGTCATTTATTTAAAGGTTTTAATTTATAGTTTATCACTTTACATTACACGTCTGTTCTCTTCAGCATTCGCATCTAGAATGTTCCCCCAACAACATGGGTAATCGAACGAGTCGTGCTCGTGTATTGGTAATTGAACTCGTGTCAGTTATCGATATTTATATTTCATACGTTCCCCCAACCATATCGGTAATCGAAGGAGTCTTTTCCGTGTCGTTTATCGATATATTAAAATTCTTTTCCACAACGATATTCATCTTCTTTCTTACTATGTGTTCAGCTTATCTATTGTTCTTATTGATTAACTTAATCCTAATAAAACTACATCTGATTGATCTACTAAAATACTCAGAGACTGACACTTATCTTCTCCAATTCGCTTCATTTATATGCAACTCGAATTCCCTTTAAGGTATGACACAATACTCACTGGGTATGGCCATAATTCGCAATCAAAAACTGGAACAAAATGACAAGAATAAAACAAAGCAGCGAAATAAAAACGAGAACATATATAATTTCCGCTATATAAACACAACTGACTTGTGATTATTTCCGTTTATGATAGTTGCGCAATTTTTGGCATTTGGCTGCATCATGGTGCGTATCCTTGCCGCAGCAGGAGGAGGTGAAGAGTCTCATAACACACACACACATACCGCACACACACAGTCAATCTGAAAGCTTGTGCCAATTTAAACGCTCTTGGGGAACTTTATACTGACACAACACAACAAACACAACAGTAGAATTTACCCAGTTTGCATTGCTGTTTGTTTTCTATTCATTCGTATAAGTAATTTTTTGTTATTACAAGTTTGCTTGCAATTCGACTGATTGTTTGCATTTAGGATTAAAATATATTTTTGATTTCGTTTTATTTTCTGCTGGGTTGTAGTATTTTTTTTCAACATTTCTTCTTTGCCTTTCGCATTGCATTTGAATAATTACAGAATGGTTCATATTTTTTTGCTTTCTGTTTGTTTAGACATTTGCATTGCGACTGCGATTGCGTTTTGTGGCGCTGACTTCATAATTAATTAAAATATTCAGAGGTCAACGGGGGCGTATGCGTAACGTGGCCTTCTGAGACGAGCTTTCTGGCAACGGCCTCGACTTGGATGGTCCGTGATGGTCTGGTGTGGTCCCAGGGGCACTTTAGGGCGCTTTATTGCTGACCCTTGGAGTTTATCATGATTTGCGCACCACCATGAGCAAAATGACTTCTTCAAACTGCTTTTTTGGCGCTGGCATAAAGGATTTCGGCAAGGCAAGAGTCGGTCAGGAGTCAGAAGTCAGTCTCTGCTGTCAGTCTTAGTCCCTTTTCCACTGACATGCCGCTTCTTCTTATGACTGCTTTGGCTCTCTCTCTGTGGCCCTAAGCAGCTCTGCGGGTGTGCCGTATGTGTGTGTGTGTGTGTCGGTCTGTCCGTTTGTCCTGTGTGTCCTGACAAGTGCTTGGCTCACTTTTGAGAGCTGCTCGCAATTTTCATGCGCTGCTCCCGAGCGTTTTGTCAGCTTTATAATTAAAGCAAAAGTTAATTTTTTTTTTATTTTTTCGACTGTGTCATAGTGTTACTCCCCTCCCCTCCCTTCCCCTTCCCCCTCCGTTACTAGCTTTCGCTTTCGGCCCTCGCTGAGTGTTGTTTTGCATGCGCCCTTGCCAGAAAACTCATTATTTTTTAAATGAAACTCTTGCTTTGTGCCAGAGCACAACTCGTGCTCGTCTCGTGTGTTTGTCTCTGCCATTGTGCTCATGATGATCCCAGTCGCAATTAACTCAAGAAAATAATGTTGCGGCAATGACGAGCGAGAAATGTAATATTTTGTGCCACGGCATCGCCACCCCCCGCTGTTCCCCCTCGCAGAGGGAGTAGACAACCAATATAAGCATGTTGCATTTGTAATAAGTATGTATGTAAATGGAAATGAAAATGGAAAATGAAGTTACTGCAGCCCTCAGCTCTCAGCTGCAATTGCTGCTAATATCAGATGATGTGGCTGACAGTTGTTGGTAGTAGTCGTGGTAGTCGTGGTGCTAACTGGGCCAAATACTTGGCGTGTTTTATTGTCAGGCAATAATTATAAATTTTGCAAAATGCGAAAATCCTCGGTAACGATGCATCGACAGCGCATTCCGATGCAGAGCAAAAGCAATTTCAAAGTTTGCATTTGCACAATGTGTGTGTGTGTGGGTGTGCGTGTGTGGGTGTGCGTGTGTGTGTTAGCAAGTAGTTTTACAAACGTTCGGGGAGAATCCTTGAGCAAATCGCTTGGCAGCTGCGAGTGCTGCAGGTGAGGGTAATTGAAATGTATGCGAGAGCATGAGAGCTGACTGCAGACGCAGTTTAATGAACTTTGGCATGCATTACAAGTATTATAGCACACACACTCACACACACACACACACCCACACCTCTCTCTTGGCTCATAAATGCTTGCATGCTTGTAGGAATTGCTTAGCTGGGATTTGCTTAATTTTAGCACCACGTCTCAACACATGCCATGTGGTCTTAGTGTCTCGCTGCCTCCTCGTTCTGCTTATGGCCAACCAGGGAATCGGGCCATCGCTTTGGCCTATTGTTTAAGCATTTACGCACTTCAGTTTTTCTCGCCTTTTGTTGCTATTTTGCACATGCAAATTGTGTGAAGTGCGAGAGGGCCACTTGTCAGTCAATCAATAAAATGCAAATATTTGCTCAGTTTCTTAGCATTGTTTTGCGCATTTGCGGCAGTTGCCACATATTGCCAGAGTTGCCACCGTTGTTGCCACAGTTGCCACATGTCGCCAACGTTGCTTTGAACTTCAAAGTTCTGCATAAACACTTCACAAAATTCAATGACAACTCCAATAAACTGGCACTCACATGCTCGGCGCAACAGCTGTGCCCCAAGTGGGCGTGGTATAGGATGATGTGACCCACATACACTCACCCACACTCACACACACACACTCGACTGTATTGATGCCTGCTTGTACGATACGTGGGGTGTAGCAGTTGTGTTTGATGTGTGCGCCACAAATTGCTTTTGATGGTCGACAAAGTCTCTTGCCTCTGCCACACACTGTCGCCTTAAAGCTGAGCTCAATCCACACTAGTATATGATTCTAATTAGTGTATAATATAGACAATCTATAGTATATGCTGGGCCTAGTCTTAGTGACAAGAAATATGGCCGGACCTCAGACCCCTTAAAGCCCGACATAAACTGCCTAAATTTGTGTCGCTTGGGGAGCACTTTAGCTGCTCGACGAGGCCAAAAACCAAATAGAAACGGAGCAAAGCAAAGCTGTATACTACTAGCCTCAGTCTAAATTCGAATCGAATTCGTATCCTCGAGGCTGATTTGTGCCTCAATATTAGTTCAATAGCCCGCACAATGTCCCAACTGGCCTTAACTGGTACGGCTGGCGGTGCCCAAATCCTTTGAGGTCAGCCAAAATGCTGGGCCAAAAACTTTATGCACACACACACACACACACACACTCATACACTCATATATTTGTGTGTGTGTAGCCCACTTCGATTTCTATTATTTGAAGCGCACTTCAGGCTCAGGCTCAGAGTTCAGTTCAGTTCCGTTCAGTTTCAGCTCAGTTTTTCGCTATGGCCACAGCTTCAGTTCAGCCGCAGTGCATATGGAGGCCACTTTATGGCTTTCCACTAATTTTTTTGTTGTTTTGTTTTGTTTTCTCTTTTAGTATTTTTTTCGATCGGTTTTCGGTTTTTAGGTTTTTCGGTATTCGGATTTGTTGTTTCTGTGGTGGTCTTAGGGCAACACAACACACTGCAAAAATGTATAAAAATGTTTGGTTATTTCTGGGCATTTGCTCTGCTCGGAAATCGCCTTAGGAAAAATATTGATGCCGTCGGCTTTTTGGGCCGCAAACAGCAGCAGCAGCAGCAGCAGCAACAATAACAACCAATCCCCCAACCAGAACGCAATATTCGCAAACCAAAACTCAATACTAAAGTAAAGCAAAACAGAACAGAGCAAAGTAAACACGACTCTGCCATGTTTTACTGCAGTTTTTGTTTGGAGTTTTATGTGGCACATCTATGGCCTTTTCATGTTGTTGTTGCTGCTGCTGCTGCCGCTGTTGTCTGTGTAAGCTGGCAACTAACAACCGACAAGCAGCAGAGGGGGAGGAGGAGTGTGAGGGGTAACGCGCTCGCGAGCGCTGTAAAAATCATTTTATGAGTTTGCATAAAATTTTGTGGTTTTCACGCCCATGTTTATTGCAGGCGGCACATATGTTGCCATTGCTGTTGTTGCTGCTGCCGCTGCTGCTGGCATCGTCCTTGTCTATTGATTTTATTTTTTTTAGCCGCATTTCGTTAAGCTGAACGAGCCAACGAAGCGACCAACCGAATGACTGTCTAGCTCCGCTTTAGCAAATTTTTAAGCAATTTTTTCTGCTGTTCTTGCAGATTTTTTTCCCTCTGTTGTTTGAGGGTTTTCTTTTTATTTGAAGAGAATGCGTGCCGTGTTAAAATTTAATTAAATTCTTGCGGGTTATACGACACTCTTGACTCCAGTTTGGAAGATGAGCATGCAGGGTAGGGTATTCAACGAGCGATGTCAACTCCAAGCAAGTTAGAGTTAAGAGTTGCGAGTAGGGTGTTCAGTTTTCGGTATAACCATAGATGTGGGGAGTGTGGCATGTATATTAAAATAGTTAGACAATCTCACAAATATTAGAAGATAAGCACTCATTTGCACTCACTTGAGCAGGCAGTATGCAGATATAAAAAATATATATAAAATATTAAAAATATTTATAAAACAAATGCAGGTATTTCTAAGCGAAATTCATTTAAAAATATATTCTATTAGTTGTTCATAATTTCTCTCTGAATTTTACACTCTCAATTTAATTAACCATTTTAATAAATTTATTAGAAATCATTTGCATTGGCATATCGCCAACATTTACCTCTATTAAACTGGACTCCAGTTGGATGATAAGCATTCAGGATAGGGTATTCAGCGGGCGATGTCAACTCAAGGCTCGTTTTTTAGAAAGTTGGAGTTACGAGTTATGAATAGGGTAGGGTGTTCAGTGTTCGGTGTAAGTTTAGCCATAGATGTGGGGAGTGTGGAATGCATATTAAAATAGTTATACAATCTATGCAATATATGAAGTTAAACACTCATTTTTACTCACTTCTAAGCATAACTCTTTAAAAAATTTATTCAATTAGTTATTCATAAATTCTCTCTTATTTTCACACTCTCAATTTCATTACGTATTTTAATAAATTTATTTGAAATAATTTGCATTGGCATATCGCCAACATTTTCCTCTATTAAACTCAACATTTAGTTTGCATTATGCCAAAAATATTCAAATCATTCCAATCATCATTAAAGCTTTTTGCTGCTGCTTTTTAATTATTTCCGAATTTGCTGGCAATTTTATTTTATTTTTATTTGCTTTTAGTTGTCATTGCTGGACAAATAAACGCATTTATTGATTTCACACCGAAAGCCAAATGTCCAAGTGACCAAATGACCAAATGCCCCAAATGGTGGCAAGCACATAATGCGGCTCATTAAATGATTTGCTCATGTCAAATGACCATCAAATTTAATTTGCCAAGGCAAAGGCCAAGACAAAGGCGAAGGGCGGTGAGGCGTACAATTAAATGGCCAATCGGTTCGCTTTACGGTTCAGTTCAGTTCGGTTTGGGTTAGTTCGGTTCGGTTTGTTTTGGTTTAACACCTGCACGCAACACGGCGGTGGCTTCTGGACTCCCCCTCAACTCTTGCCCGCCCTGTCTGGGTCCTGGGTCCTGGCCAATTTCCGTTCGTTCTAATGACAGCAAAATTTTAATAAGCATGCATCAAACGAAAGCCAACATTGCGACCCGAAAGTTTGTGTGTTTGTAATTACCCCCAAAAAACACAGCAAACGGCAGGAAGCCGCCTTTAGTTTATCTGGCACTTGGCAAACCCTCTCACGTACTTGGCAGCTCTGAGCCTGACTTTGGCTATAAAATGCCACTTAAATCCATACCCAATCCGCTGTCTGTAGTCTGTGGTCCGTGGTCTGGGTCCGTGGTCCGCCGTCCGCTGTCAGTAAAGGCAAAGAAAAACAATTAATAAGACCGTATGCAACAATAACCTTTTGTTTTTAGTGCGACGTCGTCCCGACCCAAACCGAACCGCGAGGCACTTCAAATCCGCATGCATGCAACCATTTGGGGCAGATTCTTGACTAGCTGGCTGGCTGCCCTGCCCTGCAGGTGAAATAAATTATTATTTATTACGGTCATTAGGGCTTAATGGCGGCAATGATGTCCACCACGCACAGACGGCAATCCTGCCAATGCCTCTGCCCCACACCCTCCGCCCACACACAAGTCTCCTCCACGGACTTCCGCCGCTTAATCGAAAACGAAAGAGAAACATTTGCGGCCGGACAACCTTTGTGGCGGCGGTTCCTGGCTCTGACTCTGGACCAGACCCTTTTTAATGGCAACCGGTTCACATTATGCGGCCTGCGTATTGTCCTTGAAAAATATTACGCATAAACAAAAAGAAATCCGGCGGGCAAAGCGTTTATCGTAAATTCAGGGCATTATTATCTGCTGGCTGGGGCGTGTGAAAAATATTTATGCATTGCCAAACTTCTGCCCTGGCCTGTCATAAATATACGCAAAAGGCCAAAAGCCGTAGCATAATTTTAGGCTCTTCACACGGACACTCACACACACATAGAATGGGTGGCATATTAATGGTGCTGTGAGCTGACACATTGTAAATTCAAATGCATTTCTCTGGCAGCTGTGACTCAGCTCAGTCAGGTTCAGCTCCAGCGACTGCTCCAAGCGACTGCTCCAGCTCCAGCTCCGATTCAGAGCTCAAACTTCGGGCCAAAAGCTTTTACCGCAAAGTGAAAACAATCAATCAAAATATGCATATGGGCTGGCTGAGCAAGAAAAACCGTTGATGGGTATATGCCAAATGGAAAAGTCGGACAAAGTCGGGCGTTGCGAAATTAATTTCATGCATTTATGACACATACAGGCGGCAAGGCAAGGTAGCAGGCAACAAAGGCGACAATATTTCCATAAAACGAAAACCACAGATTACATTTTCGTGCAAAAGCAAAAAGAAAAAGGAAATGGAAAGGAACAATATGGGGCAGAGCAAAGAAAGCATGGGGGTGCATGTGGAATTATGAAAAATATCAAGCACACGCCGCGCTGACTTGCAACAATTGCAATTGTGCAACACTGATTTATTTACCACGCGAGACTTATTCGTCTGGTTATTATTATTATGCAACTGTAACAGTAGCAGCAGCAGCGACTACAACTCTAGGTCTGAGTTCAACCCAAACGGCAACTTTTATTCTGAAGTCAAAACTTCAACTCTAGCGCCTCTCTCTCTCTGTATATGTATGTGTGCGTGTGTGTGTGTGTGTGTTGGGTGAGAAGTTTGCAATTCGCCGCACAAAATTACATGAATTTTCATTTTATTCCCTACAACTAGTTGAAATGCTAAAGGGTGTATAGTATATAACTTGTGAACAGAAATACTCAACTACATACATATGTACTTAGATGCTTTGTAAATGGTGTTCATTTGTATAAAGAATATTATATCAGCGCTCTTATTTTATGACAATATTTTCAATTGATTATTTACATTAATTTAAATTTTAATATTAATTGTACAATTGCAGACAATCGTTTGCAATATTATTATAATTCTTCAATATTTTATATTTTTTATTAATTATTATTATTAATTTACAGTATAGTACCAGCAGCATTGAATTTAAATTAAATTAATACGTTACTCAGTTTGAAAAGCCAACGGTCGTTGTCTGGCAACCCTAGGCTGACGAAGCCACGTATGACACCAAACCGAGTAACATTATCGATAACGCAAGCAGCGCCGAATGGCCACACTAATCGACATCACGAGTGACCAAACTGAGTAACCAAACCGAGTAACATTATCGATAACGCAGGCAACGTCGAATGGCCACACTAATCGACATCACGAGTGACCAAACTGAGTAACCAAACTGAGTAAGCAAAATATCGATAACAAAGCAAGCTACCGATAAGTAAACAGTGAGTGGGAGCTGCGTATCTCTTTGTCGAGCATCGGCTGTTACTTATTGTGTGCGTGTGTGTGTGTGTTAGGTGCGCATGTAATTGCGCTTGTAGTTGTGTGCGTTCACTTGCACCAGTTTCTCAGTTTCTCCGTTTCTCCAGTTGGTCTCTCCCCCATTTCCTGCTGTTTTTTTGCCCTCTTTACACTTTTCGCCTGCCTCTGCTGCTGTTGCTTTGATAAATGCGCATAATTTCAGTAGTTTTTCTTGAAGTAGTGCAGCGAAATGTAGGTGTGTGTGTGTTGGTGTTTGTGTTGGTGTGTGTGTGGTGTGTAATATTCTCACGCTGCTGTGCTTTATTGTTCACAGCGCCGCGTTAAACATTATGCCAGCTGGGTGGTTTGTCTTGGCGGAATTATGAAGACGATTACATGACTTTATAGGTGACTATGTACGTGAGACTTTCCCGCTCCCTACTGTACGTAAGTATGTGTGACACGTGTCTCTGTGTGTGTATTGGTATGGGCGTGTCACCAGCATGTGTATATTTATGAGCAGCGATGCGCAGCGACAGCGCTTGACGCAAGTTTAATGAAATACCTGCTACGATTTATGAGCTAGTTGAGTCGAGCAAAAAAACGCGCAGAACAATAGAAAATAATAATGGAGAAGAAATTAATTTTGTATGAAAACAGTGGCGTCTTGCACTATGAGTCCTGCTGTGCTTGAGTCTTGCTCATAAACTATTTAAAACTTGGCTTTACTCTCACTCAAATGGCACATCAGAGTTTTTTCTAGCTTTAATCCCGCTAACAATTTTATCATATTGTTATGGTTTTTTTTCCCCGCCATTTAGCAGATATTTTTCATGTTGCAGTTACACGTTGCACGTTGCAGGTTGCAGCTGGTTGCAGATTGCAAATTTTAGCCAGAATATTTACTGTGCGATTTTCAATTCACCTGCAACACGGCAAAAATGTTATCCTCTGCTTTCCTGTAAATAATTCAACTGAAAAATTCATAAAGCTTCACCATGTTCTGCTCTATAGTATACTACTACGTGGTGCCACACGTTGCACGTATCTTTATTTCGTTCGTGTCCCTCCATTGTGCCACAATGTTTTGTTTTTCTTTAATTGTTTAGAAAATAAATCACCGTAGCCTGAAATAAGTTGACAACACCATACAGTAGTAGTAGTAGAAAAAAACACGGGGAAAAAGCGAACTAACTAAATGGAACAGCGACTGCTGCACGTAGAGAGACCAAAGAGTGAAGCAGGTGAGCTGGGTGGGTGAGTGGGAGAGGGAGCTGAGCGGAAGCGGAACTAACAAAGCACAAAAACGAGCAGGCGAAAACAAAACAAAACAAGAAACCAAAAAACAGAATAGTAGTCCCCCAAACACACACCGAAAAAGAACTTGGCTAGAAAAAACTATAAAAATTGGAAGAGCAGAGCACAAAAATACCCAAAACGAAACGAACGGAAAAGCAAAATTGCCAAACTAAAACTTTCGCTGCAGTCACGAAAAAAAAAACCAAAGAAGCTAGTGGGTGTGTGTGTGTATATATATTGGTATACTCGAACACACACACACACACCTCTCGCTGGGGTGTGGGTAACTGTAACAAGCATGGCAAAGCACAAAACAATTTACGAAAATTTGTACAATTTCTAAACTTAAATAAACAGAGGGAGAGAAAATGGTTTTATTTTTATTATTACTGCCGCCATTTCACTTTACACACACAAGCCACACACACACACACTCACGCACACATACAGCTCAGCTCAGCTCAATGAAATGGACGTCTTAAACATTTTGTGAAATAGTTTGGCAGTAGAACAAACTGCAAACTTAATGAGCTGTTGACGTCTTTGCCCATACAGCTGTGTGGTAATTAAAGCACATCGTATAAGCTTATACACACTATCGTTATATGGCTGACACGCCATAGCTCCTTGGCCAAATCTCTCCCAGACTCAAGTTCAACAAACCGACCAAGACATCAATGCTGGCGACGTCGGCATGCAATGACACGAAATAATTCAAATGCCATTGTACTTTTTAGTAGTAAATTAACAAGCGTCGCCTGGTGACGCACACACACCCACACAAACACACACTCCCACACACACACGCACGAAGATTGTGGGCGTGGGAGAAGTGAAGCAGCAACTGGCTTAAATTGAAAAACTTTTGCAACTTGCAAGTTTTTGAATCCTTGTTTTTTTCTACTTGCTGTGCCATTTTTTTGCCGTTTTGTTGCTAACAACTTGGCTGGGATTCATTGCAGCTCAGCAGGCACACACACACACACACACACACTCACGCAGACTTAAACAGGTCACGCACAGCGCACAATCAAAACGAAGGCAGCAAAATGCATATGCGTGGCTGCAGACGATTTAAAGCAGATATAAAGTTGAGTAGTCTTAATTTCTTTGAGCTGGAGCTTGGAATGAAATTTCAAGCAAGGCCTGAAAGTAGGCAACACTTTTCTGTGGAGGAATTAAAAGGCTACGAATACGAATGCAACACTTTTGTGTAGCGCAAGAAAATGAATACAAATTTCATATTCAAATGAGAATATTGCAGCAACTATATTATAATTGATACTGTTCATCAATAAGCACTTATGAACGTGTAATAATTGACGATTTAAAGCAGATATATAGTTGAGAAGTCTTAAGTTCTTTGAGCTAACCTTTGAATGACATTTCAAACAAGGCCTAAAAGTATGCAACACTTTACAAAATGAATACAAATTCCATATTCAATGCAAGCTTTGCAGCAATTATAATATAATTGATATTGTCTAAAACACATAAGAAAAAATAGTATTTTATAGAGTTATAAAATTGTCATAGAACATTAATAATTTATTATTCTATATCACTAGCATTTCCAATAATTAAATCTTCTTAAAACCCCTCTAAATTAAGGTAAACAATTACGATAAAAATACATTTTCCAAAACAAGTTTATTTGAGCAAATTAATTGATTTTATCCAGCAATTGAAATACAAATTAAATTTGCTACCTGATGCACTAGTATTAGGAATAACAAGCACCATTATACTGCTCTGTTTGCGCTATAAAATTGATTAGATACACGCAGAGTAATTGTTTTCGCACTTGCATAGAATAAACTACCTCAAGGGTTGCACAGCGAGCGATAAGAACGGGACTGCCATTAATCAGTTTAGGTGCCTGCAACAACTAAACAACTGAAAAAGTAAAACAAATAAACAAGCAAGCAAAACAAAGAGGGATAAAAAGTAAACCGAGTGAACTCTAAGCAGAATACCTGAGAGCAAAGGCAAACACAGCAAGAGCAAGGATAAATATAGATCGAAGACAAAGACAAAGCGTAAAACAAAGAGCGTAAATTAATGAGGGTCAAAAAGGGGAATAAAGCGAAAGATAGGCATCAAAACGAAAAGCGGAAGCAGAAGAAAATGGATGGCAGTTTACTAAAATATGCACAAAATGATATCGAATATTTATGCTCTTAATTAGAATCGATAAATTTGATGTGAATTTGTGAAGAAAACGTGAAATTTTGTTGGCTCTAATACTCTTGAGTTCTTGCTAGACAAAGGCAAAGATCATCCTGTATATTAGTCGATGCTACTCGACTGTTGCCTTTCAGGAATTTTTGTTTAATGCAAAGTACATGGCAATTTTATTACACACACACACACACATACGCAATGGCTCAATTATTCAACTTTGTTAAAAAAAAGAGAGCAGAGGAAAACCAGAAGACTGTAAATAAAAATAGCGCAAATTAAAGTCATTCAAGTGCAGCGCAGCGGAAACGGAAATGTGCGCAAAACAATTACGTGCGACTGAGCAGAGGGTGGGGGCAAGGAGAGGAAAGAGGAGGAGCAGCAGCACATGCAAAACGCGCACACACATGTGGAGAGATGTAAGCTGACACTTATGCACACACATACATATGTAGGAACAATCCCATTACAACTACAACAACAACAACAACTGGCCAGCACTTAAAGAGAAATTTATATAATGCGAAATTTTTATGCTGGCACTCAAGTGCAATCAAAATGCGTTACGCGCAATTTCCATTTACAATTTGTGCAGCACTTGTGGAGAGGGAAGGGGTGGGCATCCACAATGCAGGCCACAGAATGGACATTGTTATAGTCTGCCTCCTGACCATCCCGCAGCATATTTTATGGCCATCGAATTGCAGCTGCCACCGTCGCTTTAAGTTATGGCTAATGACAGGCCAAACACTCTCATTTGGATATACTTTTTCACCTCTATAGGGTTATCTAAATTGACCCACAGCTGTAATTGCATCAATTACCAGGGCTAATTAAAAAGCCAAACACCTGCGGGTCGCAAATTGATAACACGACAAATCCACAGCAAAAAAGAAAAAAAATGAGAGTAAAGCAGAGCAAAAAAGGCAACAACGTAAAGGGAAAAAGTTCGGAAACAGCATTTAACAATAAAAAAACTTTGCAAATATATGCACACATGTGCGGGCTGTGTGTGGGTGTGTGTGTGTGTGTAGCATGACTACAAATGTGCCCAGGGCAATTGCGAAGAAGAGCGAAAGAAGTGAGGAGAAGAGAGAGTGGGAATTCGTTTAATCAACGACAAAGCCGTCGAAATAAATATAAATAAGGCGAAGCTATTTGTTTGGCTTTAGCTAACGACTCCCCAATGCAATTGCGAGGCATCCATCATACGCACTGTTGGCCAGTTTTAGTTTGGCTTGCGACGTCAGCTGCTCAGGCGTCAGTCTGTCTGTCTGTCCGTATGGCAAATGTATCTGCAAATCCCCAAATAAACATTTAAATAATTTACTACGGCCTCTCAATTACTGTCAACAATAATACGGCGCACACAGTTGCATATGAAATATTTATGACTATCTTAATATGTGTATACACACACACACACACGCAGTGTACACTCTGTTGCTGTGTGTATGTGTCATGTGGCATGCCGTTACATTTCCGACAGCGACAACGGCAACAGTACAGAGGCTCAGTGCATTATGCAACAACAGCAACAGCAGCAACAGTCGCATGCCATGACAAACAAAAGCTACAAAATGAAGTATGAGGTCAGCACAAACAACTGTATAAACAAGAGCAACAACAACAACTGCAACAACAGCAACAACAGCAACAACAGCAACAACAAGAGCAAAAACAATAAGCAGAACACAAAAGAAAAGGCACATGATTGTCGCTTGAAACTTGAGCCACAGCAACTAACCTCATGACATCAGCTTTTTGGTTTTCAACTTATTACAATTTCCATATAACCTCCAACGCGCCCGAGGAGCCTGCAGCAGGACATGCTGCCCCCCTCCCCCTCCTCCACTGCCTGTACAAAATGCAAACAAATGTGCATATGCACACTGCGAAAATGCTATGAAAAGAAAGCACAATACGACGAGAGAGAGAGATACCCAGTGCGAAAGAGGGCACAGCAGCAGCAGGAGAAGAGAGAGACTAAAAGAAGAGGAGGTGAAGGGAGACGAGGAGCAGAGGGAAGCAAGCGTAAGGCACAGTCACAGTACAAATGCCATGTCCTTCATGGCAACTGTATTCGCTGCGAGCAGTTGCCCTTGTCGCCCAGTTCCGTTACGAGGGGGAGGTGACTGAGGCTAAGAGAGGGGAGAGTGGGGGGAGTGGGGAGCGATGCCGAGTAAAAGGCAGCAACTGCTATGGGGGTCTTTAAGTTTTATGGCACCATTGTGTCAAGATAATAATATGTACGACTACTACTACAACAGTGCATACTTACTGGTGTGTGTGTGTGTGTGTGTGTGTATGAGTGTACGTGACTGCATTTAAGTGCATAGTTGTGTTGTACACACAAACAGAGAGGCTAGAGAGAGTGCAGCATTGGCCCATAAAATAGCATTCCTCTTGCATGACATTTGCCAGCGAATTACTCTCTAAACTGCTGCATTTGATATGAAAGAAGCAAAGTAGCAAATAACTGCAAACAAAACCACTACACCACCTCTCGCCCCACCCACCCACCTCTCGCTGCCTTTATCAATTTAAATGAATTGCACACGAGTGTGTCATAAATTCAAGCCGCCTGACATTTCCTAATGTTTGTGCAAATAAGTTGCTATGGACGCAGCTTAATTAAATATTATAGCATACTTGTAGGCCACACACACTCACACTACTATATTTACATGTATATTCACTGTATGTTTTAGGCCACATTGTTTTGTAATTAAAATGAGTAGCAGTCGCCGCGTTTTTGGCAAACTTTGTGGCAAACATTTCAATTTTAATTTACGCTCTTGTCGCTGGGCATGGAATGGAAATTCATTTGTTTTATTTATTTACTCGCCAGAGACTGGAAATTATAATACCGCAGAGCAGCAGAGCAGCAGACCAGCTCTAGGGTATTAAACACTCGCACAATGCTTGTGTTAGCCATAAAAGAGCAAACCAAATATAATAATAATAAAAACAAGACAAAGCGCAGATAAAAATTATGAGCCAACTTTTCGACCAAAGAATTTCTGCACTTTTATGTTTTAAACATAAAAAAGCAAGCGTATAAACAAATACTAAAAAATTACATTTAGCAAAAGAAACAACTACTAAAGCCAGAGTCGAGAGTCCGCTCAAGTATCTTGAGCAATTCATTATACACAGCGACTATTTTACATAAACTCTGTTCTGCCTCTGCTGTTGACCTATAAATAATGTGGCAAACAGTATAAAATAAATGCCATTTGGTATGCAAATGATTGCAGAGCTTACAGTTATATTCGCCCAATTAGATCGATATTTGCTGGAGCCTGAAAGATGCCCAATTACAATGCGAAATACTGTTTAGACCCGGACAAATCGAACAAGTCGAACACAGCTGCCAATTGAATTTATTGCAACTGAAACAAAATCCGCTCAGCGAATTCATAAAGAGCTTTCTCTATAATTTCAAACAATAACAATTGTAGTAGAGTTGTTGCATTCTAATCGGCTTATAATCCATAAACTGTAAGATTTTTTAGGTATCATTCCTAGCAAACTGTGAGAGAGCTTTAAAATAAAGTAGAAGAAGTAGATTTTCTAACTGGGATTTCTAATGTTTTCTAAGCTGTACCAAAAATAGGTCAATTAGTAGTGGAAGATGTGGTAAAAAATTGCTAAATAAAGAAGCCTTTTTTTTTAATCATAAGCTAGGATTTCTACTACTTTCTAATGTGTAGCAAAAAATATCTCAATTAATAGTGCAAAGTATTGAATTCGACACTGTACAAAAATTGCAGCATACTTATAAGGGCGCTCAGAAAATCAGTTTAGTAGTGGCATAACTGTTGCATGCTTTTGAGCGCACTTAAGATAAGTAAAGTGACCTGCTGTTTCTCATTAAAGAAATGTAATATTTCATGCTTGCCCACACCACTCTTGAATAATATTTAATGTACTTATTTGTGCTCTTTTCTTGCTTATTCCCTATTTACAGATTGCGACTAATGCATGGGGCAGCAGCCAAAACTTGTTAAGGAAACAGGCAGCAGCAAAAACGTTGCGAAATAATAATAACAAAGCAAAAGCGAAGGAAGGAAGCAAGAACAGAGCAAACATTGCTCTCACAGGGCACAGTACAGCAGCCGGAGAAAAAAAGAAGAAAAGTTGCTACTTGAAAAGACATTACATTAAAAGCGATTCATCATCGACTCCGTGACGCTGTTATTGTGTGTGTAATGTTGTACTAGTATTAGTGGAAACGTAACGTACACTTACGTATTGTTATTGCTGCCTTGGCAAAACAAAACAAAGGGAGAGAGCAAAGCAAAAAGTGCCACTACAGCAAATTGAATGTAATTTCATAAAAAGCGGGTGTTAATTTTTTGCTGCCATACGACACAATAGCAACAGCAACAACTACAACAGCAACAATACAGAGTCGTGGCTTAATGTGCTAATGCGCAGTGACATGAAAAATGATGGAGAACATGCAAGTTTTGCCCTGTGGAAGAAGAACAAACTAGCCAACTTATAGTAGAAGAAAGCGAGCGAACAACAAGCTGCAAATTTGATACATACACACACAAGTAGTGTGTGTGCGAGTGTGTGGCAAGAATACAAGAATACAACGCATTGACAGACGACGACAACAAAGCAAAGCAAAGGAGCAGCAGAGAAAGCAAAAAGACTGCTGCTGCAGCAACACCAGCATCATTTATCAGCGCATCAGCCAGCCAGACAACGAGAGCAACAGCAACAGCAACATCAGGCATATATGTATTAGGTTGCTGTGCCATTGTGCGACTGCCAGTATTGCTGAAAGGAAACAGCGCGTTCATTCAAAAAGCCATTAACCCTAATAAGCAGGCAACGGCAACGGCAACAGTAGCAGCAACAATACAACAGCAACATCATTGCAGCAGCAACAGCAACGCATCGCATGGCATCGATGCGCCATTGTCTGCTGTAGTTGCTCCTGAAGACGAGAAAGATCTGCGCCAAGTGAAAGCAAAGTGAAGTTGAAGTTGCCACAGACGGGAGGCATTTAAAAGGAGAGGCTTACCACAAATGTTGCTGCCACGGCTGCTGCGTCTGCGGCTGCTGCGTGTGCCGCTGCATTTAATGGAACTGCGTATACTACTGCTCTGCCTGCCCACGCTGCTGCTGGCCACCACATCGGAGCCAGGTGAGTGTGCTTAACTTAACACAACAACAACAACCATTACGGCAACAGCAACAACAACTAAAGCTCCCTCTTGCTTTTAATTAATGCCAACAATTTGCGCCAGTGTTAAATGAGTTTTTCGCGTATTTCGGTTTTAGTGGCCTGACAATTGAATTTAAATTTAAACGGTAGCGAATTTCATGTCATACACTCATTCTCCGCGGGAGACTTGGCTAGGAGTAGAGGAACAAACAACAAATTTAAACTGCAAGCGCATTCAAACTTCGTCTATGTCCCGGTTGTTAAACAGTTCTAGCTTTGTTTCCATATTATTTTGCATTAAAACCAACACAGAGTAAGGCAGCTCACAAAATAAACTGAAGTGCTTGGGGCAGCCCAAGGCACACGCCCCACAATTAAAAGCCTAATCCCAGACACACACACAGGGGGTGGGGACTATGCCAGTCGAATGCTGTGGCAACTTTGCCAATTTACGGATTTATTATGCTAGAAAATTTTATTATGACTGGCAGCACGTTAAATTCCCAGTACTTTCCGCGAGCTAAGTACGCACCTGCGGCGAAAACTTTCACTCAAAATATTTATATTAATAGCGGCAACAGGGACAACGACTACGCGCTGAAGACGTTGAATCGTTCTCGAATATAGTACTTTAATGTTTGCCATTCATTTCGCAAATGGAATGCGAAATACTACAACTGCAAATGCAAACAGCAAAAGGAGAAGTAGAGAATCCGAGAATTCTTTTTTTCACTTTTTTCAGTTACTGTCGAGAGTCTCGAGTCTTCTTCTTTTATTTGGCTGCACAAAACTTTTAGCATTTATGGCGGGGCCAAACAATGCAGGTAAACATTTTAAAGCCAGAGCCAGAGCCACAGCGGCGGCAATTGCTTGGCAAACAATTATTAATTTTTCATCGGAGTTCGCACTTCCTCTTGACCTTTTGCTAATTTGCTTTAAATGGACGAGAAGGCGCCTAAAAGCATGCCACACCCTGCCACACACTGCGCCTTCAATATGTGAGTATGTGTGTGTGTGCGACTGTGCGTATGCGTTACGGCGTCACGTATACGCATCGTTAGCCCCTCTAAGTTATGGCCAACACGTAACATTCACAAATAATAAGGATAATGAAAAATACACAGGGGAGAGATTAGCGTTAAGGGCGACCCGCCATCTCTTGTTTTTGTTGAACTACTTCTCCAGCTGCTGCTACTGCTACTCCCATTGCTTCTGCTACTGCTACCCTTAGCGTTGCCCATGTGGCTTTGGTTTTGACCTAAAAGCCCCCACGCGAAGTGCTGCCACTTCTTCATTCTTGTTTGGTTTCGTTTCGTTTTTTTTCTCTGTTCTCTGACTCATTTTCTTTTTTCGGCTGGCCAAACGCGTTACGCATAAATTATCAACGCTGGCAACGGCGACACCTTATCGGGTCGCGCGGGCCGCTCATTACGCAGCCTCCGGGGGAGGAGCGACTGGAGGAGGTGCAGCTCTGTCGCGTGACAGAGCAGAAATTGAAAATTTATTGCCACGCCTTGTGGCCGGAGAAATCTTTGCTCTAAAAACAACATAAACAAAATAAAAATGAAAACTTTTTTAAATTGACTTTTAAAGTGCGTGTAGCATGAAGAAGCCACACACACACACTGTGGAGAAGTTACAAATGAAAAATGCAAATAAATTGCAAAGCTACAGCCAGAGGAAGGCGTGGCAAATGTATTACTTCTGGGAAACTTCGAGCTCTCCTTTTTATATATGTATATACAAATATTCCCAGTAAGACTCTCAGTGCTTTGACTCGCACCTAAATGCTTTTTAGGGAACACAAAAAACAAAAAAAAATACCTAAAAGGGGAGAACTGAGTGTGAGCTTAGCACTTTCAGCTGACAGGCAACAAGAGCAGCTGAAACACACGTGTCAACTTCTGCCCTGTCTGTCTGTCTGTCCGTCAGTCCGTCCGTCGCCTGTCTGACTGTCTGGCTGTCTCTTACATCAAGGTCGCTAAGGCAACCTCACACACGCACACTTCACACACACATAAACTTACATTTACTATGTTTTGTTTTGCTCTGTGTTTCTCCTTCTGTTTCTGTTGGCTTTTTAGACCTTTACGCTCTTTCCTTTGTTTACACTCGCGCTCATGTTTCAAGTGCAAATGAGTTTGTCTTTGGACGATTTCTCTCCCCTTACACCTTTCCTAATGCGACGTAAAATTTTCAGCTATTTTGCAAATTTTCTTAGTGGTTTTAATATTAAGCTCGTGGCATTTGTAACGCTAGACGCGCGATCTTTGGCCCTAAGAGTTTGAGTACAGCTTCAGGTTATGCCTGGGGGTGGGGGGAAGGGTGTGCCAGGCAGTCGACTTAAAAACTGCTAAGCACTTTGGCCACGCTGCCAAGGAACGTCGACTTAAGCAGCTTTCAGGCTTAGCTGGCGGCAGACAACGCCAACATATTGGCGGAGCATTAAAACATTACGCATACGCCATGGGTGCCAATGGGTTGTCGGGAGCAGGGGGCGCACCCAGCGGGAATGAGAAAAAGCCTCTTTTGCGGCTAAGTAAAAGACAGATAAATTATCATTTTTTGAAACATGACAAGTGCGCAGCAGAAGAAGAAGAACAAGAGCTATGCTATCAGCAAGGCATGTGTCGTGTCAAGGGGCCATAGAACTTAAACGCTCGCTGGATTGACAAGAAATATTTATTATTAATAATAAACATGCAAGCCACGCCAGTCGCACTTGCTGACTTCATTATTTATCGCTTTTTAGTAGCCCCGGAAGAGAGACAGAGCCAAGGGGAAATGGAATGAAAAACGCAAAGCCAACTATTAGACACACACACACTAACGCACCCATAGTAAATATATTATATAAATATATATAGTAAATTTGTGTTTGACTTTTTTGCTACTACTTCTACTACTTTTGGTATTTTTGTGGCACATCCGGCTTTAGCGGGTGGCCAGTCCAGTTCTGGGTGGCCTTTGGGCCATTTCTATTGCTTTTTGCGCAAGTTTTATTACTGTTGCCTACTTTCAGGCATAATATAATTCACACGCCTAAGCCGCAGGCAACTGACATGCGCACGTAGCGCCAGCAGTAGGGGAAATAACTAAAAGAATAGCTAGCAATAGGAAACGAGGCGAGACGAGACGAGGCGAATGTAAAGAATGAAAGCCAGAAGAATGAAAGCGACGCGTTGAAATACGCGACTTTAGCCATTTTATTAGCAGTGCGTGTTTTTTTACTATTATCGCATTTAGCCACACACACAAACACACACTGACACACACACACACATACAGTTAGCCACATAGTGTGTGGCAGGCACTTGACCTTAGATTGCCGCTGCTTTGGGGCAGGGCAAGCGTTGCCTTTTGTGTTTTTGTCTGAAGCATTTACATTCCTCTTAACATGCGCAATATATTTTGACTTGTCAGTGAGCGAGTGTGAGTGTGCGAGTGTGTGTGTGTCTGGCTGTGTGTGTGTGTCTGTGTCTCTGTTGCTGTCATGCATACAAATGCAAAGATAAAGAATTTATATTTTTGGCTCTTTTGCTAAATAAATACACACACTTATACATACACAAATATCAGCGAATATACTTATGTGTATGTATTAATATTATTTCATACATATATATTTATTTTTTGTGTCCTGTTGACCACCAAAATCGACCTGACCCGTCATAAAGTGGCTGCCTTTGTGCTGCTGCTGCTGGCATAAATATTTTGCCTACTTTTATGCCTCGTTTTCCTTCGCTTTTCTTTTTTGTTTTTTGTTATTAATGGCGCGTTGTTATTGTCTGCAGGCTTTTAATATCCTCAGCGCCAAATACAAATAAATAAATAAAAGTATATGTGTGTGTGAGTGTGAGTGTGCACAAATTTAAACTCAATGCAGCGTGAACCGAAAACTTTGACGTCAGGCACAACAAACAGGGCGCATAAATTACAAAAGGACAATGCGCATGTACTCAGCAAACACAAGCTCAAACTCAACTCAAATACAAATACAAATACGTATACAAATTCAATAATAAATACAAACACACACAAGACACAGCAAGATAGCAGTGTGTGTGTAGAGTATAAGGAGGATTCGGTTACGGTCTCAGTATCACGGATTGCATACGCATGCCTAAAGTATGAACTATAAAAATTTACGAGGCAATAAAAGTGCGAGCTCGCTTCGCTGTGTTTTATAGCTCCAACACACACCCACACACACACACAGACAGTAGTGGCAGGGGGAAAGGGGGAAGCACCTATAAGTAGTTGCTGTAGACTTTGCTCATTTTGTT
Source organism: Liodrosophila aerea (assembly GCA_035045005.1). Lineage (NCBI taxonomy): Eukaryota > Metazoa > Arthropoda > Insecta > Diptera > Drosophilidae > Liodrosophila > Liodrosophila aerea. The sequence continues at coordinate 241,131 of JAWNNL010001042.1, forward strand.
GCTACAGCTCCTCTCTGGTTTGATTCGATTTTTCACACACACACACACACACACCCACACAACAAATTTGACCCCAAGTAGGTGACGCTTCAAGGCCAAGCTCATGTGGAAAGTTTCCTGTATTACGCACCGTTGATTGATTGATTGATTAAATTCCATTTTACAGCACAGCTGCAGCTTTCATTCAGTTAATATAACCCACCATGATGAAGAGCCAGAGCTCTTTTCGCCTTTTACTACAACTTTATTTCACCCGGCTCTCTTTTTTTTTTTGGTTAGTCATATTCCAGCTGCTTGAGCACGCAACGCATTAAAAACATAAAAACAACAACGAGCATATATAAAATGTATATTGGCTTAACCAAAAAAACTCAAAAGCTCAACTCACAACGCAGCGCAGATTGCCGTAAATTCAATTTCAAGTAGAGGTCAGTTTGAACGTCCGCCCAACCGCCCACCCGCCCACTCATTGCCATCCTTCTGCCTCTTCTTTCACTACCCACTCTTCCCACTCTGCCTGGGCAATCAAAGTTTGCTAATTAAAGTACACATCAAGTTGAGAATGAGCTCTGCACGAGTAGAGTAGTTGTGCTTGGTTAAAATTAAAATTAACAACAGGGCGTATACTTAATAAATTGCCTGCTGACCTGGCTTTTAAATTTTTCACAACTAATTGCCGAGCGGGAAGCCAGAGTGTAGTACTACTATTAAGTGCTTAAGACTTAACAAGCACTTGCACTTCACGCAAGTAAGATGGATCTATTTCCCCCTGAGTGGAGTTGGAGCATGAAAATAATACGAAAATATACAGTGCGTTTCAGAATCACAAGACACTTTAGAGTATGTTAAAATAAAATTAATAGGAGTCATGCAAAAACGATTGGTAGAGGAGGTTCTCGAAAGTCCAAAACGATGGGGAATTCAAAGCCAAGATAAGAAAATTTCGGCTTTAGAAAGCGTTAATTATCAGGTATAAGATATATACAAGTGTCTGATGATTATGAAACGCACTGTATGTTTATTAAATTACAATAAACAGTGAAATTCAAGTATTTAATATTAGCATAATTTTCATAATTTTACTCTGCATTTTTTGTTAATTAAATTTATGCTTTAAGCTTGTAAGGTTCGCCGTCTCAATGGTATTAAATTTAATGCTCTGCAGACAGCAGAAAATTCAGCAAATAAAATATTGATTTCCCAGCGAAAGTAGAGAAAGAGAGGAATTAAAGACATAAAAATAACATTGCAATCCGTCTATGGGGACAAATGTTTTCGTAGAATATTTGAAAACTTTCCAAGTATTTCATTGTGTAAACTTCATTAATGAAGAGCAAGCAAGCAATTCGCCTCCACAATTTGCTCGTACTTGTGTTCATTGTAATTATATGAATGTTAGACATAAGGACATTGCGTGTTCGAAATAAAAACAGCAGCAGAATAGACAAGGACATTGTGTGTATTGTGTGTGTGTGTGTGACAAGTGAAATCAATAAATGCCATGTAGATAATCGTAAATAACACGCTGAGTTTGGTTGTCAATCAAATGCTTTATTATTTCAACAGTATCAGATTGCGACAGAGTAATAAAGAGAGTGGCTGCAGTCAGTAGGCGGGGGGGAAGGAAACGGCAGGTGAAAGTAAGTGAGTAATACAATCAATTTCAGCCAGCAATTGCAGTTACTTAGGTTTGCTGATTATGCTCGAAAAAAGTCAATCTCAGCTGTGCAACTCGAGTGTGCCTCGAGGGGCGACCTTTAATGCAATTTGTGCAGCTTACGGCTTATTTGTCGTAGTCCAGCTTAACATGTTCTCTTTGTTCTTCCTTTTGATTACAGACCAGAAGTCAATACTCACAGATAACGATTGGAAGAAGCTATGGATGCGCGGCGCTATAAATGCCGACTCAAAATTGGATAATAATCTCGACTCCAGCGACAGTCCCATGTTCGAGGACAGCGAGGTAAGTTCTCCAAACTGACAGACAACTTGACTGACTATCGGACTGACTGACTGACTGACGGATTACTCCAAATAGTGAGTGGGCAATGAAGTGTGCTTTAAATGCAAATTGAATGGACGCGAATGCAGCAGACGTTGCAGGTGCAACTGCTACTGCTACTGCTACGTGGTGTGGCATGTCAAGGACAGATGACCAAGCAAACTTTTAGCCAGCAACTTTTAGTTTATCAATATGCTAATTCATGGCGAAGAAGAAAGAAAGAAGAAAAACGATGTTGGGAGGAGTCGAGCAGTCTAATTACCATACAACATGAAGACGCGCCAAGTCTAATTAATCTTTAGTGCTTATTTATATTTCATTCGCGCTGGCTTCGAATCTAATTATCCAAATAGCAGTGGCACGCCACAACCAACCGCAATTGCCTCCCCCTTGGGCACAGATCAAGCATATCAAGCATATCCTGATATAATTTATATGGAGCTCAGTGTCCTCCCCCACTGACTAACTGACTGACTGACTAATTGTGCGACGTGGCTCGCATTTGGGGTCTTACTACAGTCTGCACATAAAAAATGAACTTTTAACTTTTTGTCTTGTGTTTCTCTCTTCTCTTCTCCCACAGCTGATGGCGCACAACACGACCGTCCAGCTGGGTGGCACCGCCTTTCTGGTCTGCAAGGTCTCCGGCGTGGATAGAGTGGGTGTAAATTGGGTTTGTTTTTGTCTCTCTAATTGTGCCGCAGTCAGCTATAGTATAGTATAAAGCGGCTTTCAATTTTCCCAGCACTCTTTAAAACACTCATGCATGATTCTATTTGATATTCTGTTGCATTTCTTTAAACACTCCACCTCTGCCTCTCTGGCGCTGTTCAAATTTTAATTTCAATTTCCAGTTTATAATTATAAAGCGTTTAGCATAGCTTATTTGTTGTTCTGGTATTTTGCTCATGGAAATCGGGAAAATCGAGCACGCAAATGTCCAATTTGTTTGGCAGTCGTCGAGCACGAAATACTAATACGGAGAGCTTAATTTGCAGCTGAAAGCCAGAAAACATTTGCCATGACATTGTGTACACTTTGTTTGACATTCAGCGTTTGCTAACAAGCAATTAAATACTAAATGCGACACGCAATCTCATGGACTGAGACGGGCGGCCATAATTGGGCCAGGCATGTGCCAAAATATCAATTAATCAAAGCATACCGAAACAAACACCAAAGAGTCGAAAAAGCAATATCAAAAGTTATAGCCGTAGCTATAGGTAGAGCAAAAGTAATACTGCAGTATTACAGATATAATCAAATAGTTTGAAGTTCTTTGAAAGGGTTACTCATAGGTCACATATTTTGCTCAATTAATTATAGGTATAGCTATAGGTAGAGCAAGAGTACTACTGCAATATTACAGATATAAGCAAATAGTTTCAATTCCTTTCAAAGGGCCACTTTAAGCGCACACATGTTCTTCAGTTAATTAATTTTCATAAAAGGTTCTTATGCTTGAAACATTTATTAAAAGCTAGGGCACTTTTTCGTCTAGTATTCCCAATTTTTCCATAACTTAATTTTGGCATAAATTAAATTAGAAAAATTCCCATTTTAAACTGAAATATGTCGAGTCATTCCACTCAGTCTGCAGTCTTTTGGGCTGGGCTTGAAATTCAATATCCAACACGCCCCAAAAGTATGCAAAACTTTTCTGCAGCTCAACAGAATGACAGCGCAAATTTGATACATATCAAATAACAACTAAAATATATAAATTTATCACATTATTAGTATTCACTTTGGAGTGTAAAATATATTATATTATAAGTTTATACATTTCCTTAATAGAATTCGTTTAAGCAGCTACTAAGCCAAGTTTTAATTGATTTCATTGCACTACATAAGCTACGGCAATAATTCGTTTCTTATATGCATAATACTGACACACATCTTTCAATTTATGGTCCGACACTAAGCCAAGTGCAATGGCTTGTTGAGGCCCATTAAAATGCAATTAAGCCATAAACAAGACACGCTCTGATCTCAGCTTAATATAAGTTATTTCACATTTTATTGATTTACCGTCTCTGAGTGCTTTTTATAATCAACTTTATAAGGCTGACAATATGTTTCGCTAATTGCATGTGCATGTTCGAATACTATACACATATATACATGTGTATGTAGTATGTATTCCCTACTTTCATTCGCTTGCCTCCAATTAACATTTTGTACTCGGTTGGCCCCTGCAATCGATAATAAATATTTGTGTGTTTGTTTGTATATTTTTTCTTTAATTTCTGCTGTTTTCTCTCGTTTTTCTGCAGAATCAAATTTCTTGGATACGCCGCCGGGACTGGCATATATTATCCTCTGGCGCCCAGCTCTATACAAACGATGAGCGCTTTGCGATACTGCACACGCCCGGCTCCAACATGTGGACGCTGCAGATAAAGTTTGTGCAGCGGCGGGATCACGGCATGTACGAGTGCCAGGTGAGTGGAACGGGATGGGCAGGGGGATGGGGATGGGTTGGACTCACGTCTGGCAATTGCATATATTTTATGCATGCAATGCAGTTGAAATGAACTAAAGTGCATTTGCATATGCTCCATTTTGAATGGGAAGAGGGGCAACAGTTACGCACACAATATTGAGGTTTTTGGGGCTTTACTGTGTTTCGCTGATTTTGCATCAGAGTCGACTCGATTTTTCACGCCGCATGATTTAATTGTAATATGCAAATGCAAAATATCGGGTAAAGTCCATGCACACACACATACATATGCAACAACAAGAAGAAGAGGAAGAACAACTGGGCGCTTCCTTGCACCATGTTGCCTGTCCATGTGTCCAGCGCGCTCTGTTGGTTTGCTGACGTTGACAGGCTCGCCAGCTGGCCAGCCGAAACCATGTGGCTGTCAGGCACAGACACAGACGCTGAGACTGCCAGATAAACTGGACATTGACAAATTTAGCCAGTGACTTGCACACACACACACACACACGCCCCAGTGGATGTAGTAGTAGTAGTAGTAGTACGAGTGTGTGTGCTGACATGCATCCCCAAGTAATACAAAAGTAACCCAACACACAAAGCCGAAAGTCATGCAGATATACTACTACGAGAACTACTCACAGAGTAAGGGCGTGTTTCCCACACACACACACACAGCCACACACAGCCGCACACACAAAATAAACCAGGCAAAGTGCACGCAAGGAAAACAATCAGACTCCGATAGCAGCAGCAGCAGCAGCAGCAGGAAGACGGAAGCCGGAAGACAACTTACCGAAATGCAACAAAGTTGAAATCGCCTGAAATGGACACTTGACAGTGTGGCACTGTTTGTGCAGCAGCAGCACAAGTGGCACTCCATATGCTCCCTGAGACATTCAGCTGCAACTTCAGCTCCAACTCTAGCTCTCAAGAAAACGTAGCTTCAATTTCAAAATTGTTTGCCAGCAATTTCAATATGTAGCGAGAGTGAAGCTACACAGTAAAAAGTGCTGGAGTAAAATTAAATCTTTTACACCCCATTTAAAACTATTTTGGAGTTAAAAAAGTGGTTCTCTGAATTTTTAAACTTCTGGTTTAAAATCAAAACCAAAATGGAGTAAAACTAGCTGGTCACACTCTCATTTCAAATTTGCCGCTCAATTTTTGGTTTACTAGAGTAGATTTGAATCCAAAAAGGGTTTAAAAGCCCTGCTCTCGCTCGAAATGTGTGCATACATACACAGAAGAGTTGCAATAAACGATAAGTTTGCTCTCTACGCACACATACACTCAAACAAAAAATAAAAAAATAAAAAAACGTAGTTCTCTGCCTGGACTTGAACCCGAGTCGTCCGCATTCTGCATTCTTGCAATCTGTTCATAAGAAATGTATTTGGGATGTGCAAACTGTTAAAGTTTTGTGGCGCAAGGGTCTAAGTCGACAGTGAACAGTGTTGCGTGTGTCAACCAAGGAGGAGTCGTGAAGTTCAAACCGGAGAAGCCGGACAAGTAAATTTGGTATGTAAAATTAAAGATATAATCAAATTTAATTGATGTAAAAAATTTATAAAATATAAAGAAAAATTTATAAAAAAAAAAATATTATAAAAATATTCAAAATATGCATCATATGTAATTTGGCGGTTAATCTAATGAGAGGAAAAAATCATGATTTAAGATTTTTGTAAATCTAAATTTGAAATTATGGTCGTGATTTTAGATTTTTGATTTTTTAGCATCTTATTTTAAGCTGAATAAATTAAATCCTATTTTGGTTTTGATAAAACTCCTCTCTTGGTTTAAAATTAAATCCAAATTCGATTAGCGTTCAAACTATTTTGGTTTTGTATTTACACCAAAATTGGTTTAAATTGTGCACCAAGTGAGAGAGCAACGCTTATATGTGTGTGTATACCAATGCTCTCTTTGTGTACTCCAGCTGGTTTAAATTTAAAACTTTTTTGGATTTGTTTTATATAGAAACCAAAATAGTTTTAATTTTACTCTTTTTTTTTTACTGTGTAGGCTAAGTCCGTCCGCCTGTCCGCCTGTCTGTCCAGCTGTCCATCTGTCCATCTGTCTGGCAACGAGCACTGCATGCAAATATGCCGAAATGATTATTCTCCTTCTTCTTTTCCATCTTCATCCCACTTCCTTCTTCTTGCAACTGCAATTGCAATTGCTGCTGCTGCCACTGCCCGCCGGATATTTGGAAAAGAAAACGTGTAGCCAGAAAACGCCAGCACTTTTCCTACATAGTATATACATATATATATATATATAGAGAAAATGCTCTCGTTTTTGTTTCATTTTGCGTGCCAAATTGAAATTGTTTGATTTGCATTTCAATGAGTGAAACATTTCCAACAGTCAAAAAACGTATCCAGGGGGAATGGATAGATGGATGGAGCGGGGGAAGCTTACAACGAGTGCCTCTGCTCAGAGTTTACTGATGCATTAACATTCGAGTTGATTAGGAATGTTTAAAGCGAATAAATATGAATCAACTGCAATTGCTGAATTTGTGTTTTCTTCACTTTCGTTTCTCATTTTTACTGAACAGGTCTCGACACCGACTGGCATTATTTCGCACTTTGTGAATCTTCAAGTGGTTGTGCCCGAGGCATTCATACTTGGTTCCGGTGAACTGCATGTCGACATGGGCTCAACAATCAATCTCGTTTGCATTATAGAGAAGGTGAGTGCGCATTGAGACCGAAATCAATTTACTGACACACGGCATACAACCCCACTCCAATACTATACTCCAATATACACTATAGCTGATACTACCTGAACACTTTCAATCCCACACACAGAGTCCCACACCACCGCAGTACGTGTACTGGCAGAAAAACGATCGCCTCATCAACTACTATGACTCCAGGCGGGACATCTCCATTGAGACCACACCGGGGCCACGCACACAGAGCCGTCTTATCATACGCGAGCCCCAAATCACCGACTCCGGCAACTACACCTGCTCCGCCAGCAACACCGAGCCAGCTAGCATTTATGTCTTTGTATCAAAAGGTGAGAATCGCCCAATGACCCAACAGCTGCTGCTGCTGCAAATTTGCCCAAGTGAAAATTGCACAGAGCACTGACTATTTGCGAAAGTGATAAACACTGAGAGAAAAGGCAGGCAGAGTAAAGAGTTTATTTTTTATATACTAAATTCAAGTGATTAAGGAATGAATAACCAATTGGCAAAGACAAGGTTAGAGCTAGTTATTCCTGGTTTTGATTATTCTCTGAAATGAATTCATTTTAGTTTTCCATTCTACATAATTTCTGTATGTCTCTCGGTGAATAGTGAAAATTCAAAATATATATACTATCTTATAACAAGAAATACAATGTTTAACAGCTCATTGCCACAGTCAACATAGTTAGAGTCAGTTATCCCTAGGTTAGATTATTCCTAGTAATTCATTCTATTTAGTTTTTCATTCTACATAATTTGTATATTTCTCTCAGTAAAGAGTGAAGATTCAAAATATATATATCATAATAGCTATTGGCATTGTCAACATACTTAGAGCTGATATCCCTAGGTTAGATTATATCCTGATATAATAATCTATGTTTCAATGAAGAGTGAGAATTCAATACATCTTAAATGGATAATATGAAATGAAGTGTTTAACAGCTAATTGCCATAATCAACATAGTTAGTCAGTTATCCCTAGGTTAGATTATTCCTAAGAATTTATTCAATTTAATTTCCTATTCTATATAATTTGTATTTTTAATAGCTAATTGCCATAGTCAACATAGTTAGAGTCAGTTATCCCTAGGTTAGATTATTCCTAGGAATTCATTCAATTTAGTTTTCCATTCTAAAGTGATGATTCTAGATATATATATTATAATAGCTATTGGTATTGTCAACACAGTTAGAGCCTGTTATTCCTAGGTTATTCCCAGAAATGAATTCAATTTAGTTTTCCCGTATCACATTCTGTATAATTTCTCTCAGTGCTGTTGAGAGTACTTGCTAATGCGGCGCATGTTGCATGCTACAGTTGCAGCTGCAGTTAAATTTGCAGCTTGCAATTTGCAATTTGCATGTCTACCTCGCGGCCAAATTGAATTTCTTGTGATTTTAGCATTTAAATAGCCATCGCCGGCGATAAGCAGTGTAAATGAAAATATGCAAATTACCTAAGCTAAGCCAAGCATCGCCTGCAGCTTATTAAAATGATAATGAAAATGCAACGGAGTAGAGCACAGTTTGCATCCAACTGATGCTGCTGCTGCTGCTGTAATTCTCGACAAAATTCTATTCTAATTCGAATTTATTCTCGCTGTCATCCCCAGGCGACAATATGGCGGCAATCTCACGTCGCAAAACCTCCTCGGCCGATCGCATCACGCACATATTTAGGTCGATGCTGGCGCCCTGTTTGTTGTTAAACACGGTGGTCGTAAGGTGAGTACAATGCTTGTCAAACTGTAACTGTAACTGTAACTTGTGAATTCAAATCGTTTTATCTATTTGCAATTTGCACGCTGCAGACGCATTTTCTTGACTTAAGAACCTTCAATACGAAACCAAATGACATCGCAAAACAAAGGAAAATATTAAGTATAACACACAACACACACAAGATGAAATCCTATTTAAGCTATTTCAATGTTAGTATTTAAACGGAATATTATATAAATACTTATACATGCAGATGAAAAGAAAAAGATAATACATAAATCTAGCGTAAAGTACTCGATTAAGTCCAATAGCAGAAACTGTGCATTCAAGTGTATAAATCATGTTTAATCCAATCACAACTAAACCTAATATACATACTAAACTAAATACTAAATACCAAATACTATATGTAATCATGTGTATGTGTATATGCCAGGCATTTACGACAAGTTTATACACTTAGATTAGTCTAAGTTTAGTTCGCATTGTCATTTTGCATAATTGTGTACAGAGTAAGTTAAAGTGTTTTTATGCCATACGAGAAATTAGTTTAAACTACGCGTAAATACTTCAATTTGTTGAGTTATTTATTTAAGCATTTCCGTTTGAAATTAAACATAGTTAATGCTTATTTGCCTTGCCAAAAAGAAAAACGATTAAAACTATCATTGGCCGCTTTTTTTAGTCCACCATGTTTAGGGTCTTAATCTCTGCCAGATGAAATCTAGCAGAGCTCTAATCTCCGACCCAGAACATATATAGAAAAACAAATACACATATACATATGCATATGCAAATTAAGTACTCATACTCGTACTCGTATTTATGTCATGGAAAAACAGAAACAGAAAAACGTATTTTGCATAAGTAGCCAATTTCAGTCCATATGAAAAACGAAATGAAACGAGTTAAAAACACACACATACCAAACGTTATTACAACTGTTACAAATTACCAATTGAAGCCCCAAGTATATAGAGAAAATGAATAAACAAAAAGAGCAAACCCAACAACTACAAACGAAACTTAAATGATAATTAATTGCATTATTAAGTTTGTAAATAAAATTGTACTGCAAATGGCATGGCACACACAACACAGGAAATAAATAACACAGATACATGCATTGAGAGTGTAAATAAACAAGATAAAAAGGCAGTCAATACACAACATAACACACACACTCACACACACAAATGACTGAGACAGCAGTGTGTAAGTAGAACCGATTGGCAGGCAGAGAGATGATAGAGCCAGATCTTAGCTATAGCTAGCATAAGTTTCAGCAATCAGCCAAATCCAGCAGAGAGAAAGTGAGGCTTACTTTAGATGTTGCTGCTTCAAACTAACTAGACATAGCGAATCACAGAGAATAAAAAAAAAAACACAGAGTTTAACTTAGTAATCGAAATCGTTCATACATACTTTCGCTCTCTCCACACACACCATCAACACCTGGCACACCTGAAGAACATCTGCATCTACGTAATTCAATCATGTACAATTTCTCGACTGTTTTTAGCATAACATCCAAGTAAACTAACCAAAATAAAACTAAAATAAAATAACGTGAATGAAAGCAACATATTTGTGTGTTAAAACAGATTAAGTAAAAGTAAAAAAAAACAAACAATTCATTAAAAGGCAAAACAAAACTATTGAAATGCATAATAAACAAATGTTGAAATTTTCATGAGATTTAAATAGATTCACTAGTGTGAAAAGCAGCATTCGATATGAGAAATTAATAATAATATTACTATAATATAAACAAAGGTCGAAGCGAAATCATTGCGAATATACAAATCCAATAGTTTCCTCCATGTGTATGTGTATGTGTATGCCTAAAAGCCCATTTAAAGCCAGCACCTTTCATTTGATTTCAACTCCCACAAATATTAACAACAAAAAAAAAAAACAAACCAATACATTAAAAGAATCTATATATATTCGTTTGGTTTCCACTGTTAAGCATTTCCACTGTAAATATTTTAATTAAAGCATATTGGTATGGCCGATAATGGCCATTAACTAATTAATGGAAAACATGCAAAATAATAAAGCCAGAAATTAATATAAGTATGTACTTTATTCAGAGAAGAAAAAAATGGAGTAAAAAATTGAGAAAAAAAACGCAAAAAAAGAGGGAAATCATTTAAAAGTTTTCAATGTAAATGCTCGTGCGCATAACTGTAAAATTTAACTCGAAAAAATAAAAACCAAATTTGATGAATATGAATTTAACAAATTTACAATTAATATTTTGTTCTCACCCTCTCGTCGGGTCAGATATAAAAGCAAAAACATAATATGGAAAGAGAAAGCATAAGGAATAGCCATACAATGAGAAACCAATATGGAATGCATTGAAATAAACCAAAGTGATTATCATGAGAAAATAAATGTAATTTAAATAATAACTAAACAACCATAGACTTTGATTCACTTGGGCGGAGCGGAGCGAGAGGGAGTTGTGCAGTGTGTAGCCCAAAAGTAGGCTACAATTATTTTCGACGACTTTTGCCACGACGCCAATCAGCCAGCTGGCGGCAATTGAAGTTCTCAAAATGGCGTCAAATCGACGGCCATTGTGCCCGGACGCGTGCCATAATTGGACGCCATTGTTGGCACACACACACACACACACACACTCACAGAATTCTGAGAAGCCCATTGGAGAATTATATTTCCGACATTCTTCGAAAGCTTTTGGCAGTTTGCTTTCTGTCAACATTTTATTCAACGCGCCGCCGTTCATTTCATCAGCAAACATGTTGCACTTAAGCACATACAAACGCCCACATCCACACCCTCCCACACACACACACACCCAGCCAGCACATTCAATTCACATTTCTTAAAGGAAAACTTTGGATCGTGTACAAAATCAAATGCATTGAACGCCATAGCTGTCCCCCTGCCGCACTGTCAACCCCTCTCGACCAGGGCCAAGCAGCAAACTTTTGTGGCCACCAAAGTTTCGGGCAAATCAAATGAACCCCGAGTAAATTTTCCATGCACAAATGCCAAGTGGAGTGGAGCAGAGGAGCCAGCAGCAGTAGCAGCAGCAGCAGCCAGCAGAGAGCGTAAAAGTAAAACATTGAACTGCAAAAGTAATGGAGAAATTTCAACAAGAAATTATACTGCACACACATACGCCTGCACACCAAACATACACACACACACATACTTGTATGCGGGTCTTGCCAACTTGGACATGAAGCGGCCTCTACTGAGGCGCAAAAAACTTTACGCTTCATACTCTTTTGTGAGGGTATTCTGGAATGCGATGGACTGCCTAAGCAAGGTAATTTTCAGTTAACATAATATATTAATTGATTTATTGTAAGCAAATTACTTATAAAACTTTGATTCTTAAATTTTGTTTAATTACATTTAATTCCTTTTTTCAGTTATTGTGAATTGTGGTCTAGAATTAAATTCTACTGAATTCTAATTCAATTAAATTTCCATAGACTTATATAAGTTCTAGGAACTTCTATTCGTACGACTCATTGCCAGTTTTACTTAGAAGTATAAAGAGCGGAATTCTTTATAAATGACTTATATACAGTATTACTTAGGAGTCCTAGAAACAGACTTCTTTATGACCCATTCCCAGTATTACTTGGAAGATTTAAGAACAGACTTCTTCATATAATTCTCATTCCCAATATTACTTGGTAGTTCTAGGAATAGACTTCTTTATCTATGACTTATTCACATTATAACTTAAAAGTTTTAGGAACAGATTTCAGTATATATAACTGACTCCCAATATTATTTAGTTACTTAGTAGTTCTAGGAATAGACTACATAAGACTCATTATCAGTATTACTTATAAGTTCTAGCAACAGACGGACACTTCTTCATATAACACTCTTTCCCAATATAATTTTTTAGTTTTAGGAACACCCTTCTTTATGTATGACTCATTCCGAGTATTACTTAGAAGATTTAAGAACAGACTTCATATTATATGATGACCCATGCCCAGTATTACTTTAAAGAAATGGTTTAGGTATTGATGAAATATTTTCCAATTAGCTAAAACACATTTTTCCCATTCCATCGACTTTAATAGCTTTTCAGAGTATTGAATCTTCGTTATGCACTTCCAAAAGCAAACTGCTTTTGGTTTCTTTCGTCTATTTCTGCACAAGCAGCCTAAAATGCTCAAATTGGCTGTTGACAGGCCCAAGTTGAGTGTGTCGAAATACTTCGACATTTGTGAGCCAAAGAGTGCGAGCGTAGATGGAAAACTTTGGCATTTCTATTTTCGATTTGCTGTTTTGATTAAAAAGTTTCGTTCACGTTAACTACAGCCCGAGAACACGCCATGACTGACAACAGTAAACGCTGACTAACTAATTTTAACTGACACTTTAACTTAAACTCCTGCATTAAAATAAATGAAGCACACACACACTGAGCTGAGTGTGCTTGACATTGGCTCACAAAGTTTATGTTTTGTGACACACATTATGAAAATGTTAGGTAATCGAATTTTCCAATGCATTAGGTTTAATGATATGGCATTACTGCCAATGCACTGCACACATCAGAAATGATTATGAAATTCATTTAGCTAAAGCAAAAACATTTTCATTACACACAATTTTCACTCGTTTATTGCAGCAACAATTTCTGCGCAACGACAACAAAATTTATCAATATTTTATAATTTCATAAAATTGCTTTTGTTAGAATTTGAGAGCGCATTAGCAGCAACAGCAGCAGCAACAGAATTAGCTTTAGCCTGTATACAATAATTATGTATATACCTCCTGTGGTGCACAGTCAATTGGGTATACATACAAAAACAAATAGGATATGGAAATGAGTATTTGTATACAGGGTATTACTCCACTTTTTCCCTTTTTCCTTTCCCCTTAACATTTGCATTTGTAAATGAAAACTAATAGCCAAAGGCAGAGGGTAAACTTTATAAAAAAAAACACTTATAATTGCAGATAAATAATTCTGTTGAAACATTTGATAGAAAAGAAATACCCTAACGAATTCCCAATGCTACAAAAATAAAGAATAACAGCTGTAAAGCATTCGCAAACAATTGAAATCCTCGGTGATGTATTGAATGCAATCACAGTTAGGGATTTGCTGTCATTTAATGCATAGTAAGCGATTCTTTAACATCAGCTGGGAATGTCATTTCAAAGACTTCTTTATGTTGCATAAGCTACAGCTCAACTTAAGGCGAAACTTGTGCAGAACTTGTGACGGAACATTCGATTACAATTGCCATGGCTCGAGGCAAATCAATCAAAGTTTTGTGTAACGCCAAAAGTGCACACAATAAATTGCAAATAGCTTGGAATAACTGTAATCAACACACACACACTCGCAGATACAGACGTAGAGACTGACGGCAAGTGCAAGCAAGGGCCAAGCAAACAAACAGAACGCAAAACAATCATTCAAATGGCGCACATTGCGCATACGCTCGGTGGACACACAGAGAGACAGCGAGTAATGCGGAGGCAGAGTAGGTGGCATTAAGCTGTCGCTGTCATGTTCTTTGCTGCCAGAAATTATTGTGCATTTGTGCAAATCTATGCCACGTGGGCGTGTCACTTTCACATCGACTGCCTGCCTGCCTGAACATTTGTGGTAATTGATTGGAAAACATCGCGGCGCAGAATGCACTTTCAGCTCCTCAGCGCCTCTGCCCCTCGAACCACTCCACTGCCACTTTGCGTAGCAATTGTTTAAAAGCTTTTGCAATATGCTACAATATTGTGCTTGTTGTTCGCTCTGTTGCAAAAAGTTTTGCACACAAAAAAGCAAACAAAAATGCGCGTATCTCGTGTTTAGCACTTCATATTTATTACCTGTCGAGTGCACTCAAATCAGTTGCACTCGCCTGTGCCCCGTGTTGGCATTCAATAGGAATGTTTCAGGCAGGGCATACTAAGGGCCAAAGGGCAGCTGTGCTCACGCTGGTCAGTGTAAAAAGTTTACTCCTATTTTTTTTTTCTCAGTGCTTTGATAAGCATAATTGATGATGCAACCGTGCGCAACAACAACAACAGCAGCAGCAGCAGCAGTAGTAGCAACATCAACAGCTGCACGCCATAAAATAAAGCCAAAAGCCATTTACGTGGTTGCTCGCCCTTCTCTCTGCTCTTTATGCAACCCTTTTGAAGAAATATTTGTGCACATATTTTATGGCACATTTGTGTATTGAGCTCAAGTGGGGGAAAAAAAGAAGTTATCATCAATGCTCAAATGCAAGTGCATCATCACGTCCCAAATGCTGTAATTCACTCTAACCCCAGACATGCCTCACTCATACTCACACTCGGACAGCAGTAGCACTGAAGTTGAGTAGAGCTTAAGGGCATAAGTTGAATTCTTACTTTACTGGCATAATTAAAAAAGTTGGCCACATGTGCGGAGCAGCTTTCACTTTGACTGCGAACGCTCAAGCGCTTTTTAAAGTATGCCCCTTAATTTAATAAAGTTTTCAAAAAACAACAACATTCAACATTCAACATCAGCATAGCACAACTTACAATTAAATTAAATGTTCATTAATGCTCACAGCTGTGTAATTTCAGTAATGTGAGAGAGTGAAGGAAATAGCACAGTTAATAAATCAAATAAAAATGTATATGGAATGAACCTGTATTCCAGTTAAGAAACTTTATCAAGATATAAACTTTATCAAGATATAAACATATATTACAGAAAGGTAAGAGTACTTATGCATTAGTTTAATAAACTTAAAAAAAAAGTCTGCAAAGCTACAGTCAGATGCAACCGACAGTAGAAGACCCTGTACTTTCTTTACAGCAGCATATACATATACTTTCTACTTAAGGACATCGTCCTATCTATTTAACTGGCCAGGATACAGTTGCGATCAACCCCTTTGAAATATTTTTATGAAAAATGAACAAGAAAATATACCGCCGAAAGGTATAGTTCGAGGTTCTAAAAAAGGCACGTTCGTTGACACCCTATTCGTCAGGATCACATAGGATACGGCTGAGTTATAGTGAGTTTTCCCATTTACAAAAAAGTCCTCTTACCTCTTACCTCGACTGTCTAAAGCATCTTCGTCCTTTTGATTGCAGTTTATTGTTCTAGATCACCAGTTCCACAAGTAGTAAATAGTATATATGTAGTACATAGTATAAAGTACATCTACATATAGTTGATGTTGTTGCTTTAAATTTTTCCAATTCACTCAAATTCCTATGCAGCAGCCAGCTGAAGTAACAGGCGAACAGAAATGCGTAGCAGCTGACTCTGAAATTTCTTAGCGCAGCTTAAAGTATGCTACACAATTTTTGAGCACAACTAAAAGTATGCTACACAATGCTTATATTCTGCGCGGTTCACTTCAAATTGAAATCATTAACCGTTTAACTTTAAACATTATTTGTGAAAGTATTCAAATTGGCTAGCAAAACAGCAGTACAACCTTGGCTGGTTTGGGTTTACAGCTATCTAATGCGTACCTTTAAATACTATATATAATCTGCGTATTTTGAACAGATTTATGGCATTATAGCAAGTGTCTAAAAAAAAACAGCAATATATATAAATATATATAATAATTTAGCTACTATATTTCAGCATAGTACAGAGCCTAATTCAATTAAATATTCATTAACTAAAACGGCTCAGTTGATAAATCAAATGAACATGCATTTATAGTATAAAGTATGACCCTATATATTCAGGTTAGCTATTATTTGTATTAGCAAAAAATACTTAATAAATCAATTCATAAATTACAAAATCAATTTACCTTATTGCCACATATAAATTAACATTTGAGCACAGCATACTTGGTATTTGTATGCAGGAGACGAGTGTATTTGCTTACACCGGATGCATTTATGCATATATTTGCTGCCTAATTTCCAATTCTCATTAGACAGAGCTAAGTTCAGTGCGTTTAGCCTTGATACACACACACATAGTATATACATACATGTGCGTTAAATCGAAATCATTAATTTTAATGAACAGGATACAAGTGCTGGGGCATTGTAGGTGCATCACATTGGGAATATGATTGCAGCGGCACACCGAACCTAGACCGTAACCTCTACACACATAAATACAGCTGCAAATGTTGCCAACTAATGAGCGCCTCCTGGGTGTGGCACACACACACACACATGGATGAGTGTGGCACACATTTGCAGATTGCATTTCGCAATAATTGACGCGCTTGGCAACAACTCGGCATCAATGTCAGAGCTTGTTAAGTAGGCGGTGGCTTGGCTATTGACATCTGCGTGTGTGACCTTGCCTCATCTTAGCCACGATATGCATGCAAACTAGCCACTACAGGCTAATGTCCATTCATCCGTCTGCGGTGCTCAAGCCACTGACCAATTGGCAGTCATTGAACCCCAGAACCGACCCTTGTTACCCGAAGTGCAAAGCTGTGCTCATTACGAAAAGCAAACACTGCAGCTGCAGATGGGTGAACGGCATTTCCCCCACCCCACCCCGAGTCGCATTTTATTTATATTTTTTTCTTTAATATTTGAGCTGTTTTTCCGGCTCAGCACGTGTTTGTTATGCAAACAAGTTTGCCCCCGCCACGGCAGGAAACCATCGACATGCGGCACTTATAATTTGTTACAGTCGCTGCAAATAAACAATAACACTCTGATTGCCTCGTACTCAGTGTCCGTGTGTGTGTGTGTGTGTGGGAGAGTTTAAGTAGGATGTGTGTGTGTGTGTGTGTGTGTGTGTGTGTGGGGCAGTCCAAGTAGCCAGCGGCGTTTGCATGCAACTTTTATCAAATACTTTGCGACATGCAAGCAGCAGCAAGTGGGGTTGCACTCCCATACTCTGGCTGTGTCTGCTGCTGTTATGAAATCAAATATGCAAAAACATACACACACACACGCACACACACAGCCGTACTTACTTATACGAGCTCAGCATACATACAGTGGCGTTTCGAATTTCCGCTTCCGGCTATTTTAATATTATAAGCAAAGGCATTTTATGCTGAGCGCAGCAGCAGCTGACGGCACGGAAAACTTTAAGACGGAGTCGAGTCGAGTGGAGAGTCAGTATCAGTATCAGTATCCGATCCGACTGGCAGTCACAATCGCAGTCAGAGACCGAGTCCTGGACCAGACCAGGTCTGTCATTTGCCAAGAAATGCCATGTGTGCGTATGCATATGTAAAGTAAAACAAATGCTTATGCAAGCACAAAGAGGAATTCAAGAATTATGGGAAAATATATAAAAAATAAAGTATGTATATATGTATACACAATATATAGTACTATAGCTGCAAGGCAGCACTCGTTTCGATCTGCTTGTGTTTTTTTGCGCATTTGCGTTTTCGCATTTAAATTAATAGGCCGCTGGGCATTTGTGTTTCATTTGCGCATAAAATACGTTACACGTTACGTATACGTAATGTATTGCAGCTTGCCCTTTCCCTTTCCCTTTCGCTTAATTGCAATTTGCAGAGTTTGCTTTTATGTTTGACGGAAAAATCCACTTTGCTGTGATATCCGGGACGCTTGCCATAAAATTAAACAACTGCAGCGACTTCCACTTAAAAATTCGCGAGCTTCAAAGTAGTTTAAATTCATTGCCGTAGCTTTGCGCTGCTCCAAAAGAGATTTATGGCCAGCCAGAAGGAGTTGGAGTTGCAGTCACAGTCAGAGTCAGAGTTGAAGCTGCTCTCTACTCGTATGTGGCACGTTACTGAGGTGTTAAATTTGCCATTTGCATAATTGATAAAGTTGAGGGCAGAGCGAGAGACTCAGTGAAACAGGTGGAAAGACACCAAACCAAGTCCAAGGTATTAAACTGTCCAAAGCCAAACTGCCTGGCGCCAGAGTGCTGCTTAGCATGCTGATTTCTGACCTATGTCGGATGTTCGCATGTCATTTCCAATGCAGAGAGCCCCCCACACTCAACCCCCCTCTTAACATTTTGCCGCATAATTCAGATTTGAGCCATTATGGGCCACGAACTTCCTGCCTTCAACCAGGGCCCAGGGCTCCTTTAGGCACTCTACTTGGCATGCGGCGAGTGCATAAATTCTTAGCACTCCGAGTATTTTCTCACGTGCAAGCACTCCACTCCACTATTGCTGCGGACATTGAGCTGCTTTCTTTAACTTTTGATTTAGTGTCGAGTTTGGTTGTTGCTGTTGCAGTTGCAGTCGCAGTTACAGTTATACTTGCAACAACATTTTACTGGCTGCAAACAAAGTTTTATTAGTTTCTGCATTGTTCAGAGCTCGACCGGATGGTGGATAGAGTGAATCGAGTGACTCAAGTTCTTAGCAACTATTTCAAAAGAAATCAAGCCTTTTAGTTTATAGTATTACCGAGTGACCGTGTCCCCCTCATTGTCCCATTGTCATAAAGATCAGAGCATAAGTTCAAGCACCCCTCCATTGCTTTTGATTTGAACCCGAGACAAAGTAGAGCCTGTTTACGGGATAAATCATTGGGTAATGGATTAAAAAACAAAGGCACTGATATAAAGTTTAATTAGCGGAGTGCGTAACACGAGTCAGGTTCATTTTAAGCCTTTGAAAACTTGGCGTTAATTAGTCTAATTACCCAATAAACTGAACTGCGCGCCAGCTGTAACAACAGCAAGTAAAACAAAACACAAAGCAGAGCGAACGAAAACAGAATACGAAAAAAGTGCAAAAAGAAATGCGGAAAATGTTAAAAGGCAAAATGAAAAAGTATAAAAATGTTCCCAAATGAGTCATCAACACAATTCATCATCTCTATGCAGAGCTAGAGGCAGACTGAGGCAACTGAGGCAACTGAGTTTGTCGACAAGACAGGCTCAAGTTTATTTATGGGCGCAGTGTGGGCGTGTGTCCGTAGAACGCATTAAAATAAACTGTTTATGCCTCAATATTACGCCAGGCAGCGACGTCTACTGCGACTGCGACTGAGACACACGCTCATCACCACAGCTTAGCTCAGCTACGCAGCTCCACTGGACCCAGACGAAAATCAAATAAAACCAAAAAATGGCGACTGTGATCACTCTGCTCAACATGGCCAAGATAAGCATGAGGACTACGACTATTAAAGACTCTATAACGCTTAGTTTTAACTCGCTTTTAGTTATGCTTAATTCGCTCAGAAATTAACATAAATTAACACGACTAAACGACAGAGGAGTGAGCAGTGGGAGAGTCCTCTATAAACTTGATTAAAAGATGAATTAGTTTTTATTTTTATGTGTATTATAAACATCAATTTAGATGAATAAACTTTCATTTTTATGTGCATTATAGACATAAATTTAGATGAATTAATTTTCATTTTTATGTGTATTATATACATAAACGTTCTAAACTATACCATCAATTTTTTATATATAGTGTTTTACTTGCATTGCATGCACTCTCAACTCAATTAGTTTTTTACTTCTAAAGCTCTAGCAAGTTGTTAAGAACCTACATCAATACAACGCGTGTGTGTGTGCTGTGTGTGTGTAGATTTGCAATTGGAATTCGTTATGTGGAAACGCTGTTGACTGAGGACATTTTGTGGTGCGTGCCGTTGCCTAATAAACTTCACGCACAGCCATCCGCAGCTCGTGGTGAGAAGTGAGAAATTATGCTGACTGCTGAAATGTATGCAATAAAAATTTTTCAGCTCACGCACACACACACACACAGGCACAGAAATGATGGCCGCCATGGCGACGTCTATGAGAACTGTGTGAGAAATGGCTGTCAGCTGACGTGGTAGAGGCTGGGGCAGGGGGCACCGGGTGAGCGTAGCACGTTGGCTGCTGTTATTAATTTGCTAGCTAGAATTTAGATGCGCCAAATGAGGCGTACTGCTCTTCGGCATTTAGATAGATAACAACAGCAACAGTAACAGCAATTACTACTAATACACACACACACACACACACACACACACACACACACACACACAGACAGCTGCATTGGGGACACTTCCCCTGCGACTGCAATGCGGCGCACAATTTCATACTTAATCTGCGCTGGCGCTTGGAAATTTAATTTGCCGCTGATTGATTACAAGCGATTTTGTGTAATGTCCCCAACGGCCCCAAGTACTCACTCCCCAACCAGCAGCAGCGTATCTATATCTATATCTATATAGTAGTATGTCTAGCTGGACAACTTGCTCTGCTCTGCATTATTATGGCTCTTGTGTGCGCCATTTGACTTTTAACTGCTCACTCGGCAGTCGATAGTCGTGGAGAGATTGGAATCAAACTGTGCCCTGATGTTCTCCTTAATGTTTGTAGCAACATCAAACTATATTTGCTTGTTCAACTCCATTGAATATGCGAATATCATTTGCGAAAAGCGCAGCATTTAAGTGCCATCTCTCAATCGCTATTCTCTATTTTTAGTATCTGTACTCTGAAGAAGTACACGAGGGTCTATTAAGATTGTGATTGTGATTGGACGCAAAGTAGCCCGTTAAGCCTGGAGGACGAAGCCCAGTCTGTCGTTCGTCTATAGTATCTATATTAGGCATATGTTAAGCGGAGAGGGAGAGCCGCAGCATGCATGCGCTCAGTGTGTTTGCTTGCTACAAAGGAAAGTACAGGGTCTCCCACTGTCAGTTACTTGCGACTTTAGCTTTCCCAGTCCTTTTTTATTTGCTCGCTGCTTAGCAATTTGTGTCATGCACTTTTAGTATTTTCTTTAATGACAACGATTCGAAATTAAATTCCTAAACTGCGCTTTTACTCGACTCTGCTCATTTCCTGGCGATGGCTGGGGATGGCGGGCGATGGCTCTCGCCCTTGGCTGGCAGCAGCAGCATCCTGTTAATTTATTGTCTTGGAAATCTAAGGGCATTTATATATCTTAAAGTTTGCCAAGTTCTTGTCATTCATTCAAGCAATGCCTTTTTATTGAGTTATTTCTTGGCATTGAATGAATTTATCTGCGTTTGAACAGCATCCAAGTGCATTTCTCTTGCTCTTTATCTCCGTTTCTCATCTTATTAGCCAACAAATTCGATAGTTTATGCAGGCAAATCAAATCTCTGCTTCTATCTCTCGAATTTCAACTATGCAATTAAACTATTCCTTGGCCAAAAATGCCAGCATAACTTGAGAAGACTTCGAGTTGGCATTTTCATTGCTCATTGCTCATTTCCTCACTTCCATCTACCACGTGCGATCAGATCTCAGCGCAGTTGCTCTGGCACTGAGATTAAACGTATTTTAATACCAGCCGGCCAAGTCATAAAATACTAAATTAGAATACATAAAAACGAGCTGTTTAATGGCACCGCCATCAAATGAGAAGTTCATTTCCATATCTCACAAATTCCCATGTTAACAATTCGCTCAATGTCATATTTTACGATACTCTCTTAACCAAGAGGATACAATCTTAAATGAATGCCACAGTCGCATTTTAATTGTCTTTAAGGTGTGTGTATCCTTTACACGAAACTACACAAGCATATACTTATGACAAAGAGATGGATTTTTTATTGCGAAAAGGAAATATACTCCGGCCTTGTTTAAATTATTAAAAGTGAAATTCTGTTGAAACTCTTTCATCTGATGGAACGCTGAATATGCATTAACCACATACTCAAGCGAGCATCCTTTGATATGAATGTGCAACTGGCAGTCGATAATGACGACGATTCCACGAAATAATTTCACTGCTCCATTGATGAGTTTAATTACAGTATATATACTCTCGATACTCCACATACCATATACAGTGCGTTTCATAATCATAACGCACTTATATATATCTTATATCTGGTGATTATTTCTTTACAAATATAATGCGTATGCATCGGAGCTGTGAAGTCATCAATAGAATTTTGCGTTTTTCCATTGAATTATTTTTCGTATGCATTTTTTTACTGATGCGACTTTTTAGTGTTTCATTATCAGAAGACACCCATCCTTTGAACAAGTAATTTTTATTGCATTTTTTTTTATATTTAGTATATCGTCCGCGACTTTTGAGAACCTCTACCAATCGGTTTTGCATGAAGACTATTAATTTTATTTTAACAAATTCTAAAGTGTCTTATGCTTATGAAACGCACTGTATACTCTCCATATAGTAAGCATAGCTTTAAAGTAAATCCCCAAGTGAAATTTGCTTCGACTTAAACAACTAAACACACATGTGAGAGAAGTAGTAGATATGATTGTGTAGTGCAGACTCTTGAAAAATGCAACGAATGTTAAATAAATTCACTGGCGGGACACAAAAGACGTCTTATTATCGTGCTCTCACAACTGAATGCGAGTGCATAAAGTAAACTGTGCGAGAAATGTTCACTTTGTGCAGCATTTCAGTCTCTCTGGGGGTTGTGCACTCAAAAAAAATGACGATGATGCTGCTGATGATGATGCTGATGATGATGATGATCAGTGGCAAGGAAACCAAGATTGAGGAAAAAGCAATGTAACTGAGCAAATTGCTAACCGGATAAAGAACATGGCATAGAACAAATCGATTTGCCACTGAGAGAACTGCATTAGACAGTCAATGGGATATTGTGGTGACTGAGGCACTGACAGCCTTAATTGACAGGCATTGCGTATACGCCAGGTGGGCTGTGAATATTTGCATGTGGTCTAGTCACAGCAGTGCATAACTAAATAAAAAATGTGTACTGAAAAGCAGGCTCCACTCTTTTCACTACCACTGCCAAAGTAACTGGCATCAATCAGAGCAAACAAAAGCGTCGTACAGTGAATGGCATATGGTACTAGTATATATCATGCACTAATTACATGCACTACACATGCTAGATGATGCCAGACTGAGGTCACCTTTTTCTTCAGCCAATCAAGTCTGTTTGCCCAGGCAAAGGTAGATTTCAAGGCACTGCCAGTTGCTGCTGCTGCGGCTTTTGTGGTCAGCAAAACTCGGAAAAAAAGAGGATTAAAAGAAATTAAGCAAACGCTGGCTTTTGAATTGAGCTGAGCTGAGCTGAGCCTAGCATAGAGTTAGCCCATATCCCCCATACATATTTATATTTGTATAAATGTCTGTATGTGGCTTGAAGCAGTAGTATTTCATGCAATCAAAGAGGGCGGCGTTTATTTGCTAGCATGCAAAATGCAATAAACATGAATTTCAGCCCTCGTTGCCATTAAACGAAGCATGCATTTTTCTACGGCAACAACACAAAAAGCAGAAGCATGAAGCTCAAGCAGAAGCAAACAGAGGCAGTTATAAGAGCGAGGGGTAAACAGAAGCGAGGAGTGGGCGGGGGGGATTGGGGGGTTGCCATGGACAGAGAGCAAAGAAAAATGCAGCCGAGTGCCGGGCTTTGTTGTCCATTTACGTCAACAATTTCATTGAAGCTGGCAGCACACAGAGAGATACAGAGATATAGATACAGATACGTGCAACTACAGATGCGATACGGATATAGATACAGATACAGTTACAGTTGCAGTTACAGTTACAGCTGCAGATACAGCAACGCATACAGGAATACATTTGCTCCGAGTCAAAGCCTGAGCTTGGAGCCGCTATTTGCCAAGTAGTTTCAGATAGATACATAGATAAAATTGAACTGGGATTTGGGGATTGCACAAAAGTAACTGAGCAAATTTCCGCAGCTAGTTGAGCTTTGTGCTGTGCTGCCTGTAACTGCTGTTGCTGCTGCTACAGTTGCTGCTACTGCTAAAAACCCAAGCAAATTGAATGCTGATGCGCTGATGCACATAGCAACAACATCACGGCCAGGCCGAGGCCACTAAAAGTTGCCCAAACTGCCACTGACTCGGTGTGTGTGTGTGTGTGAGTGTTTGTATAGTCGTGTGCGTGTGTGTCTATGAGTGTGTGTGTGCTAAGTGCTCTAGCAATGTGTTCAGTTCAATTTAAAGCATCGAGCCATAAAACCAAACGTCACATTAAGCAATTAAAGACAGCAAAAGCAATGCTGCTACTGCTGCTGCTGCTGCTGCTGATGCTGCTGCTGCTGCTGCTGCTGCTGCTACTGTTGCTGTTGCAATTTACAACAACAGGAAATTGCATGTGGCACTCGACGCTAATTCACACCGGAAAAGCGGAGACGCGCGAGCTGATGTCCGCGGCGCTCGCTCTCAGGACATCTTACTGTCCATGAACTGCACGCTCACTGGGACACACACACACTCACACACATAGATACACACTCGCACACACACACACACGTGCATAAATTGCAATCTACACGGGCAGAGCATTTTCATTTAATAATAATGCATTTGCCATTGTGCTGAACTGAGAGTTGAGAGCCGAGAGCTGAGCTGAGCTGCTGCTCCTTGGGCTCCGTTTCGTGTGCGTTTTGTTTTCATTTGAGATTTGCACAGCTGAGCCGCAACAGCAGTAGCAGCAGCAGCAACCACAGACACATTTCATTTGCCGCAGATGCAGCAGCTTAAATCTTCATTAGTTGTGATTTCAAGTTTCAAATTAGCACAGATTTTTCTTATACCTTCTTATACTTATTGCGTTAATTTTTCACACGGCATGCCATTGCACGTTGCTATGCGGTTTTTCCTCTTTGTTGACTGAGGCTAATTAGCCTGGCTAAGATAGCAGCGGTTGGCTAGCTCAACTGTAAGGATTTCGCAGAGAAACTTTCAAATGTTTTCAACTGATTTGCTAAAGCAGAAAAAGGTAAATGATTGTAGTTGATGGTAGTGTGTTTAAGAACTACAAATCAAATATAGTAATGTGAACTCTTTTTCCACTTGAATTAATAATCGATTAGAGGATTTACTTTAGCTGGAATCGATATATAAACAAGTAATAATTCTTATAAAAAATCAATAAATTGTCAACGCAATAGAGTCGTCTTCACACCGGGTGAACTAAGTGAAGAAAGTAAAGTCAGAAAGTGAAGTCATTATAGTACTTCATGTAATCTGGCAAACCTATCGATGTTGGCAGTCCCAAAAACTATCGATAGCAATAATCGTTGAAGTGGAAGTAGACGTTGAGCAAGAGAAGCTGAGAAGTCGATCGACAAAATAAAGTTGCATTAAATAAAAGTAGCTTAGTTGTTTAATTACTATCGCAATTTGGCTCCCATCTCCCCTCCAAACTTTTACATATTCCCTCAGGGGGAAACATCATATAAATACAAAATTTCATACAAAATCAAAACTCAATATTTGATTTGTAACATAGATAAATCCTCAAGTCGAAGGCCTTAGCGGTCAATGCTCGTTTTAAATTAAGTCCTGTCTTTAATACTAGATTTAATATTATAAATAAAATAAATAATTACTACGGTGTGCTAAAATAATTACTATAAATTCTGAAATATGGAATTTGGTATTACTAAATGAACTAGTTTTATTCATTACACTCATTCGATATACATACTTATATTTAATCCAAAAATACTCTATTTATCACTGACATAGATGTAACGAGCGGTTAACAGAGGCTGTTGCTAACAGAATTTCTACAGTGCAGAATGAGTACTCTGTAAATCGTATCGATTGGTCGATACGCATTTTTGAGATTGGTAATCGAAGAGGAAGAACTTCAGCGCGCAACCAGTATACTTTAATCGATTTTTTACTTTTCTCATTTTGCTTAAACTCTATTAGAATATTATTAAAATATTACTTGAATATTAATTATTGGAATATTATCTAACATCAGAAATATTTGTAGTCTAAATGAAATGAAAATAGTATTAATATAATCAAATCTACTACATATCTATGATAGACGTATGATATTTTGTGTTCAATAAATGACATTACAAAACTCAAATTAAAGCCTGCATATTTTGAAGCCATTCCTTCACATATAAAATAAATCTCACATTAGTGATCAACCCTAAAATTATGTCATTTAAAACATCTTTATTCATAGTTTAAACTATGCTCTATAATTGAATATATAAACTATATAATGTTTATTAAAATTGCACTCTAGTTGCTGGCCAACTAATGTGCTCAATTATTAATCACACTCGAAATGTTCACATAGTAATTTACTAGACATTTAGGTACAGTCAGTACAGTATATAGTAGTCTGTGTGCAGTTCATAAAAAATGCAGCTTGTTTAATGAAATATGCGTTATGAATTATTAAGCAAACTGCAACAAACTATGCAAATGAATTGTTTAAAGGTCTGCAAATTATTTAAATGAAATGGAACGAGTAGCACACACAGTGGGTGGTGGGTGGTGAGTGGGTGCTTGGTCAGCCCAGCTGTCTACTACGCCGACTAAAAAGCGCAGCATATCAAATGCAGGCGAGTGAATTATTATCTCTCCACTCGGCTGCTGCTGCTGCATTTGACATTTATGTGCTTTTAGAGGTAGAGCAGAATCGCGAGACAGGCCCACAAACTCCACCGGCAAGTGACAGCAAATATGTGGGCGTCACACACACACAAACACACACACAGAGAAAAAACACCTCAAGGTGAGTCAGCTGAGTGTGAAAGATTTATGTGAGCTTTGTGGCGTATCAATTTAAACAATCTGCAAACAATTTTTGGCAGCTTTCTAAATTACGATTGTTATCTTGATTTCCTAGCTACTAGTATATTTTAATTTCATTTGGAGCAGCTGCTGCTGTTGGCGCTTTCAATCGCACTCGCAATTCAATTTGAATGTGAATTTGGAATTTATTTATTTTTAATTTCAGCTGGATTTAATGCAGATATCTTTATGCTGATTTTCACTTTTCGCTTATTTGCACAAATAGCTGTGAGAGCCCGAGAGTATGGGCTAAATTAAGCATAGCCACAACTAATCCTATTTATGTTTCAATGCAATAAAATCAAATGAATGCAATGAGTGTGTTCGTTTGTTCTTGTTTCGACAGCGGCCTATTTGATTCATTTCTATACACTTTTTATTATATAAATAAAAGCATGACAAATTGTTTATTTGGTTGTGGGGGAGTGTGTGTGTGTGTGTGTGTGCTTTAATACTTTGCATTTCACTTTTATTTTGGCAGTGCCAATCGATGGCATTAGTGGAAAATCAATTGAGCGATGGCAGCAATCAAAACCGTAAGCCATGAAACCAAAACCGCACATCAGTTGTAACCCATGTTGTGTGTGGGTGTGTGTGTGGGTGTGAATCTCTCTGTTTGCATTTGAGCTTCGATTGCCTTTGACAGGCATGAAATATACGATTTTTATTCAATCTAGCATAGTATTTTTAGTCTAAAAAATATACATATACAAATATTACGCATACGCCCCGTTGTCCGTTCGGTTAGCACTTTGGCCAAGTGTTTTCCATATTGCCAAATACGAATGACACATGCTAATGAGAGGCAGCAACGCATGTTTAGCATATAAACATTAGGAGCTCAGCTCAGCTCAGCTCCAAATGAAAAGCGAAATTAATTATACGCACTTTCGGTTTCAGTTTCAATTTCTGTTTCGGTCTCGGCTAATTTGGGTTTTTGTACTTTTCTCATGCACTTGGCCCTCGACAACGTCAACGGTAACGTCAACGCATTTGCATTAAGCACTTTTTTCACTTTTTACGCTCTACCTTTACCTTCTGCTGCTTGTTTTGTTTGTGTACTAAATTACGTGCAACTATTTCTTATGCGCCTGGGCTTTGTTTCATTTGTCTGTTTGTCTTTCGGTGGTTTCTGGTGAAAATTCTCAACAAAATTTATCACTTTCATTTGAATGGGTTCCAAAAACTAAACCGAAAAAAAAGGTGGCAATAAATTGTTACATATAGAAATGGAAAGCGCTTGACCAAACACACACCACGTGTGGGTTAATGAACCCTGACTTGGGTCAGATGTAGCGCTTAAATTCTAGGCAGAAAGTTTGGTAAAGAAGCATTTATCATTTACATACTATACACACATATATCACTCGGTTTAACAAGCTAATAACTAACTACTACAACAGATTGTTAATTTAGTTTAATGAGAATACGAAACACGTAAATAGAACCCAGCAAAATAATAATAATTATGCTAAGCCCCGGCAAAACAGAAGACAGCAAACCGAACATGTTATATGCGCACTTAACATTAATTTCACTTTCTTCCACACACACACACACACGCACACACACACACACAGCTTTAATAGCATAAGGGAAAGAAAAAAGTAAATATAAAAATAAAACATGTTTGATATCAACATAATTAGTCACGTAGTTGTTATGTTTGTTTTAATGCGACGACGAACGCGTTCATAATGTGGCATTATCATTATGCCAGCAGCAGCAGCAGCAACAACAGCAGCAGCAGCAGCATCTACAGATGCGTGAAGGTAGCGCATTAATCCGAAAATGTTATAAAATAAACAAATTACCCATAAAGATGTACGACAGAGCGACAAATAGACGACAGCGGGAGGGGGAGGAGGCTCGACAATTTTGGCCAACAATTTTACTTTCAAATATTTGGTAATTGGCTGCAAGAATGCGAGCAAATTATTAATAATTTTTATACGAATAATAATGCATAATTAATTTTATAACTACACGATAATTATAGCCTGTGAAAGTCAGGCAAATTATCAGCCAGAAGACAACAATTGAAATGCCCATTTGGTCAGTTGATTATCAGGCAAGAACAGAGCCCAGCTCATACAGTCATAACAATGAGGCGTCATATGGGAAAATAGCCACAAAGCCGCTAAGTAGCCAAGGAAAAGATGAAAAATGAAAACTAAAAGATTGTATCTAATGTGGCAGCACAGACAATGCGAAGAAAAATATGTGTAACTTGTTGGAAGATTTATGCAGTCGCTAGAGACACCACAGCACAGCACAGCACAGCACACAGAACTTTCACAGAAAGTTCACATAGCACAAGACAAAGAGACGGACGGACAGTGGGACTGACAGACTCTGTCTACGTGAGGCGCATGCGCATGTGTCTGAGCCTCCATGCGCCAATTGTTGTGCCGAAAGTAAAATTAGCTGCAGCAGAAGAGGCGTGAAAATTGTGTGAATGAGCATATGGGAGTGTGGGATGGATGGATGGCTGGTTGGTGCAACACTTTGTGGAGTAATGCACACTCTGCTGACTGCTGACTGAGTGACTAACCAGTACAGCCTTTTGCCTTTACCTTTGCGGCAAGTTGAAACGGGCATGACAAACGCGTCAAGCACGTAATTTGTGTCGCTGGAGCAGAGCTTGAGCTGCCACACAACGGAACTAAGCTCCAAAAAGCGAACGTTAGTTATGAATATGACTTTCAGCCAGTCTGTCGTATGTGAGAGTGCGTGTGTGTGTGTGTGTTACCAACAACACAAGAACTAACGCTGACCTTGCGCTAGAAAAGTGTTTTTGTGGCTTAAAGCAAGGTGTACTACACGTACCAGTATTCCATACTCTCTAGACTCTACTTCTTTTTTTTGGTTTAGTTCGGTCTGGTCTGCGCTCTTTTGTGCGGGGATTTCGTACCGAAATGGGCGAAAGCTGAATGCCATTTTTGGTTATTTTCACCCACGGTCGTCAAATGTAGTGTGTGCTCGTCTCTCAGCTTAAGCGATGAAAGCGCCGACGACTACCAACACTACTAGCTGACTACTGACACTGCTGGCCATTTATCAAAAGCTGCAATTGAAATGCCCAGCGCATGATAAATAAAGCCAAGTAATATGCAGCATAGAGTGGCTCAACTAAGGCATACCCTAGGGAACGTGTGGTCTATATAATAGCCAATAATATATAGTTCTTTCGTTTGGAAATATAAATATAAATATATACTATATCGATTAGTTACTTTACAAAATAAAGCCAAGTAATATCCAGCATAGAGTGGCTTAACTAAGGGATACACTAGGGAACCCTAAGATGAACTGTATGCTGTATATAATAACTAATAGTATAAAAAAAGATTAAATTGAAAATAGAAATACTTTTAGAATTGACTGAAATATATATTCTATCGACTAGTTACATTCATTTCCTTTACCAATTATTAGTAAATGACTGAAGTGAACTCTTCTTCATTGAACATAATCTCATTATGAATGATTCCACCAAACTTTCACTCAGACATCAATAGTTCTTTCTCTGCTGCCTTTGACCATGATCTTTTGCATTTGACCATATTGTATAGACAGCATTTTGACCTCTCAAAATACTAATAAAAACCAACTTATATACAGAGCAAGCAATTGGTAAATATATATAGTTATAGTTCACATAAAAACTTGAATTCCCCTTTCTGTGTATGGTATAAATGATAAAAAATAATATATACAACTTTAATTTGAAAATAGAAATAGAAATATATATTCTATCGATTAGTTACCTTCATTTCCTTTACCTATTATTAGTAAGAGTCTGAACTCCTCTCCACTGAACATCATCTCAAAATGAATGACTCCCTTTCAATTCCACGAATTACTACTACTACCTCAATAGTTTTTTCTCTGCTCCCTTTGACCATGATCTTAAACAGTTGGTCATATTGTATAGACAGCACTTTGACCCCTCAAAATACTAATAAAAACCAACTTATAGACAGAACAAGCAATTAGTAAATATGTATATTTATGTATATATAGTTCGTTCACATAAAAACTTGAACTTCCCTTTCTCCCTGTGCCCTGCATTTTTTAAGTACTTAATTGGAAATTTCCAACTACCATCATATAAATTCAGAAGTCTCAATTGGCAATTTCTAACAACTGTCGTGCTATAAATTGTGAATGCAATTCCATTTTATGCCAACTACAGGTAAGCACTGAATACAAATACTCAAATGAGTAGCCTCTGAGGTACATAAAAGAACCAAGAGAAGTAGAAAAAATACAAACTAGATAACTTGGCCAATTCAGCAGATGTGCTTATAAGAAGGTTGTCATAAAAAGGAAAATATATCTCAATAAAAACGAAATCCCAACTTTTTTTTGGCAAGCCCTGGACACACACTAATGTAGTGAAATAATTTTGGTTAATCGAAAGTAGCGACGCACGTTTAACAACTCCGTGAGGGCCAGCGACACGCTGTGCTCATAAAAAGACAATAAAAAAGTGACATTTTGGCCGAATATACAGTTTCGGCCATAAACTGTGTGGCAAAACGGAAAACTCGGTGTCGGTGTCGATGTCCATGTCGATGTCACTGGTCAGACAGACAGCCCAGACAGCAAAATCAAATCAGAGCCAAAGTGGAAAACAACAACACGAACAGCAACAACAACAGTGGCAAAAACGGCAATATTGACAATTTATGTGGCTTGAGTTGGGGAGTCTTTATTTGGTGTCTCTCTGCCCACACGCAACGTGTCTGTCCGTCTGTGTGTGTGTGTGTCTCTGTGTGTGAATTAAGAAAAGTGCTTTATAAGTGCTGCTCCATCAAAATCAAACTTGAGCAGCTCAGGCGATTTCAACAAAACGAAAGTAGTTCTATGCCTCTGCCTATTAAGTTGAAGTTTTGTTGCTAAAATGAAAACATAATTACATGGCCAGCGCATTGTGCCATCGCACATTCACTCTCCACACAACAACCACACAACAGCAACAGCAGCAGCAACAACAACACGATTTTCATAATGCCAAATCGAAAAACGCGAGGCATGTCAACAGCCTGCGGCGGCCAAGACGTTCAGACGTTCCAGCCTGTCCAATCCAACTGTTGTCCAACTGCCTTCATTAAAGCCGCATGAAGACATAAAACTTCAGCTGAAGAAGATTTATTTAACAGTAACAAAATTCGCAGGCTGGCGACAAAACTTGGCCAGAATGGCAGCAGCAACAGTCACACCAACAGCAACTACTACAACAGCAACAACAACAGCAACAGCAACAACTACAGTAAACTAGTCAGCAGCTTTCATGCGGTTTAGATTCTTTCCGTTGTGTTATTGTTATTTCTTTGGCCATGTTTTTTATTCAGTTCTTTTTTGTTGTCTTTCATTTTGTAGCTATTTCTATTTTTCAACATTTCTTCTATGACTTTTTTATCTGTTTTTAATTTCCGTGTCGCAGGCAAAGCAAAAGCGTATTAGAGTATTAAATATTTTGTTATATTCCCTTTTCACATTTAATTATAGAAATTTAACAACAAAAACAAAGCAAAGCAGAGACGCTACTTTTAAAGGGTCTTACATTTTTTATACACTTTTTTATACACTTTTTTAGTAAATCTTGAATATATAGAAATAAATTATTATTATTTCTTGCTTTCTTAAAAGTTGTCTTTTTACTTAATTTCATAAAGCATTTCTGTTTAATTTCTAAACATTTATTTTTTTTTATTTTTTTATATATAAATATATTACAAAAACATTTTACTGCTGACTAAAAATCGTATATATTTTATATATTTCCTTTAACTCGTAGAGCAACCATAGTTCGTTCTTTTACTAATTTCCTCATTTGATTTTTGTCTTTCTTTTTTGTTATTTTTGATTACTTTGTTATTGCCCGATGACACTTTAAGCTGCGATGTCGTAGCCATAGCTATCGCCGCGTTTGTCGCCTGGCATCCACTCGCGTTTTGCTGCTGTTGTTGTTGTTGCGATTTTTTTTTATTAATTTTGTGTTTTCTAGGTCAATTCCGCAAACGGAAGCAGTTTGACCAGAATAAACTTTTTCCACTTTTGGCTTTTTGTGTGTGCACGCCGGGACCGCAACCAGTGAGTGACAGACAGACAGACAGACGGGATGGATGGACAGACCGACAGACAGACTGCCAGACAGATAGACTAACAAACAGAACAGACAAACAAACTCATAGATCGTCATAGAGAGCATTTGGCTGGGCGCCTTTGTTAGCGTCTTTTCTTAAAACATTATTTATTATGTTTTTTTTCTGCTTTTTTTACTATTATTATTATTCGCCAACTTTCTTTGTCAAGCGATTTTTGGTGGCAATGTGAATGGGTTGGGCAGTAGAAAAACTAAAAGAAAACTATGCATAAAAGACCACAAAAAGTGGCTATAAGACTTTTGCAATAATTAACTTTATGTTCGCGCGTTCATTGTGCGGTGTTTTTTTTTTTATTCCATCATATTTTGATTGAATAGAATTTACAACAAAAGGAAAAAAACAGATCTTGAGAGTGTCTGGTCTATTCAGACAGCGAGTGGCAGCAGATTTGCCAGGCGATTAATGCCAAGCAGCTGAAATTTCGTTAAATGGAAATAATAGAAATAAGCAGATCAGAGCAGAGCGAATCGAATTGCAGCAGCAAACTGAAAATCAATAAGCAATAAATATAAAATAAAGCACAGCAACAAATGCTATAGTGTACACACACTAGCCAAGAGCTGCGCTTTTATTTTTTGAGGTCACAAGAAACAGAAAGAAAAAAACAATTCAAAGAAAACACATTGACAAAATAATTAAATAATAGACCCTGGGGCGCAGTCAGGCGTTGCAGTTGCACACACAGACCAAGAGAGAGATATACAGAGAGAGAGAGAGGAAAAACTAATAGAAGCATATTTTCCTCGTGGACACAGAGGCCACAACAACAACAACAACAACAACAACAATAGCGAGAAAAATCAAGAACGGAAAATGTCCAAGCTGAAGCTGCGACAGCAAAGCCGCTTGGCTTTTGAAAATATACAGAAGAAGAAAAAAATATACGAAAAAATATATATAGTACTATAGTAAAAAGAAACATGAATAAATAAAATTAAATGCAGCATGCCCACTTAAGAGATGAGCATGCAATTTTAAATAAGAATTAAAAGCACAAAACTGTTAAATGAAGATGCAAAGGGAAAGCGGAGAAGCTGAGAAGCCTCGCCCGGTCAGAGCTCTTGGTATTCAGTATTCAGCACTCAGTGCATTCGTATTGAGTGTATTTGGGTTATTCGTTATTCCATTTGTTCATTGGAACGAAATTTCTGATCCGGACACTCGAGGGACAATGAGTAGCCTCCAGCAGCAGCTATGGAAAAACCTCTAACCGAATGTTCAATTACAAAATTGATTACCATTGAAAATTGAAAATTAAGTACAGTTTTGAGTTTTCAGCATAATTGCAGTTGATTTTCTCAGTGTATGTGTGTGTGTGTGTGTGGGGCGTTGTTGGAGCTCTAATAGAACTTGCAGTGTCATTAGAAGCAGCTTGATTAGGGGGCTAACTGAATGACTGACTGACTGTGTGTGTGTGTGTTGGTGTGTGTGTTTGATTTGAGATGGTACTATAAATGATTAAGTGAAAAAGACAAAGTCAATTGTGGACCGACATTGCTTTTGGCCTCTAGAGAGCCAATCAAGCCGAACGTCAGCTTAATTTCATTTAACGTTCAAGTAGCATTATACACAACAACAACAGCAGTAACAGCAGCAGCAGCAGCAGCAACAGCAGCAGCAACAATAGTAATGCCTTGGACTCTGTCTTCTAGTCAAAAGCAAGCGGGGCAAAGCTAATACCCTCTAATTGCTTTAGACAGCGAAAGACTTTTCTTTCTTTGAGGAAATATATTCTCCTTGGTGTAATCCCATTTAATATAGACTATTAGCTGCACATTACAGGGTATTAACAGCAACTGCTTAGCAGCAGAGGGCAAACGCAAATTCGTTTTGCATTATTTCGTTTCGATTTGGTTTGATTTTGTTCAGTTTTTGTGTTCTCTACTCCTCCTCCTCCTCCCCCTTTTGCTGTTCTCTATGCTGTTGTTCTGTTGATTTGGTTTATCATCAATTTTATTGTCACTAGGCATTTACGAGCGATTATTTTAGTTGTTGGTTTTTATGGCCAACAACTGTCGATGTTGCTGTTGTTGTTTATCGATGCTTAGGTCTTGGCCCTCGGCCTGTGATTATGTCCAATAGAGCTGGGCCCACAAAACAAGGCCTAAAGCAGCACTCGTTGCTGCTCTCGTTGCTGTTGTTGTTGTAGTATTTAATTTATAGTTAAACCAAACGCCAAAATTTGATTTATTGGTCAAAAGGTTATTGACCATTATGTTTCGCATATAACTCTCTGTTGTAATACTATTTGTTTGTCTTGTTGCTGTTGCTGTTGCCGATGTTGTTGCTGTCGCTGTTATTTCAGTTGTTGATCAATACAATTATGTGTAGGCGGCGCACGTTGACAATTGCCCGGCTGCAGCCTGTCATTGATTCTGCTGTTCTGGTTGTAATCATTCTTGTAATCGCTGCTGCCACCAACAATAAATTTTGCTATTTTGAGCGCTAAATGCATAAAATGTTTACAAAACCCGAACCCAACCATTGGGCCATAAATCAAATTATCGAGCTGACAATTGCAGGAGGAAAACTACGATGAGGAGAGACTAGCCTCTAACTGCCAACTCAATACACTGCAATTAACTAAATTCAGACTAACTAGTAAAGCATTTTTAGTAACAAAATTATCACTTATTAATATTACTTTAAAGAAACGCTTTTAATTAATAATATTATTGGCCAAAAACTAGCACAAGAGAGCGCTTTAGAAAGTGGCTTAAATCGTAGTATAGTATTTAGCAAGCCAACAATTTCGTTACATATTATACTATACACACTTTTGACTAATTAATCATCCCAACTATTAATAACAATGTTTATAAACAAATTTTACAAAATTTCGACTTGTATTTTAAAACATAATTTACAGCCAACATCAGTTAACATTTAGTGAAATTTTTAGCAGTTAAAGCTCTTCTTTACTATGTCAAATAAATTACTTAAAGTGTTATAGAAATTATTAGTCATTGCTTAACAAAAGGTAAGGTAGTTATAAGTAGAAATAAATTATAAATATTTAGAGAATTACACTATGTTCACAAATAGCCCTCATCACCCCCATTAAGTAGCAGAGTTAATCTTTTGTAAGAATTTTCTGTATTTCAAATATTAAGTGTAATAAGGTATATTACATCCCTATCGATCCAAATGCATCTCAAAATATCAAATGTAATATATTTCAATATTTTTTGACTTCTTTTAATATTTATTTGGCATATTTAGTCATAGTTCACATTAGTTATGCCTAAGTGAAATTTTGTAGCAGCTGAAGCTTTCATTTGCCAAATAAATTACTTAAAGTTTAATAGAAATTACTTTGTGTTGTTTAACAAAAAGTAAAGGAATTATAAGTAATAAATCAATAGTAAAATGAGAGAACATATGGGAGAAATGGAACAATGGACTAATGGAACCTCTCGGAGAAAGCAGAGTAAAGATGCTTTATTGGAACTTTTTGTATCTTAGGATATTAAGAGTAATACAGGTAGAAAATAAATTACTTAAAATTTTAAAGAAATTATTTTGCTTTGTTTGACAAAAAGTAGATAAAAAATAAGTAATAAATTAAATACAAATATGAGGAACCAGATGGGAGAAATGAGAAACCCTCTACACCCTTGCTTAGGAAGCAGAGTAAATTCGTTGTTGGAACTTTCTGTATCTTGAGATATGAAGTGTAATATATACAACCCTCTACCTCTCTTATGAGGTAGAGTAACGTTCTGTATCTCAAAATATCTCAATATTAAGTGTAGTAATTTGGAGTATTCTTTGTATTGTTCAACTATTAAGTTTGGCATAATTAGTCATAGTTTACTGCTAGCATGCTCAGACATGCTGCACTTGGCATACCTAAAGAGCAATTCGTAGTTCTTCTTCAGTTGAACACAAAAGTGCTAAATACCTTATGAGCTGGCAAATGCTTCCTTCTCATGACACACTTTAGAGTCATACACGCTCCCTGCCCCCTGCCCCCCTTTCTTGTGTTGAAAGTGTTGTACAACTGAGAACACAGAGACAACAGAGACAACGACTTGAATGCAATTGTTGCGCATTTTTACTTATGATACACGCTGGCATATTTCTTTCTTTCCTTCTTTCTTTCGGTCGGTCTGTCTGGCTGTGTTCTTTTCTTTACACAGATTGCGGTTAAACATGCTGCTGCTGTTGCGGCAGCAGCAACTGTCTGAGACTGTGTTTAAGGCTCGGCCCAAACACGCACAGTTGCATGAGCACAACTTGGCTGAAATGCTGTGATGCTCAAACGGTAAAATGCGTGCTCACATGCAGTCAGGTTGCAGTTAGCCAGAGATGTTGCCGAGAGTTGGGAATGGGGAGCTGTTGCAATTGCAGTTGGCAGGGAGTCCCGTAGAAATCGAGACACAGCGGCAAACTTTTGCTTATTTAACTGTTAGTGTGTGTCTTTTTCTTCTTCTTCTCTTTTTCTGCTTAACATGTTGCCACTTAGAACGGGCAACAGCGCAGGCGCAACAGCAGCAACATTAGCTGTGCGACAGCAACTTTTCATTTTTAACTGTCAATGGCAGTGTTCAACTCTCTGTCTCAATCGCCAACACACTCCGAGTAGTTTACTGTAACAACAACAGCAGCGGGCAGCAGGCAACAGTTGCAAGTTCAGCAGCAACAATTGCTCGCTTTGATTTTAGCTGCAGGCAGAAGAGAATGTTTAACCAGCTGGCCAAGTGACTTCTCTCCCCACTCGAGAGTTGCCCAGTCGAGTGGAGAGTCTGTCTGTCTGTCCGTCTGTCTCTCAGTCTGTCTGTCTGTCTGTGATTGAAGTGTAGCATCGATACAAGTGCATTTCACTTCGACTTCAACGCGTATTCTTGCAGCAAATTAAATCCATTCAACATTGCCCCCACGGCATTGATAATATTGATGTTGACGTTGATGGTGGTTGTTGTTGCTGCTGCTGCTGTTGCCCGTTGTTCTTGTTGTTATTGTTGGCTGTTAATGCTGACTGTTGCTGCTGCTGCTGCTGCTGCTGTTTAACCAGCATTTAACTTAAGCCGATTTACGATTTATGTGAGAGTTGAACAAGTCTGCATTTACCTGATTACCAAACTGATGCCGTGTCTCTCCCAACTCAAACTGTCTGTCTGTCTGTCTGCCCGTCTGTCTGTCTGTCTGTCCGTCTGTCCCTTTGTCCGCGCCTTTCTCTGCCGCCTCTTTTGTCAGTTTGTGCGTCTCATTAGCATGTGGGTGCCCCGTCCGTGTGCTCCTCGACTCAGTAGTTATGCTGGCCACAAGATGAGGTTGCTGCGGCTGCTGTTGCTGCTGCCGCTGCTGCTGCTGCTGCTGCAGCTGATAATGATGACCAAGCTGTTTAAGTCAGTTTAGAGTTTCCTTAGAACTTGCCGTTGTAGCGTAGTATAATAATAATAAAAGCTGAGGCAAAGCTGCAACGTCAGCAGAGCTCACTCACTCGGTCCACAATAGTTCTCGCTCCATAGTCAATAGTCAATAGGCATTTAGCAGTTGCAGCCATTGTCTCAACATAACGGTGCATGCAACGGTGCGTAATGGAAATGTCAACGGGCTGCACTCGGTCGGTCGGTCGGTGGGCGTGGTGTGATCGCTGATACAAGAGCAAAATCTGCTCAATCAGGCATTAACTAAAATTCAAAATTCTGTTGTTGCAACAACAACAACAACAACGACAGCAATTGTTGCATATTAAATGCACATTCATTACATTCGAATGCCCTTTGGTCAAAAATCCAATTATCGACTATGGTGAAGGGGCAGGGGAAGGGGGCAGGGGCAACACAATGTTGGGCAAGTGCTGGTCAGGTCAACGTGTTATTATTGACAAATGCAAAATGTCAGTATGAAAAATTAACTGAAAATCAACAGGCAACAACAACAGCAGCAACAACAGCTCCAATGACAATTGAAAATGTCAAAATTCGCGCAAACAATCAACAACAACATCAAGCAAAAACAAGCAGCAGAATGGCCAGAAATATGGGCGGCTCTCCCCACACTCCCTGCCTCCCTGCCTTGCCACACGCCACCCCACCCCTTGCTACAAAAAACAAACTGCATGTAACAAAAGTGGCGCAAATTGACACTGGCCAACAGCAAAGGCGCTGCAGCAACAACAACAACTACAACAACAACTTGCAACACCAACCTGCAACAGCAACAACATTATCAGCATGCACATTGTTGGTGGCACTGCCTGTCGCCACTGGCCATTGCGAACAGTCGACGCGACATTTGAATGCAACTGCCGCCTGCCACAGTCCGGCAATGGCTGCCCCTGCCACTGCCACTGCTGCTGCTGCTGTCGTTGTTGTTTTGGCAATAACCACTTGATAAATGATAAATTAATTGAGTACCATTGCCAAACAACAAAGTTTCTTCCACTGCCACATGCCCTATGCAAATCAGTGAGTTCTCTTAACTGCCACAAGATGAAACCGAATAGAATAGAATATAAACCAAAGCGGAAATACATACATACTAGCATAGTTAATATCTTCAACTCAAATACGTATTCGAATTAACAATAAATTATCTATTTGCTATGTTATAAATTACATTGCAATTCTCTTAACCAAATGCGACTAAACAGTGCAAATGAAATATATATCTAATCTCACTTCAGATACGTTTTATTTCAATAAATTTATGCATTTCTGTTCAACAAAAAATGCTTTAAATTTGTTGGCTAATGACAATACAAAAAGCAAAAGATAAACGATATGAAATGGCATAAATTATGCTTGTTAAAATTAAACAAAAAACGCTCTGTAAGGTTCAATTCAAAGGCAGAACAAATAAAGAATAGTTAACAAATAAATAAAATGTAAATTAATGCAAAAAAAAAGTTAGAAAATTAATAATTAATTTAATAGGGCACAAAAAATAGACAATTTATGAGTTAATTTAAAGAGAATATTTAAGGAACATTTAAAAAAACATATAAACTTAAATTGTTAGTTGAAAAAATTATAGAAAAATAGAATAGTGTTAGAGAATTA
Organism: Liodrosophila aerea; assembly: GCA_035045005.1. Lineage (NCBI taxonomy): Eukaryota > Metazoa > Arthropoda > Insecta > Diptera > Drosophilidae > Liodrosophila > Liodrosophila aerea. The sequence goes on from JAWNNL010001042.1 coordinate 281,666, forward strand.
AAAATAAAATAATTAAATTTGTTGAAATTTAAATCAATATATGGAACACTTAACTAATAGCAAATAAATAAATTAAATTTAAATTAATAGAAGAATTTAAGCAAATAATTTAATCATTACAGAATTTGTTAGAGAGGACGAAATAGAATAATATAGAATTAAATAGAAATATAATAAAGACAGAAAAGTCAAAATTAAAATAAAATAGGTAAGAAAAAAATACTACAAAAATAAATTATACAATATTAAAGTCAATATTACCATTAAATGAAAAGCAATAAATTGCATTGTTATTATTATAAAAGAAATCTAATTAATCTAATCTTAGTTCTCATGTGATACTCATAAAGCACCTAAACTGAAATTTCTACTTAAAGCAATAATAGTAAAACCAAAATAGTACAACTTGAACTTAGATAGTATTAGCTTAAGAACTTGTATATTAAATCTTTAAAATTAAAACTAATTTAAACAATTAAACAAATAGCAATGGATTACATTGTTAACATGAACATAAGACCTATCTAATCGTATTATCTCTTAGCTCGCATCCCAAACTCTGGCAGTTAATAAAGTTTAGCTTTAAATGAGATTAAATGAGATTAAAACAGCAACAACATTTGCTGCAGTGTATAACTGTAGTGTACTCACGGCATTTGCAATTAATTATAATTTTGTTTGTGTCTGTGTTTGGGTGAAAAATAAAACTCGCATTTGAGCAGAGAATTTCGCAAGTTTTATCTCTGACAACGTGTTGGCGCTGTGGATCACAAGGACGCCGCATGTAAAGCTAAAAAACGAATACGAGTGTGAGTGCGAGTACCCATACGAATGCGACTACGGGTACTCGTATGAACTGCGAGTATAAATAAATAAAATACAATCTAAATGTGAGACTCGTTTCGAGCTCAACATTCTTTTTTTTTTCCTCGCTGTAATTAGTGAACTTGCAACTGGAGTAACTAACTGCTACAACTAGTACAGAGTGAAATAGTTGCTATGATTTAATTAAGAGCTGATGCACCTGTTGAGAGCTTGGCAAATACATTCGCAAGAGATCCATATGCAACGGAACTAAATACTAAATACCAAATACAAAATGGGGAAATGAGCTGGAAATTTTCATGCAGAGAAAAGCAAATTGAAACAAAGCTAAATAGAGGAGAGAAAAAAAAGTTGATATACAAATATTTACATAACACTTCATGTTTAGCAATTGCCACACACACTCACACACACTCGCACACACACATGCTCAGCTGTGCACTTAATGTGGCTAAAAGTTGCAGAAGCAGCAATCTGCTAAATGTTGCTTATTTCCATCAGTTGCCCAGCGGCAAGGGGAAGGGAGTGGGAGTGGCAGTGGGAGGGGGGCAAATGGAGCAGGAGTAACAAAATCAACAGCAATGCTAAATTGTTTAATTGAATTTACCGCAGATGCGCTTAAGTTGGCAGTAATTTAGCAAGAGCATTGCCACTGCCAAGAGAAGTATCTGCATCCTGCTATGGATAAAACGTATATGTATCGCACACACTCACACACACTCACACTTACTAGTAGATTGCCAGCCAGGGATGTGCCAGATACGAGGAGTGCTCAAGCACATGGGCTCGATTGTTGTCGTTGTCGTTGTCGCAATACAAATACTACTACAAAGCTCGTTGAGTGTGCGGCAAAGAACAACAGCAGTTGCTGGCTGCAATGAAATGAAATGTATCTATAAGATACACATGCTTAAGCCCATTTACAGTGCGAGTGTGTGTATCTTGGACAAGTGCTGTCTTCCTGTAACTATGCATTAAATTGAAAACACCAAAGAAAGTGCTCCACTGAGCTGCTGCTGCTGCTGCTATTACGGTTCTAGATTTCTCCCGGGCTCAATTACTTAGCATGTGTATGCGAGTGCAAGTGTGTGTGCGAGTGTGTGTGTGCTTTACCAATCGCTGTATTTATTGCTCAATATGCTAGCTGCTGATGCTGTTGATATTTAAGAGTTCAGAGTTCGCTGCGATTGCTCAACTTCTGCTTTAGCACACTGTTAATTAATTTGTGCAGTTTTCGCTTGACTCATTAGCCGCAGTTCATTCTAATGACATTTCGATTAGTAAACGCTGTCAATAATACTATTAAGCAAGTCTTTCTGGCGTTTTACAACACTGACACTGCAACACTCCAGTTGCTCGCTTGCGCTCTTTGCTTAAGAGAGCGTAAAGCTATGTGCCGGCTAAGCTAAGCATGCGCGCACGCGCGCTCTCTCTGTGTTGTTGCTGTCTCAGAGAGCGCGCTCTCTTCGGGCTGCCGGTTATGCGCTCGCGCTCTTGATCATTAGCGCGTTGTTCATTATGATCATCTTGACCAAAGCGTAGAGTCATCATGTAGTTGTTGTTGTTGGAGCTCTTCAACTTTTCTTTCTTGGTTGGCTTCTTGGACTTTCTTGCCAACATGCTTAAAAGTCTTTTGGCAGCACGAAGATCGCATTCAGTACGCTTTGTGCGCTGCAAGCGTTTGGTACGTTGTAACGGAAGTGTCAAGAGTTAACCAAAGTCAAGCAACATAAACAACAATTACGACAATACTCGATATATACGACAATACACGATAAAAAGGACATTAACCAAGGATATTATCAATTGTGCCATCCAAAGTGCGTGCTTTCAATTAAAAACCAACAGTAATTGAACGAAATTAATTAAATAATCACAAAACACACATCGAGAGCAGCGGCTAGAGCAAACACAAAGTAAATATTACACCACGAATAATAATCGAATTGGAATACGGCTGATTGCAGATAGCGCGAGTTGCAACTGTTGTTCATATTGATGTTAATATTGACACCGATATTGATATCGATATTGATATATTGTTTATGGATGTGTGGCTCGATTTGATTTCATTTTAGCACGTTGTTGCATCAACAGGTAAGCCGCGGATTAAGTTTGCTTAAACTGCTGTTGCAACAACCAAAGTGGACAGCCGATAAGAGAGAACTCTAGTCGACAGCCGAAAGCCAAAAGCCAAAAACCCATAACCAAAGTCCAACAATCAGCAGCAATGTTGGCCAATGCCAGGGCCACAAACACACACCCAGCCCTGGCATTATAGGGCGGCATTCGAGTGTCGACAAAAGAGGATTACTATAAAAATATTTACAAGCCTTGAATTATGAATGTGCATGTGTTGGTGTGTTGTTGGTGTTGTTGTTGTTGTTGGTGTTGTTGTTGTTGTTGGTGTTGTTGTTGGTGTGTCCTTTTTGTTTGTTTGTTGTTGCTGCTGATACCATATTTATTTGCAGTCATCGTAAAGTGCAGCAGCAGCAGCCAGCTGGCAACTGTTGTTGCTGTTGTTGCTGCTGCTGCTGTTGGGCCAACAACAATGTAAGTTTTGTGGCCCAATACTAAATAGTTAAAGATACACACACACACACACACACACAGCAGCACAGGTGAAAAGAATGAAATGAAAACTTGTATTTAATTAAAGAAAAGGAGCTAAAGCAAAGCAAAGCTGGCGCATAAAAAGCAGCAGCAACAGCAGCAGCAGCAGCAGTAAGTGCCTGTGCAACAGCAAAAACAAGTACCACACACACACACACACACACTCAGTCGAGTGTGTGTAACTGAAAACAAGTTAAAAATGCCTCAGCTACATTTGGTCAAGTTTACATGAGTTACCAGAACACAACAGCAACAGCAGAACAGAACTCCAAAGAGTTGCAGGTTAACAAACAGCAACAGCAGCAACAAGAGCTTTGTGTTTGTGGCAGCAATGTGATTTTAATGAACCTACTAAGAACTTGGCCAACCAAACAGCCAAGCCAACCAGTCGAAACATAAACTAGCTTGGCTTTGCCATAATAATCTATTATGCTAGCTGTTCTAGCTTACTGTTGTTGCTGCTGTTGCTGCTGCTGCTGCTGTTGCTGTTGCTGTTGTTTTTGGCATATTTCTTTTAGCCCAAAATATGTATAATAAAAGGCAGCAAACAATGCGCAATATTTATGCAAGTATTAACAGGCAAAAGCCTGGACTAACTGTCTGCCAGTCCGTCCCTCTGTCTCTCTGTCTGTCTGTCTGTCTGTTTGTCGGGGTATTATGCTCAGCTTGGTTACAAACTTAAGCTGACAGCGCCAAGAGTTTGAGTTACTTTCTAAATAGCATTTTACGTTTGCCTGAACTGAGATTAGTGTTGCTGCTGCTGCTGCTGCTGTTGTTATAGTTGCTGCTGCAGTTGCCGTTTGTTCTTATTGCGGTTGATGTTGCGGTTAAATAAATAAGGCAACGACGTGCTCATACTTTGCCACAGCTTTGGCTTAGCAAATAAGAAATTGCATTGCAACAGCAACTGTTGCTGCCGCTGCTGCTGCTGCTGTTGCTGCTGCTGTGACTTGCACAAATGAAATGAAATTATAGATGCGTTCGTTCTGTGCTCTTTCCAACCCACTTCCTTTCGAAACTGCAGTTAATAATTGCCACACACACAGTCAATTTGTTGAGCTTTAATCAACTCAATCACACACACACCACACACACACACACACACACACCATACTATGGTGTATAATAACCACAGCAGAGCTATAATTTTAGCAACTCGCACGAGTATCTCTAACTGCTGCACCCTGCCTCTCACACTATCTTTTTTGGAGGCTTGGTTCGGCAGATTCACTCGCTTTTCCTTTTGGCCAAAATGCCATTCTCACAGCTGACCAAAAGCAAACAAAATATTCCCAGCAGCAGGCCTTACATAACACAATAGTATAACCAGTTAGCCCGACTCTAGATAGGTCAAAGTTAAAGCCTACTGTTGACTGGGTTACTCCATGCCAGTAGTCCACAATTTAAGCGGAATTTTAGTTGATAATTAATTGCATAAAATGCCAGGCATAACTTCAGATTGCCACTAGAAACTGCATACAACATAGAAACAATTTCAGTTAAAATTATAAAATAAATAAAATTAAATTTCCATTTAATTAAAATACAATTTTAATATTTGACTTTGCATAATCACAAGGAAAAAGTGGCAGCAAAAAGTGGTATTAAAAAACAATTTCCATTTTTAGCAACCTATTCTTTTCTATGGCAATCATAAGAGAGTTCAACTCTTTTCCAATCAACCCAATTGAACCCATAGAGACTCCATTTCATTTGACAACTCTTACAATTTCCAGTGGTATACTCATAAAGTAAAAGATACAAATTTGCGTAGCAGAATGTAATTTACAATCAAGTCAAATTTACTCCATACAAATCCATATCACTCCATACTAGTAGTCCACAATTTAAGCGGAATTTTAGTTGATAATTAATTGCATAAAATGCCAGGCATAACTGTATTTTGCAGTTCAAATAGATGCCTCTAGAAACTGCATAAAACATAGAAACAATTTCAATTAAAATTATAAAATAAAAATAAATTAAATTCGACTTTAATTAAAATACAATTTTAATACTTGACTTTGCATAATGACAAAGAAAAAGTGGCATTAAAAACCAATCATATTCTTCTCTATAGCAATCATGAGAGAGTTCAGCTCTTTTCCAATCAACCCAATTGACCCCATAGAGACTCCATTTCATTTGAAAACTCTAACAATTTCCAGTAGTACTATACTCATAAAGTAAAAGATACAAATTTGCGTAGCAGAATGTAATTTATAATCAAGTCAAATGAATATAGATTGCACACTCGCACACACAGTAGAGTAGAGTTTGCTGTGCCTATGCATATACTTTTGAATATGACTGTAACTTTTTGCACTAGGCTCCTCTCTCTGCCAACTGCCATTATCGGAGCCAAGTTAAATATTATGTTGGATGGAGGAGTGGGAAGCAGGGCAAAGGGCGTTAGTTGTTGCAACTTTTGCTGCTGCTGCAGCAAACTTCAACGACAGCAGCAACAATTTTCTTTTTGTTAATTAAACGCAATTCTATTTATTAGTGTACAGCTACAGCTGCAGCATACTGTATGAGCTCCGACAGCCCAGGCCCGCTTAGATAGCCCTGAGCCTGGGCTATATAATTGGCAAAAATTATTTAATTATTATAAAGTGCCTCCCCTTCTTCTCTCACAGCAGACACTCGGATTCATACCCAGATTCAGATTCAGATTCACACTCATACCCAGACTCATTCTTATTCACAGAGACTCAGCTCAGTTGCAAGTTTGAAGCCTCTCTCAACTTGGCTTGTTTTCTTGCCTCGAGTTTTGTTTTTATTTCATTCATTTGTTTGCTGTCTTTAGTGCAAAAGTTTTACTGCCAGTTTATAACTGTCTATAGCTGTCGCTGCAACAACAACAGCAGCAACAGCAACAACAACAGTTGCTGCTGCAGCTCCTTCTAGCTGGTATTGTTGCATTTCCAATGCCATAATTAGACTAAATCTAATTTGGCAATCGCACGCTCTGCATATGCAAACAAAATCCAAAACATTGAACAATGCTCTGGAGCAGTGTGTGGTTGGGTGGTTGAGTGGTTGAGTGGGTTGAGTGGGTGTTGCTGCTGCTTGCCACAAATTTTTACCACCCGCTGATGCGCCAAGTGCCATGTAATTAATTTGTGGCGCGTATTGTTGTTGACAGATGAGCAGCAGTTGTTGTTGCTGCTGCTGCTGCTGCTGCTGCTGTTTGTTAACTTGATTAATTAAAATGCAGCAGCTTTTAATGGCGACGAGCTGCATGGCGTGCACATTTGCCATAAGTTTTGCTATGTGCCAGTTTATCAGCTGCTTATGCAATGCAACAATGTCTTAACTCGCGCACAGATTTCAAACAAATATACTCTCGACGAAATATATACAGAGAGACGACTAGGAAGTCTCAGACTCAGTCTCCGCCTCAGTTTCAGTTTCAGCTTTTGAAGTTCTACTATCAAAATAATTGCTGTAATGAGGGAGAAAGATACGCTAAAAAAAGCGAGGCAAAAGGCAACTGTAAAGCGACTCACAAGTTGATATATATGGAGAACCTGTACCTTAAAAAAGTACAGAAGGGTCTATTAAGTTTGTGCAACTCGGAAATGTATATAACAGGCAGGAGACGTAGCAGTATATACATTCTTGATCAGGACGACGAGCTGAGTCTATATAGCCAAGTCCGTCTGTCTGTCCATCAGTCTGAACACCTAGATCTCGGAAACTGGCAGCTAGATATTTGGCAGCTAGATGCCTCTATACTGCAAACAGATCAAGTTTATGCTAGATTTTTGATACCTCCTCCCCCAAAAACCGCGAAAAACCACCACAGCCACAATTATAAAGATACAAACTTGTTCTTTGGCACAGAATAATCTTATAATAACCTTTATCTGTGCTGTGAATTTTGGCTCAATCGGATAATAAACACCGAAGATATTCGAGATTAAAGTTTCCGTACTAGGCAAGGGGGAGCAGCGAGCATGCATTTGCGGTGTGCGTGTGTGTGTGTGTGTGTATTGTTAGCATTAGCTACTGCAAGGGAAAGTACAGAGTCTTCTGTCGGTTGCATCCTACCGTAGCTTTCCGGGCTTTTTGTTAGTTAAAAAGAGTTTCATTTGATTACAAGAAACCATTAAGAATATGAATGAAAAGAAACTTGTTCGAGTTAGTTCTAGTATAAATCAACATTTTAGAGATAATAATCACAATCAAAATGAAGCGTTTCGCTCATGAATCTTAATTAAAATTAAATCCGTAATTGCATTTCGAAATATCTCATTAAATTGCTCTATTAATTTTGATTTGGGCAATTTGTGCTCAGCATTTAATAGACATATAGCAAAACAATTTAAAGTGATTGTTGTTAGCTAGAGTCTTCGCTTCTACTACGAGACAGCAACTAAGCCAATTTTATGGGAAAGCTGTCAAATGCAGAAGTTTTGCCTCCTCCTCAACCAAAACTTGTTCTAGTGGGAGGGGGAGGAGGTAGGAACTTCGGACGTTTGGAAAACCATTTTCCATAGTTTAATCAAAAGTCTGCGATGTGTTTTAGTCAGAGAGACGACGACTCCCCATCAAATTGGGGTGCAGCTGCAACAAAAACATTTTCATTGCCCGTCACTGCCAGAGAGCTCAAGTAGCAGCAATGAAAGTAGTATAGTATGTGCTCTATGTTGGCTGCAGAGTTTGTTTCTATATAGTATAGTATGTGTGTGTTTTTTTTTGGGCTCAGGTTAATTTGAAAGCATCTAAGTTTTTGATGTGCTCGGGCCAAGTCTGGCGCAGAGAGTGCTCGCTGCACCAAAAAGTCGCACAAACTGGGGTAGCACGAGTATGTACGTCTGACTAGGCTGACGTTGAGTTGTGGCCATGTTGCTGGCAGCAAGCACAAGACACACACATACACTCACACATACACTGAGCGAAACACAGCCAATGTGCCACATGTCATGGGAACTTTTAGAGACGCGAGCGAAACGCTCAGATAGTTCGCAACAACAAACAAAAAAGTTGTGAAATCATGGGAGTGAAATATTTTACTTTGTTCATTGCACATTTATTAATAAACATTTTTGCCTTACTCTAGCATAGTAGTCCAGCTCAAAATGTTTGCATGCAGCTAAAGAATTTTTAATTTAATTTACAGTATACTCAAGACACGAATGAATACTTGGCTCTGCATGATTCTCTTCTCTAGTATATATACTGGTTTGACTTTGGCGCAATCTGCAAATATATTATTGCAACTAAGAGTATGTAAATATAATTGTAATAATTCATGCCTCTGTCTGTCTGTCTGTCTGTCTTAACATGGCTAATACTCGTCGTCTTGTGCTACCACTGTCAGAGTTGTCTTAACCCTCTTTGCTGTTAACCCATACAAATGCAGGCCAGGAAATTGTAGGCGCATGACTTTGAACTTTTGACACATTTGGCAGTTGGCTGTCATGCCGCATCGAGAGAGGGAACTCGGGTCTAATAGGTCACTGGGGAATGAGCCAATATAAATACATAAATACTTGATGCTTCCAGTTGTGAGTGTAGCTTTTCCATCTCTGCTCTGTTTACTTCGGACCGACCTTCAATTAAAGCCAGCAATTGTTCGTTAATACTAATGGTGTACTAAATAATGTTATTAAGCTGGCATTAAGCATATTATTAGTCCATCATGTGATGTGTCATCGGGGCACACGTGCAGCGAGCCTTAACAATTGATTTTTAATTTTCAATTGAAACTCCACAATATGGCACATAACTTCTGCCTTTGTGTTATTATATTATTATGTTTATGCTTTATTTATATTTGTATTTTTATTCCCTTTTTATGCAATCACTTTCACAATCCATCAACAATATACAAATTGAATTTCCAGCGCCAAATACAATTAATCATTGTAATTGATTTGGCCCATTGTTGTTGTCATTGTAAAATGTTTTTAATAATGAAAATGATTATTGTTATTGCAATAAATAAATGCTGCCCGCCCCGCTGCCTCTGGGCATTAATTAACAATTTCATTTTGGCAGTTAATGAGCTCGCGCTGCATGTCAGAGATAACATAAATGCTACAACAAACTGATTAATTTCTTTACCCCCCACACACACACGCACACACACACACACACACACTCGATGTGCATTTAAACGTGATCAATATGCTTTCAATCATTTTCATTTCCATTTCCATTTCCCGCCCTCATCATCGGCAGTATCAGTATCATTATCATTATTATCATCATCTTCGACGATGCGTGGCAACAGCTCAATCAGCACTCGAGCACTTTTTTAACTCATGTCCTGGCCTGGACTATACTATATAGCCAGAGAGTGTTGTCCATAATCCATTAGAAAAAGTAGCAAATTATGATTTATTGCACTTGAGCAAAGGAAAAACCCATGAAAAGCCACAAAGCGTGCGCTCCAAAGTATGCAAGTCTTGACCCGCTCCGCCCACTCCCACCCCCACCAACTGTCCCCCAATGAACTGCAAAGCAAACACATTTTCTATACCAGCAGCTCAGAAATTAGTAACAAACACAAGCCAAAACTTTGCATCATAAAAGAGCTGAGTGTAAAAAACTGTATGAGTTTAATATGCTGTAGAGTGATGGACTTACAGATACCCTGTAGTAATTCAAGAGACAGTAAAAGGCAGTGAAATTAGCTAAATAGGCAGATAAGGTGTTTAGCTATGACTAGACCAAGTTTAAAGTGTTTAAATATAGAATTTGTGTATATAAAGTTGTTTGTCCTGACTGACAGACTGACTGATCAACAGCGCACAGCCCAAACGGTAGGACTTAGCTACCTAATTTGTTCACCAGATGATACTTTATGATCACTAGGTCTTCACTAAGGTCACAAATTAGCAAACTACTATCGTTTACTATCGATATGGTGATACTAGAGACAGGCTTGTTATAGTTTTATAAAGGAATGTTATGAATTATACACCTTTTTCTTAAACTACTAATAAACTGCCTTATCAATCTAAAGTATGCGGAAACTCACTTATTGTACCTCATGCTGCCCTCTCTCAACATTTTCACAGGGTGCTGGGGGGGTATAATAAAAATGTGAAAGAAGACCGACCAACTGCTAAGTGCCATGCGAAAATTGTAAAATGTAAAACTCTAGTAATGGACCAGCGGGTCGACTACTTATTTATGGTTTCGAAACTTTTTTAGATGCGTTGCGGCACATTGGCTCTTAAATGAAGTATATATGGCATTACATACTCCCTCCTCCCCCTCCCCCGCCCACCGTATACTACAAATTGATGTCCGACTGTTAGGTTAAGACATCACACACAAAACGTACATTGGCCCAATTAATGGTCTATTTATGACAGCCGAATAAAAAAAGAAACAAAACAAAGCTAGCAAACAAATCGACGACCTTAGCTCTTGGGCTCTTTGGGGGTCATTGGGGATGACTCAATTATACGCATGAGTAATGTGCGTGGCTACTTATACTATTGCCGGCCATTTGGTTTACGCCTAATGAGCACAACGGCAAATTGGGCCAAAGTTTATGGACATAACCCCCACCCACCCCCGCGCAACTCGGATGTGCAACATGAGCGAGAGCTGCAACACTTATTTGTTCGTTCATATTTACAGTTGAGGAGCTAACAAAATGCCACTTTAGTTAATAACTTTGACCGCAATCCACAATCCACAATCCACAATCCAAGAAGAACTCACTCAAAGCGCAAGTGTCATTAGCATATGCTTAGCACCAGAACCAAAAGCCCAGAGAGAAATATCAAATGGAAAGACATAGATAAAACCAAATACCGCAACGGAATGAAGCGAATTGAAACCAGTTTAGACTCAAGACATTTGCTCTACTACTAGCAAAGAATTGACAATAGAGAATTAATATGAGAATATCCATGGAAATGGGTCAAAAAGTTTCCCATTGATAGAGATACGTTTCATTAACACATTGCTGACTCTTCACTCGGTGTTTTGCATGTACTTAGACTTAATCGAAGTGCTACATCAAATTTGGCAGAGATGAGTGCGAGTGAGTGTTATTCACACGGTTTGTTTAGCGCGTGAGAGAGATGAATATCCCCACACACACACACGCAGACTCACACTCTGTCTCACATTCGCTTAGATATTAAGAAGAACAAACTAATTAAAGCCAACAAAAGGTGTAAAGGAATGCAGCTGGAAATGAGCACGCATTGTTGAGTGTGAGTGTGAGTGTGAATGCGAGTGTGTGAGTGTATTTGTGAAATTGAATGACTCGACTAAAGTGTTGGGGAAAGGCGCATAATAAACCATAATGACAAAATTACTATATTTAGTATGCTAAAAATCGGTCAAAGTGTCAGTGGGTTGTCGGCAACTGCCTTCATTAGCACCAGCTAAAAGACGCTTGGATAGACAGACGGACAGACAGACGGACAGACAGACGGACATCCAGTCTCTCCCCCTTGCAGACTTTTGCTCTCACTTTAGGCCTTGTGACAATAACATGATATTGCAATTTTTGGCATTAACTTCTTTTCACCCGTCTGCCGACTTGGTCAAGATGTTTTTCGCTTTGATCCGATGAACAGATGAACAGCTGTACAGCCAGGGGCTAGTGTCTAGGCCATTGGCAAGTGCCGAGTGTCGAGTGTCGAGTGACTAGTGACTAGAAGTGTGCGTGACCAAGGCATAAAAAAATCTCGACAACACGATTTATGAGTGTATTCACTCCACTCTTGTCTCTAGACAAGCAACTTTCATTTTTGCTGCTGTAGAATATCAATATACTAGTTCGAAAAAAGAGCGTATCGAAACATTTATTCCCATTACTATCTATCTATCTATCTATCTATCTGCATTTGTGCTACCATAATTCAGTCGATGGGTATATGTGTTGTTTTTATGGCACTTTATGTAGTCCGCTTTGGGCCACTTGATGCTCGCTCATGGTACACTCGCCAGCCAGAAGTCAAGTGATTGGCTCTGTTGTTGTGCTGTGTAGTGTAGTGTATTTTGACGCGCAGCGAAGAGCATGCTTCAGTGTCTCAAGTGTGGCAATAACACAAACAGAAATACACACCAATCCACACACACACACACACAGTGAGTGTGTTGCAAGTCAGTTGCAGCCTGCCTGGTGTTCTTTTTGTTGATTAGCTGCTTATCAAACAGGCAAACGTCAGGAATTCAGCAGAAGCCTCTGGAAAGACACTCGGACGGACGGACGGACAGACAGACAGTCAGTCGTCAGCTCTGCTGGAGGTAGAACTTTAAATTTGATCAGCAGGCAACACGCTGATTCTGATTCTAATTCGAATTCTGTTCTCTTTTTATTCTCCTCTTACTTTACTTCATGTTTTTTTTTTTGGTAACGTTATAAAAATTGAAAGCTACGCATTCAGGTGACCCACATTTGGTCAGCACAGCAGCTGCTTGTCTGGCTTGTTTTGGTGTGTGTGAGTGTGTGCGAGTGTGTGTGTGTGTGTAGCGGCATGTTCTGTTCCGTCAGTTATTTGCTTGGACATTTGCCCCAAACTGTCGATGTTCGTCTCCAAGCAACAACAACTGCAGATCAAACTGACATCCAGTTTTTTCCGTCTATTTTTTACTCTTGTTGCTTACATGTGACGGGTGTTGCTTTTGGATTCTCTTCTTTCATTTTTGGCATGAAATCAATCTCTTTGCCCATTCACATTCCCGTTCGCTTTGTGATTCTGTTTTTGGGTTCAGTTTAGTAGCACTGGCGTTGTTTTTGTATCGTTGATTCTGCTGCTCAATTTGAGCATTTCATTTTTTTTCTGTAACTTTACTTTACTTATTTATTTCGACGCTCTTTTATGCCTGTACCCTGTGCGCTTGTAAGTGGGTCAAAGGGGTAGCATGGGTGTGAATACTTTGAGTAAATAGCAGAGATAAGTAGAGTCCACATATAATATATATAGGCCAATTAGCTAAGCCTAGTCTGCATTACAATTTCATTAGAATTATGTTTATAATCATTTCGATACAGCTCACCTGTTTACAGGGTATACTTTGAATAAATAGCAGAGATAAGTAGTGTGTATATAAAATATAGTATACACCAATTAGCCAAGCCTAGTCCTCATTAAAATTTTCTTAGAAGTATGTTCAAATCATTTCGATACAGCTCACCTGTTTACAGGGTATTCCAGCAGTTCAATGCTTTACCCAACATAATTGTCTCTCGTTTTTTTTTCCGGTGTACCCGCCTGGAATTTTAAATAATACATTTGACGCTTTCATTTTAGCTAAAATGCTGCAGGCAAAAGCAGCAAATTTTATTAACGCCTACCTTTTGTGTGTTGCCTCTTCCCCTCCTTCTTCGCTGCTTCTCCTCTTCGTTGGCTGATTTGTTGTCGATTCGCGTTGTATTGGTCGCATCTCGACTTAATGTCATCATTAACTTTTGCCCATTTTTCCATTGAACTTCAATTAGTTACGCCCGGGAGTCGTACACATAGTTTAGATTTCGCACACTCCACTTTTTCTTTACAGTTTCTTGCACTACGTTTTTTATTGTAGTGGAAAGTGTCGCAATTAAATATTAATTGCCATGATAAACAGCAGACGTTGATTGAAGACTGACTGACGACTGACGATTGACACGTGCTGCGGCAAATTTCATTTAGTTGTGCATTACAAATTTTAATTCAAGTTTAATTTTGCACAATTGGAATTCTACTCACCTTCCCTTCACTCTCTCTTCTCTTTCCAGATGCATGCGATTTCCAGTTGAAATGTTTGGCCTGCCAATCAACTAGCTGCAATTCCTTTGGTAAGTAAGCAATAAAATTGATATTCTTATTGCAAACATGACACAGATCACACTTTGACTAGGATTATGCTGGAACAACACACACTTTTGTTCAGAAATAATACTAATAGTATTCTCTCGTTAAATAAATTCACTATTTTAAATGAAATGATGTTCACTTTGGACGAAAATTAAACCAAAATGAGAAAACTTTATGAAATGGCAACAGCTTTACTTAATTAGCGATGGCTGAAGGGTTCGATAGGCACATCGATAGGTTTCTAAGTGAGAACGGCGCTGCCAGACTTTGTTGCCGAACTATCGCATTCACCAACACTGTAGATAAGCAGCTGATTCGATATGTATTATATCTTATTCTAAATAAGAAGCTGATTCGATATATTTAAACACTAAAGTTGAAATAAAATAAATGAATTTAAATGAAAAGAAATTACAAACAATTATTGCAGTACAACACTTTAAACGCTCTAATTGCTTCTAAAAGCTTTTAAAATGGTTCATCTACAGCTTAACTAAATGCTGTCAAAGCTTATGTGTTGATCTACATTTCGGCATTTATAGAGTACATTTATATGTACATATGTTGGAACATATTGAACTATGTACATACATATATGTACATCTGTACATATTCCTGCAGCTTTTGCTTTTAACACATGCCAAAAATTATTTCTTTTATTTTGGTCTTTTTAATGGATATTTGCGCCATTGGCAACACTATTGAAAAGTTTTTATTTCGCTTGTGACAAGCGGACAATTTGCCAGCAAAATTATTGGAAAATATCAGTGGACAAAAAACATGAGACACAGAATGCAAATAGTACAACAATAGCGAATCCTGCCAAAAAGCAAATCAAAAAAGTGCACTCATTGAGCTTTTAAGCCGCTAAGAGCTCGTTGAGAGTGTACCCAATATTGCGAGTACCACATACCAGATATGTACTACCAAATACCCACTAAAGAGGGTGTGAGCACATGTCATTTTCAGTTGATTTTCAGTTGATTTTACTTTGATGTTTGGCAGCCAAAATAAACACTACATTTTGGCAAAATCACAGACATAATTTGGAGCAGGCAAATGGCCAATTATACACCGTACTTTATACTATATATAGAACTGACTAAAACTCAGAGTCATTAGTCAAATATCGTGTATCAATTGCAAATTAATTTGAGCAGCTTTTACTAATTGATATTCAATTACAATACCAGAATATGTTGTGCCATTATACTATAAATTTTATGGAAAAGTTTCGCTATTATTAAGCAGACAAATTATGGTAAATAGTTGAACAATTTAATGCATCGTAATTTAGCTCAACGTACTCCTAAATACCTCCTAGAAACTCGTCTAGTCTCCTATTTTATATGCTAGTTCAAAAGATTTTTAATCAGATTTTCAGAGCATCAAAAACTGCAAAGAAAAAATAGAAAACCATAACAAATCAATGGAATTTCACATGCATATTCAGGCACTTTTCATGCAAGTGCTCTCTGGCTTTATTGACAGAGAACAAAACAAAAACTAAGGTGAAAAATGCACTAACGAACTGTTGGATTTAGATTTACATATAAAAACTGCCAAAAGAACCGTTGCCCACCCACCCACACACACACAGAGATATAGACTGTATGCTATAGAGTAGGAAAAACAAATAACTATTCATGCTTTATCGTGGCCATTGTGGCTAATGAAGCTATTAGCGTAAGCTTTGGCCTTGTTATTGACCAGTCAACGCTCAGGCAGTGCTGCCACTACACTATGCCACTGTGCCACATGCCACATGCCACACTCTGCTCTGTTATTCCTCTTCTTTTTTTGGTCATTTTATCCATTCGACTGGCTGCCACGGGAAATGCCCATTTTCCGCAGGCCAACAACAACATAACTGAAATTTTTACTTGATTTGCTCGGGTAAAGAGTGAAGGGTGCTGGAGGGTGGTGGGGGGGTGGAAAAGTTGATGCCAGTTGGTTGATTTCTGTAGCATTTCCGTTGTGTTTCATTTTAATTTTCATACTCAAAGTGCTGGGCAACGAAATCAAATGGAATGAAATAAAATAAAATGTTTGACTATTGGCGGAAGTGTGCCATAAGTTTATTTCTTGTGCGCCCATTTTGTTTACACACACACACACACACACACACTTAGTACTATGCTGGGCATTTAGCTGTATGCGTTCGACAGTTGGCATCCAGTTCAGTTTTGTATTGGCTTTTATGCGCCATAATGTAACGGAAATTGTTCAACTTTTTTAAAGATATAAATATTTAATTCAAATGTCGCACAGAACTGCAAAAAGCAATTTCTAGTTTTTCGTATTTTCGGTAACTGTTGCTGCTTGTACAATTTACTGTTGGAACTTTAGCAACACACAACTTCGACCCCCATTTCGTCTTGTCCCCCTCACTCCCCACACTCTCTCCCACCCAGTTGGGGTTTCGTATGGCCCAGCAGCTGCCAGGCAGCCATTAATATTTTTCAACTATTTGCATAAATTAATGTGCGCACAAAATGTTGCCAAAATATGCTCTCACATCCCCCACTCTTGGTTAACATATTGTGGGTGGCAGGGGGTGAGTGTGTGTGTGTGTGTGTGTGGGGTCAGTTGCTATGCTTTTAATAGCGTTTTAAAGCGCGCCTGCCTCTGTGTTTGAATTTGAGCTAAGCATGCACAACTTTTGCCATATGAATTTGAAATGCAATTGCATATCAGCCTCGCAGCGCATATTACTTCACAAACTTTATCCAACTCAACACAACTGCAGAGAAGAGCGAACATATTTTATATACCACACACACACACACACTTGCAGTGGGTGGTATGCAAATTGTGGGTGGCGCTAATTCGCAATTAGTTAGTCGTACAGGCCACACACGCTAAAGGTGAACGCTAACGTTGTGTCAGCTGCTACAGCTTACAGTTCGCCCACCCCCTCCTATCCACACACAGACCCTTAGCCTCGTATCAGTTTTAGCCAAAAATTCATAATACGTGCGGGCTGGCTTAATGGAAAGTTTTGCAAGGCTCTGAGAGATAGGAATTGAGTGAGCAGAGAGAGAGAGCAGTAACTGGAAGTTAGGGAAAGAGCGTGTGCTTGGAATGTCTAATACGGCAGTAATTTAAATGCATTTAACATAGCTAAGCTATGCCCAACTGTTAACCGAAATGTTATGGCTACAGGCAGCCAATATATAGAATTCCTAAATAAAGAAATGATAAACGCAAAAAGCGGAACATGGAATGTCTAAGCCAACAGTGATTAAAATGCATATAACATAGCTTAGCTATGCCCAACTGTTAACCAAAATGTTACGGCTACAGGCTGTTATTATACGCAACTCTCTGTTAAAGAAATGTTAAATGCATAACAAAATGATGCGTAGTTATTTACATGTATGAGAGAGCAGAAATGAAGTGAGTGAGATCGATGCGGCGCTCTCTCAATGCGCTGTCTGTTGTCTGCTTATTCTAGAAGGGAGTAGGTAAATGTAGAGCAGCAGGCACTTGTACATGTATATGTGTGTGGGTGAATGCGTTTATCCAAGCAATGCCGTAGCGGCACCGCTGCCGACGTCTCTGCTGTCGTTGAGAACAAAATCTAATGCGTAATAGTGCAGCATGCATATTGTACATGTATATGTTTGTGAGTGTATGCGTTTGTCCAAGCAATGCACCTCTGCCGACGCCTCTGCTGCTGCTGAGCGAACAAACTAATGCGTAATAGGCGCTCATGTACTCAAGACTTTGAGTTTTTTGCATAGCCCTGCAGTTCAGCTATGTCACTAACTCTGAGTTAGTACGTTGTACTGCAGGGAGGCTTCAGTTGAGTGCTTTCTTTTGTTGCTAAGCGACTCTCGCTGAGAATAGGGCGATCAGCTGGCTATTAATTACATCTTTATTTTTATTTAGTAACTAAATTTTAGTTCAATCTGCGAATGCAATTGAATGCCGATTCGGACTGAGATTCTGTCGACTGTTGCTGCTATCTCTGCTACTGCTGTCGACACCTGACTCAAATCAAAGTACAGCAGCTCCTACTGTTGGCTGTGCCCGACTGCAGCCTTTCTAACATTTTTTTCAATATATTTTAATCATGCTAACTCATATACTTACCAAAAAAATAATTAATAATTAAACTTAATATAAATTTCACTTTCTTAATGCAATTAATTGAATTCAATTAAATTTAATTTTATTAATTTGCCAACTCAAAGCAAATATGTAACTACTAGACTTAATAGAACTTGAATTTCTCAGCGCAAAAATTCAATTTACACCTTCTGCATGCCAGGGGTGTTGGCTGGTAAATGTGTGTGGTAACTGTGTGTGTGTGTGTGCGGGTGTGTGTGGGTGTATGCTGGAAAATGAGTTGACTGGTAATTGAGTTTTTAGTAGCTGTTAGCGGTGCCACAGCAGCTCTTTGCGCCACTTAGTGGCAAAGATGCGCATACACACACAAACACATGAAAGTATACACAGTGCACACACATACACACACACGCAGATACATACACACCGTTACATAGTGGGTATATATGCTTACAGTTAGAGACCAGCAGCTCAGCTGCATTGTTGCGCAAATTAACTGCATACATATGCATGCGTGTGCGTATGTGTGTGTGTTTGCTATACACACACTCGCACACACACACTCGCACACTCTGAAAATCACGCATGCAGCAGCGAAGCAGCAGAATCCAAGTTAAAGTGGCTCGACAGGAGCAGCCAAATCAAATTTGCACCAAAAACCAAAGGTAAACTTTGAACGCTAGTGGCGGACATTTGTCTGAGTGTGAGTGTGCGAGTGTGTGAGTGTGTGTGAGTGCGCAAACACTCATGCAAATTCTCACGTCGCTTATTTGGTAATTTACGCCAGTGCGAAAATGCGTTTCGTGTTTGTCTAACCAGGCATACATATGTGTGTGTCTGTATGGGTGTGCGTGTGTGTGTGTGTGTGTAGAATTTAACTCACGAGGCGACCTTAATTAAGTTATCAAGACATTTTTTGGCAGCAGCAAACTTGATGCCAAGAACTGCGGCAGAACGGAACTGCATTTTGTCTGCCGCAATAAATTCGCATAATAAATGGGCGGCTGCGTTTAACTGTGTCAACAGCAGTCACATAGCTGCCTGCTATGGCACTCGCCCACCCCACCGCCATCATCTGTGCGCCATTTTGGCATGCAAACTGTGGAAACCTCAGAGCAAACCGAAAAGCGGAAAAATAAACTACGCCACCTGCACGTAAAATGTTAAACAGCAGGCTAATGTCCAAAGAGTGTGGGCGAGTGTGGGCGAGTGTGGGTGAGTGTGGCTGAGAGCTGCACAAAAGTGGCCAAAAATTCAGCTGCAGGCCAAAGGACACGCTGCCAGCTAATGTTGTTGCTATTGCTGCTGCTGGGATGGACGTCAGCAACAGCACTGGAAATAACAAAAATTATGCTAAATAGGTAAAGCAGCTTTCACGAAACTGAAACTCAACTGCTATAGCACTAAATTATGAGTGGTTCTAGCTAGCTGCTGTAGGTGTAGTTGCTGCAGCTGTAGGGGGTGTTGCTGCTGCTGCTCCTAAATGGCAATGTCAATGCGGGTCAGCAACAGCAGCAGCAGCAGCAGCGATGAGCCAACAAAACACAAAACTGTTGACTGCGTTGGACGCCAACGCCAGTCTAAAAAGTAGGACACAATCTTGCATAGAGAGGAGACAGACAGGACGGAGTAACTACTTCCTTTGGCAGGGCAGAGAGAGCGGAGAGAGAGTGGTTCATAAACTAGTTAAAACTATCATAGTCAAGCTAGAACATAATTTAAACTATTCAGCACAGTAGTATACAGTTCGTATACGTACATGTGTCTGACTGCAGTTCACTCTTTCGATTAAAGAAAGACTGTACTAGTAGTATGATGCGGGTGGCTCCACTTACTATTTTGAAAGGGAAACCACACACAGGATTTCAGCTAAAAAAAACCTTAGTAACAGCAGTCAGTCTGCTAGGAAAAAGTAATTCTGTTAGGCATCAAAGACTTACATTAGATAACTTGACATACTATCACTCTCAGTTAGAACTGGTTGGGAATTTTAAGAAACAACACTTGAAGCAAAATAGAATTCTCAATTTTCAAGTATTCTTCAAGTATTCTTCAAGTATTCTTTAACTTATTACAGGAAATTCTTCTTATACCTCATATAGTAAATAATTATATGTGCATTATTACTTTTAAGTTTTTTAGGTATTATAAGTAAATTTTTCAAAGTTTGATGAATGCAGAACGATTTGGTTATATTTTGTGAATGGAATGCGATCGAAATTTTGACATTCCAATCTCGTGTGCTGTACCGTTTCTTGGCAAATGTGTTCGTGCATTGGGTAGTGCGTAGTAAATAATTATATGTGCAAAATATTTAACACGTCTTAAGATGGGAAAATGTGATGCACACATAATTATTTGTATGAGGTTTTAGAACTGATAGAAAGAACATGAATTGTAGATTAACTTTTTGCACAGTGTATGGAAAACTCTACATGTGCCATGCTCACAAAGAGGGCAGGAAGTGTAGTTCAGCCATGGGCACACAAAGAGAGCGGACAGTGTATAAGTATAAGTGAGTTGCTCTCTTACAAACACAGGTTTGTTACGCTCGTGCATTTCTATCTCGAGCTATGGGTGCCTATGGCTGCCGTACATACTCACAAAACTAGTCTCTCCACTCTCAAAGATCTCAAACAAGACAGCTCTAAAAATGTAACGAAAAGTAGCAGAGAAATAGCCAAAGCCTACAACTGTATCGTATCGTAATTAAAAGACAACATGAGACATGAATTTTGTAAAAACACTAAAAAACAAACTATAATCCAGCAGAATACTGCAACGATTAGAGCATAGGTTTAGGCCATCATTAGGCTGCAGCAGGTACAAGGAGCTCAGTACAAATCTTCATAAATGTCCGGTTGAGTTGTTGTTTCTTTTTATAACTTATGCATGGCAACTGATAGGAGTAGTTAGGGAGGTGGAGGTGGGGGATAAGCATAAAAAGTTCCCTTGGGTATTTGTCAACAGTTGCCAAACGACGGCGACGGCGACGGCGACGTCAACTGAGGCAGCGGCAATTGTGATAGCAAATAGAATGTTATCTGTGAGGCACGCGTGGAGAGGAGTCCAGTGCTAGGAGCTGCTGCTGCTACTGCTGCTGCTGCTGCCATGGCCAACTTGGCCAAAATGCTAAGGCCAACTATGGGCTGATAGCATGCTGCTGATTCGTATATGAAAAATGTTCGCACATACCTTTTTCGCCTTTGGCTCGAAAGCTGCTGACTGTTCACACGCTCGCTTGACTGGGCCTGTGTGCTTCGGTCTGGGTCTGGACGAGGCGCCAGGATGTGGGGCAACCAAGGCTTCTTTCCATTTGGTTTTGTTTGCTCTCTTGATAGCGCTGTGTGTGGGGCAGGCAGAGGAAGCAGAGCACCCGCATCCGCACCTGTACCTTTAGCTTTATCTTGCTTTCGAGTGTCTCTCGTGTATGAGTGTGTTTGTATGAGTGTGCGAGTGTGTGTGCTGTAGCATGTAGCATAAGCAAACTAACTGCCGCTGGGGCAAGTGTAGCATATTTTTTAACTGCCAAGTGATGATGCTGTTCCTGTTGCCTCAGTTGCTGCTGCCAGTTGCTGTTGCCAGTTGCTGTTGTCGGTGGCTGGTTTGCTACTTCCTTGTTGCTGTTGTCAGTTGATATGGCTGAAATTTAAACTGCAATTTAATACAGTCTCCACTCAAGCCAGAGCCTAGGCTAATGTGCGTAGGCAACTACAGAAATGC
The DNA here is from genome assembly GCA_035045005.1 of Liodrosophila aerea. NCBI lineage: Eukaryota > Metazoa > Arthropoda > Insecta > Diptera > Drosophilidae > Liodrosophila > Liodrosophila aerea. The sequence continues at coordinate 303,685 of JAWNNL010001042.1, forward strand.
ACTGAGAGAAAAGAAAAGTACTGAAAAAATATGCAAAAATATTCACTACATACTTTAGCACATTTTCTTACTTTTAAAAGGATATATCAGAATAATTTTTAGGCCTTAAGGTATTTCATTACTGTAAGAATGGAGAATATAAATAAACTTGGCCATTATAGTTGGAAAACTTTACGTAATTTTGATTGAAAGACAACTGGTCTGTGTATACCAAATTCCCTGAGGTATTATGATGTTATTATTACCATCATTATATGGCTGCTCTTTATTACTTGTAGTTCTTTTTGTCGTTGTATCCTTTTACATTAATATCAAGCCTTTAATTAACATGATTAATACAGCTGAGTCACAGTGAAACCTCGAATATGATGCCACCAACTAAACACTAACTAATGAGCTAGCGGCTAATCAGCGTTGGAACATGTCACTCTACGCCCACGAACACGCCCACACGCCTGCTCAACTATGAGCAATTTAGAGAATTACACACACACACACACACACACACACACGTACAGGCACACACATACAGCGTCAGCTGATAAAGCTAAAAAGAAATTGTGCCAGTCATAACTCAAACTTAGAGCCAGTCCGTCCGCTGTCCATCAGTCAGCGCAGAGCGCGGCTAAGAGCAGCGCGTGTCTGCATTATGGCCATCATTCAGAGGCGTCATCACAGGCCACGGAAAAAAAACTAAGAGAAAGAAAAAATAAAAGCAGCAAAGTTTGTGGATAATCATAAAAATGCTTGGCAAGACCTAATCCTTTCACACACACACACATACGCACACGCACACCCCCAACCACACTCATGCACACCCATACACATAGTCAGAGCTACTAACTCTAACCAAAGAAACGCATTTAAGCATGAAAGGATACGACGACTTTTGTTCTTGTTGTTGCCTGTATACGTAAAAGGATTTTGCGCACCTTTCAAAATCCCTTTTTTTTACCGTTTTCTCTCTCTTTTTTTGTAGACTATAAAGTCCGAACTGAAGCGACTCGAGTGAATGCATGAATGCATGATGATTGAATGAATGAGTGTGCCAGGGCCAAGGCCCCCAACAAAATAGTAGGAAAAAAAAAAACAAGTAGGAAATTCATAGTACAGTCAGAAGAGAAGCGCCTGTACTTGGCTTTGTCACAGGGGTAGTTGAATTTTGTGCATTGCATTATTTTGTCAGCATAATAAGTGAAATAAGTGGTATAATAGTTAGTTGTACGGTTAGGTTCGATGCTCGAAAGCGTTCGTAATTGAACATACATACAACATGGAGAAAGGTTTGATCGAACATGCTGATTGATTACATTCAAGTTGTTTCAGCAGTTCAGGCATGTTCGATGTTCAATCGAGTTCGTAAACAGACAATCAGACATCGTTGAATACGGTTTGGTCGCACCATTGATTGAACTTGTGTAAATTTGCACTACTTGAAAAATAAATACATATGAATAAATATACTTTTTGGAGTCTTATGGGGCCTTATTCTTAGAGCTGGAAAATAATCGATGGTGGCCACCATCGATGTTTTCGATAGTTTTCAGATGAAACCATCGAGTACGTATCGATTGTTTCTTAAACGAAAATATTAAAATCAAACTTAGGGCACCCCTCAGACCAAATCTTATAAAAATAGATAGATTTCGCACACCTAATAAAATTATTCCCTGTAAGTTTTCATTTATTCATTTCATTTATTTTTAGAATATTCATCCAAAACCCGAAACAATCGATACAATCGATAGTGCCATCGATTCTTTTCCAGCTCTACTTATTCTGCCTGTTGCCCAAACTGAAAAGACCCTCTTATACTCTTTCAAAGTACAGGCCGCATATACAGGCCGTATGCTAGGGTCAGAGCACTAATCAGCTGCTCGTAGACAAGCTGTGTAGCCTGCTCGCTCTCTTCGCTCACTTGTTTTGATTATAAATTGAAAAATTTGCCTGTTGTGCAAATTTCAACAAAATCAAAGTGTTTGCATGGTATTTCCCAAGTTTTTTTCTTTCCTTTCTGCATCTTCTTTTGTTGTGCTGTGCTCTCTTTTATGGCATTTCCATATGTCGCAACCCGGACAGGCGTTCAAGCGCAAAGGTCCGTCCGTCCATGTGGAAGTCACTGGGCGCTCTTAAGGGGCTGCTGCTCCAGACATAAAGGATATGCTTGTTAGTAACCAAATTTGCAACAATGACAACTGACACACACAGACATATTATGCCCCCCACCTCCTCACACTATGCTCACCCTCTTCTTTGCAAAAGTTTCTGACACTTTCAAGTTCGCACACTATTTTTGAAGGTGTGTAGCCATGGGTAATCGATTTTCATCAACTTTTTCATGAAGAAAGAAAGAAAGCTACAGAAATACACGTATACAAAAAGGAAAAGTGGGAATTTTCTTGGAAAAGTGGGCATTTTCCTGGAAAATATGTAAACTTGCATATTTGAATAGCAAATATTTGCTCTTAGCACACACAATTGGGAGTAATGCTAATCAAATTTTTATAAATAAATAAAAGCCAAGTTTTGCCTGAATAATCAACTATTTTCGATAGTATTAATGCTTATTGGATATTCGACATGCAACTCTGTATAGCCAATAGGATTGGCAGCACTCATAGTAAAATTTCTCGATGGGCAGCACTGTCTACCAATTAATTTGAGGTTAATAACCATGCTGTAGTGGCAGCTACTTCTAGCTCTAATTGAATTGAGTGATAATTGCTTTATTTAAAATTTTATTCCAATTTTTTCATTTTGAAATTTCATTTGAAACTGTTGGCAACCCTGTTGTTGTTTCGACGTTTACCAACACTGTGTAAGCGCAAGCGTCTTCACGTGAGACTTTTTCTCAAACTTGGTGCAATTCGTTTTAAATTTTCAACAAAATCGTATACAAAATGTCGATCTCGCATTACAAACTGCAGACCAAGGTGCGTCTACACCCGCTGGTGCTGTTCCAGATCATCTCCGCTTACGAGCGCCGTTCCAAGTCGACCACCATGTCCGTGGGCACGCTGTTGGGCCACCGTGACAAGGAGAACGACCTCATTGAGATAACCAACTGCTATCCAGTCTACCACAAGGAGCAGAAGATTGGCGACATCGAGCACTTCAAGCTGGACACCCAATTCTCCAGCGACATGCATGATCTCAACCAGATAACCTATCCGTCGGAGCGCATCATTGGCTGGTACACCACGGGCAAGCACGTGTCACGCTCGGCCCCGGCACTGTATGGCTACTATGAACATGAGTGTGGAGATGTCGAGCCGCTGCATCTGCTGGTGGACACCACATTGCGTAGTGGCCACTGCACCACACGTCTGTTTACTGCAGTGACTACTGGTGTGCCTGGTGGCACCAAGGGTCTGCTGTTCACCCAGCTGCCACAGCTGGAGTTGGACACCAACTGCAAGGAGTCGGTGGCTTTGCGTCTGATGCAGCGACAGGCTCTGCATCCGTCCAAGCAGCTGGGTCGCATGCTGCCCGAACTGGTGCATGTGGTGGACAACCTACATGATCTGGAACAGAAGCTGGATCTGGTCTTGCGCTACATCAACGATGTGCTGACTCGTAAACGTCGTCCGGACAATGCAGTGGGTCGTGCTCTGCACGATGTGCTCACCTCGGTGCCGCTGATGGATGCGGAGGACTTTCACCAGATGTTCAATTCGAATGTGCGCGACACACTCATGAGCATTACACTGGCCAGCATGATCAAGACCCAGATGCAGCTGGGCGAGAAGCTGTCCTGCCTGCCGGAGCACTAGGGAGCAACGAGTGTAGTGTCTAGCGTGATCTCTTATATGCGATGACGTCTGATAAGATCAGCTCCAAGTATTGTAACACTCATTGCCGTCTGCAATAAATGTATTTAATGCTATAAGTTTTTACTCTCATGCAACTATTCACTCATTTAGAAAGTCAACTATTCCTAGTTTTGAAATATTCGTTTATGAACTTGAGACACTATTCGTAGTTCCATTCCTAGTTTTAAAATGTATATTCATGTTCACTATTTCCAATTTCATAATCTATATTCGTATTCATATTTCAATTTTCAATCATAATGAATATGCTATAGTTTAATATTCATTCGATAACTCTATCCTATACATAGTTCATTTCTAGCTTCATAATATTCATTTTCACTATTCCTAGCTTCATAAAGTGCATTCGCATTCATACTTTCATTACATTCAATATTCATTCATAATGTATTCAACTTTGTATTAGCTCAATATTCATTCATAGATTCATTCATTCTTATTTTCAAATTATTCATTTTTACTATTCCAAGTCTCAAAATGTACGTTTGTATTCATAGTTCAACATTCGATATTCATTCATAATGAAAATGCTTTACATTTAGTTCAATATTCATTCATTAACTCTATTCTATACATAGTTTATTCCAAGCTTTATTACATTCATTTTCACTATTTCTAGTTTCATAAAACACATTTGCATTCATACTTTCATATATTCATTCATATATATATTCATTCATAATGTATTCAACTTTGTATTAGCTCAATATTCATTCATTAACTCTATGCTAGTCATAGCTCATTCTTAGTTTCAAAATGCACGTTTGCATTCATAGTTCAATATTCATTCATAATGAATATGCTATACATAGTTCAATATTCATTCATTAACTTTATCCTATACATAGATCATTTCTAGCTTCATTTTATTCATTTTCACTATTCGTAGTTTCATTAAGTACATTTGCATTCATACTTATTATTATTATATTCAATATTCATTCATAATGTATTCAACTTTGTATTAGCTCAATATTCATTCATAAACTCTACGCTATTCATAGTTCAATTCAAGTTGTATATGAATGTACTTTTATGCATTCTTTAAACTTTCAACTCTGTTATTTTTATGCTGCCTTATTTGCTAGAGTAATATTATTTTTACGCAGACAGGTGTTAAGGTATGCTTACTGCAGGTGCATATGAATGCATTCATATTTATTCATTCCGCATTATAACAACAATTCGCACCTTTGGTCCACATACTTTTCGGAGCCTTATCTGCGAATTAATTCACATGTTAAGCAGTAATGTTGCTGCTGCTGCTGCTGTTGTTGTTGTTGTTGTTGTTGTCAGCAATGTATTGTATTTTTTTCATATTTTCGCGAGAACAATAAATATATTACAGTAGTGATAATGGCAACGATTGCATAATGGATTAAATGCCGGCCTCGGCCGTTGACGTTTGTTGTTTGCCATTTTTATTTAAGTCTTTATCAATGCAAATGCCACATGCCACATGACGCATAAGGCCCAGGGCTTGCTGCTGCCTGCCTCTTGTGGCACTGTTTGCATTTTTACTTAATTTGAAGCGATTTATTAATTTTTTTTAAAGCGCAACTGTGGCAAGCGCTGCAGCTGCTGCCACGCGATGCAATTAATTACAGTTTAAATATTATTGGAATGGAATGCAGTGAGCGAAAAGTCAGAGTGAAAAGCCAGCCACCATCATCGAAACCAGAAACTCCCAAGGAGCCACGAGCAACGAGAGCAAGTGGCAAGTGGCAAATGCAAATGAGCAACGCACGCGCCATTTTGACAAATGATGGCAATCAGAAATGTTGCATGCCACACTCACACACACACACACACACGGCTTAATGCGTAGCGAAGAAGAAGTCATAGGAGCATAGCTGCAGTTGCATTAGCAGTTTGTTTCCCAGATCACGTATACGACACACTCACTGCCAAGACATTGCAACTTTTTGCTAATTAATGTCAAAAATGTTATATATTAAAACGTTGCAAGCAAAGTTCATGCCACGTGTTTAATCCCCCTGCATCAGAACTTTCGACAGATGTTGGCATTGCTCTCTGCTATCTGCTCTGCTCCACCTCTACCTCTACCTCACTTCGCACGTGTCAATGCGACAAAACTCAATGCCTTTGCCTTGCCACATGTAGTATGTATAAGTTGTGGCACTATTATTGCGGCAACAAAAGACACTAAAGCCCGGCCAGCTCATTGAGGATTTATGCTGAAGTGTGCTGTGCGGCCACAGTTTAGGTGTCAGTTAGGTGTCAGTTGCAGGCCAAGCCCAACAACCTGCCACTTGGCCACGCCCACCACATAAGATACACATATGATTACCCCCCACTTGTGCCTCGCCAATCGCCAGTGTGGCATAGATACTATAGATATTATAATAGACATGCTTCACGTACGCCGTGTTGACGCGCAAAACAATAATAAGGCTTCAGAGAAAAACAACAGCACAAACAACTAAAGAAAATATGAAAAAAATAGATACATCTAACAAGCTGTAAGGGGGGGGAAATAATAGACAGACAGTTAGACAGACAGGACATGCACGGAGTGGAGCTCAAAAGTTGCAGAAGCAAAAATAAAGATTGGCATCAGATATATGCACGTGATTGGAATGTAACTCCGAAAATTAAGTGGCTCCTGCGGCGCCAAGGAAACCGAAACAGAGGGAAAGAAGCAAGAACCAAAGAAAGAAAGAAAGAAATCTTTGCAAAACAATATATGTCATACACAACACAACACACAAGACAACACAACAAAGTCCTGGCTGGAAATGGCCAACGAATTGAGTGGCAGTGGCAATGGCAAAGCGGAAAATGAAATGCACATTAGCAGCGGCAGCAGCAGAAGCCCAAAAGGCGCACACAAACTGCCAGCGGGCGAAACCAAAAGGAAGGAAATTGTTACGTAGGCCAAGGCGCAATAACAACAACAACAGCAGAAGCAGCAACAGCAGCAACACCAACAGCAAAAGAAAAGCGAAAATCGAAATAAATAAATAAAATCAAATGTTCTGTGTGGAAAAACTTTGGCTTTAGTCTTTTGAGCTGAGCTAAAGTTAAGGTAAAACTGTGCGGCGATACTCCCACACACACACGCACACACACCCACACCCACACACACAATTACATGTTATGAGCGTCTGGAGGTTACGCTTTAGCCCTGCCCGTAGAGAGCAACTGCGTAGACGTAACGTAACGCAACGCAACGCAACGTAACGGAACGGAAACGGAAACAAAGCGATAAACTTTTGTTAGTGTAACGCGGCAATCCACACTCAAGGGCCGCGAGAGCGTAAAAGTGCGAAAGTGGCGAACCCAAAGGCAAGCAGCTAGAAGCCCTGCCAAGACCAAGCCAAGACCCAGCTCACAAGGCCTCTTCGTTCAGCAGAAAAAAGAAGCATTTTCAGACGGAAGCAGCAGCAGCGGCAGCGTGTAAATGTCGGCCAACACTTGGCTGCGTTTCCTGAGCAAAAGAACAAAAAAAAGAAGAAAAGTAAACTAAAATAAACAAAGAGAAAACTAAGGAGCAAAAATCAGCAGCAGCAGCAGCAGCAGCAGCAACATACTCAACAGCTGGCTGCCTGGCGACTCAATTGCAGCAAGTGGAGCCAGGGGAGCAGGCGAGGAGAGGAGCGTTGCCAATGTGTGATTTACGATGATACACAGTGAACAATAATAGTCTGCCTATGGCAGACTATTATATGTTATATGTTACATATACATATATGTTATATGTATAAAATCGTTATATATTTTCGCTCTGTTATTTCACTGAACACAGCTGTATGTACTACAGAAATTTTAATAACTAAACTAATAGTTAGTTAATGTTAACATTAAATATTTTTTTAACCTCTTTTAGCAAATCTTCTCTCTTAAAAACCAACGACAAGTAATGTAAATCATTTTTTTAGTAATTATTATTAATTGTTTAATAAAAGACCTTAACTATGGCGGAGTGGAGAGGTGTCTACGCCGAAGTCATGTATGGCTAGTTTTACAGTCAGTTAGGGCCTAATACTTGGCTTTTACTTTGAGAATTTCATCTGTAACAAATCCTATAGTTAAGCCTTTTTGGAATACTTATTATAACTCAGTCTGTGCCATGAGGACCCACTGCTAGTTCTTAGTATCTTCCTTTGAGCTCTCTGAATTATTTCTAAATGGCTAATGCAAGCGTTTGCCCATAGCTCGGAGCCATACATACTACATAACATATATATACATATGGTTTGAGAACTGCATGATACAATACTATACAGTACAATACAATGTACTATATATGTATATACTATAGAATTATAGTACTTTGTACACCAGTTTTAGAGATGAACGTTCTTTTATATGCCACTGAAAATGACTAGCTTTGATCCTCTTCTACTGTTCACTTCTACTGTTTTCTTGCACGGATCAACTAGTTGGGTATCTTCTACTGGTTGGGTAGTCTTCTACGCGTTGTGTAGTCCACTACTGGTTGGGTAGTCTCCTACTAGTTGGGCTGTCTTCTACTACTTTATTTCGATGTGTTTACCCCAAGTAAGCCGTCTATCCAGTTGAACACCATGGTATGTTACATCTGCTGTGTGTGGAATGTTAGTGTTGCTGTTAAAACCATCTTCTAAAATTTAGTTTTAATATTTTAAGCTGCAATTAAAACTTAACTATTCTTTACTGTGCATCTAACCTCGCACATTTATAAAGTTGTCTTTATTTATTTGTTGTTGTTGCTTTTAAATAACTTAAGCAACAGTCAAGTGGCTTTCATTAAAAGTCTTTTTGACCAACAAGCAAAAGCAACAAAGCACACAACAAGGTCTAATGCAATTTGCTTTAATTTCCAGCCGCAAATGAAGACTGATTGAGTACAAGTTCAACAAAATCCAATAAAAATAAAATTCTCAACTCCAATCTCCCCCCGCACTTGCTGCAAAAAAAAGAAGAAAATCAATGACTAACAAGCAAAAACAAACCGAAATAAGTTGGAGGAAAAATCTTAATTTTCCACAACAGAAACGTGACACATTTTCGATGGTCAGAGCCGTAGGAAAACCCCACGCATAGCAAAACCGTTCTCAACTTTACACAAAGCATACCAACACACACACACACACACACACACACATACAGGCTGTTTGTCTCTGGGTGTGTGTGTGTGAGTGTGAGTGGCTCAATTGCTTGCTTGTTTTCGATGATTTTCTTGTTGTTGTTGTTTTTTGTTGCCTTCTTTCTAAGCTTAGGTTAGCCTCAAAAACCAATTTCCTTTGTATTTGCGCCACACGCAACATGGAAAAATGTTTCAGGTATTACTAAGGGAGACTGGCAGATCTTAAGTAGCCAATATTAAATTTGTTTTTGGGTTAGCCAATAGCTTAAATCTGTCGTTTTAATCAATTAACAGCGGTTTGTATAGCATATCGAATGCTTGTGGAAGGGTATATACTGCGAGTATATATGTATTACTAGAAAATGTATGTAGAATTGTAGGTCAGTTTGAAGAATTAGTTCAGTATTTCAAAATGACTGAACAAAGCGAACTATACTCAGTGAATTAGTTCGTTCATTCAGTTGAGTAAGTAGTTCAATTGTTCGTCTGCTGAACGAGTCAACACAGTTCCGCTTAAATTTGTTTTCGGCTTATTATGAAGTATGTACACACTGAATTAGTTAAGGTCACTTAGGAAAAGGGAAACAGGCCACACTTAACACAGGCAAGAGTCGAAGGCTTTCACTCTAAAAAATATAATTAAAATATACGTAGTTAGTAAAATCTTTTATTGATAATAATAAAATAAACAAAGCCCGGAAAGCTACAGTCGGATGCAACCCACAGTACTTTCCTTTGCAGATCTTTTTGCACTTTTTTAAGTACATTTTCTAAAAAAAACTAGTTTATACTATTTTATATACGATATTTTTACTGTTTAAAATAAATTATAATTAAATTGAATTGAAAGGGAATTTAGTTGCAATTTTTTTACATTAATTGTACTATTTAACATATATTTTAATTCAATTTTATTGCAATAACATTACAGTCCAATTTATAAACATTTTTTTTAGTTAATTGGTGAACAAAAATAAATTATTATTTTAAATTTATATCTGAGATATTTGTATAATAAAATAAATAAAAATATTTAGATATGTAAACAGTTATCCCATTTTAAATGTTCTACCAAAATGATCATAAAATGCAAATGCTAGCTAACCATTTTTAAAGTCGCTTGTAACACATTTTCAATCATAAATTTCCGTTATTAAATTATCATATATATTATGCCTTTGGGCTACCTTTATAGGCACCGCAGATCCCACACCCCACACCCCCCACTCCACACCCCACACACCACTCAGCTACAATTTGTTTCAGCGTTTCTCTTATGCTTAACAGAAACTGTCAACCACATGGCCCAAAATGTCATTTCGACTAAATACACCTTTTCCTTTTGTCATTTGATTTATTGTATGCCCGAAAGTATTTGCGCTGCATACACACACATGTGTGTGTGATGGGTGTTGGGTGTTGGGTGTATACTATGTAAATGTGTCTGGCTGATTTGTTTAAACAAACCGGGCATGTGTGGATGTGTGTGTATGTGTGCTCTTCCTTTTGCTTGTCTCTACAGCTGTCAGGTTCAATCTTGTGCTCGTTTCGCCCTTAACCGAAACCTGAACGACCACAATTCTTCTTCTAGTGTTTGCACTGGTTTGTAACTCTTGGTCCACATCTAAGTGTGAGTGTGTGTAGTTGTAGGTGTGTGTGTCGTCCACTTGTCATGTCACTCAGCGTCATTGTCATGGAGGAGAACAATGCCAGGCAATCGTCAGTCGGCTGTCTGACAATCTGCTCTCCACTCTGCCTCATTCCCCTTTTGATTTTTGGGGGCTCTTGCATTTCATTTACATTTTCAATGTCAGACTGACTTGACTGACTGACTGACTGACTGACAATCAGTAATTTACCGTTACAAATCAATTGTCAAGTTATGGCCCCGACTTCGGTTTTGTCAGCGCGTGTCAATGCGATGATATCCTTGAAATGCCCCCCAAGTAACCCATCAGCCAGCATCTGGGCATCTGGGCATGGCTTAAACGTTATGCTCAAAATATTTTACGCACAATTTATGTTAATTCCTCTTTTTGGGTGTTTTTTCTCTGGCTTGTGGTTTGCTTGGCCATAAAGGAATCGGGCCAACATATTTTTATGGCTGCCATCGATATATTTATGCGCGATTCTTTTCGCATTGGACAGAAATTGTTTAGCCGCTTATAGCAAACATATATATAGAGAGTACGTGCTGTGGCAAAACTTTTGGGGTTCATTGCACACACACACACAGCCATACACACACTCGTACTATGTGTGTGGTGTGAGCCGGTTTACTGTTACCATTTTGACAGCCAAAGGCTTTAAGTTGTCAGCGCGTTCTTTAGCCATTTTATTGTTGTTTTGACTCCTTGTTGTTGTTGTTGTTGTAGTTGTTGTGCTTATTAACATATTGTTGTTTTGCGCATGTCGCGACATTGACAATTCATTTTGTTATCACCAACAACACGTGGGCTTAGCGCCAAAACCCAAAAACAATGCCCAAAAACTTGCCTAAATCAGAACTACATACATATGAAAGCACACGACATTGATTAAGCCCAGACTAAGCTTAATAAGTACCGACTATAAATTGGGTATATACACATTATTACGTGTTAATTTGAAGCTAAATTAATATGCTAATTAAAAGCTAAACCACATTAAAGAGTATCAAAAGTTTATGCCTGATTATATTTAGCATAGTTATTAGTTATTATGGCAAAGCTAGTTAAATCAGCTCTCAACAGTTGTAACTGGCTTAAATGAATATAGTAAATTATTGGTAATAATTTAAACAACACTATTAGATTGGGTATACCCTGTTTTTGCGGAGTATAGGGTATAGTAATGCTGATGCCCACAAAAGTATTTATATTTGGCATGTAAAAACTTGACTGTCAGCTGGAGATTTGTGCAAATGATAAGCCCTGACAGTTGAACTGAGTACAAACACAAATATAGAGATACACTCACACACACTCACACTCACACACACACATACTCGTACGTAATAACATGCTGTGTGCCCTGTTGGCTGATTGTAGATAATATAAGGCTTTAAAGCTCTGAATTATGCCACTGTAGATGAAGCACTAGTACAACTAAGCACACACACTATCACACACACACACACACACACACACACACACTCTGACACATATGTGAACAGCTGTGGCATGTGAGGCAAGGGAGTATTAGCAGCGTCTTATGTCTAAATTGCACTGCACTTTAGCTAAAGTTGCAGCTGCCTGCAAAGGCAGTTAAAGCGCTACACACACACACACACACTCGTACACACACACACACACAGTGTTGGCTCGTTATTATTAGCATAATTACAGGCGCATTAGCGTTGCTGCGGCTTGGGCTTCAGGTTGCTGGCCAATTTGCTTGGCTCTGCCTGATTATGACAGCCTAAAAGTATGCCACGTGGGACAACGCTGCGACTTGAGGGAATAAGGGGGAGGCCCACAGTTAAAGCACAGCCGGAAATACTACTATGTAGCAACAAAATTTGTAAACTTTATGCAAATTTAAATTTATCTATATATTTAGGCTTGTTTTTCTCTCTCCCCTGCCCAATTCCCAGCGTGTATCTGAGAGCATTTTCATTAACATTGCATTAATTAGTTTTCCATTTTACTTTTCAGCTTCATGTTTACGCCGGAGCAAAGTCCGTGTCCGAGTTTCAACAACATTGAACAACACTCAGCGCGCCCAAAGGTCACACAGCTAAGCGCAATTTTTTCATAGATAAGTACGCAGTTCAAATAAAAACAAACCAACAGCGCGAAAGAACAACAAAAAGCACGAAGAGAGGAAGGAAGTGAAATAAAAGTCAACAGCAGCAGCAGCAGAAGAGGCAGGGTACATAATGCGTTCCCTGCGCAGTTTACAGCTGCTCGGGCTGTGCCTGGCGCTAAACGCTGCCATTGCTGCGGCCTATCCCAACAGCAATACGAACAGCCAACAGCAACAGCCACAGCAGCAACATGCCAAGTCGAAGCAGCCCAACTACACGTATCTGACCACAACAGGCGAGGATGATGCGGCTCCCATGCAACCGGCCATCGTGTACGAGGCCAGCATGCCACAGCCAGAGCAATCTGCCACGCCCAGCAGCACTGTTGCAGCAGCAGCAGCAGCAGCAACAGCAACAACTGAGGAGGCATCAAAGAAAGTCATCGGTTCCAGGTGAGTGCACAGCAGCTCTTTGGCTGACGTGAGCGATTTTAGCTCGCATAGACAGGAAATCAAGTCCCTTATCCCCTTTTGCTACTCAGCACTTAATCCCCCTCCCCCTGCCAATGCCTTTGTTTGCATTTGTTGTTGCTGTTGTTGTCGCCATCTGTTGTTAGGCAAAAAGTCTTTTGTTTGTACAGCGCTTTTGCAATTTTTGCCACTAATTGAAATAGAATTTCTCTTTTGTTGTCAACCCCACCCCTTGACTCTGTGACTCTCTGACTCTGGTCAGTTGGCAAATACCTTAGTATTTTAATTAATTTGCTCAACAGGCGAGGCACAGCAGCAGCACTTCAAGTGGGAAGGGGGATAAAGGAGCTGAGGCGCTCAATAAAACACGTGGCATACTTTGCGGCGTTGCCTAAAGTAAAAACCAAAAAATAAGAAAAGAAACTCAAGTAGGCAAGGCACAAATTGAGTGCTCATTAACTTCAAATCAATGCTAATCAGTTGCGCCTAGACTGTGTGAGGGTTCAGGTCAGGATGTTTTCACAAAATCTATAAAAATGCAAAGAGCAAAAATTCACAAAAAAAGAAAAGAAAAAGAATCGTAAATGAAAATTAATATTTTGTTGTTTCTTCCAACGTTTACCTTCGCCGGCCTGTGGCCTTTGGGCATTTTGCCAAGGTCCTTTGCCTGCGTTTCGTATTAATTTCTGGCGCGTAAACAAATTCACAGCCCGCGGCATATGCTGTCTGTCCGTCTGTCTGTCTTTCGATTTGTCTGGGTGTCTATCTGTTTCTCTAGCTATCTGTCTGTCTGTCTGTCGTGTTAATGATTATGAGCAACAACTGCTGCCTCGATAACGATAATCATGATGAGCTTGATAATGATAACTGCTCTTTAGATAAGCACCCCAAGAGCTTGCCTTTAGCCTTCAGTCATGCTGTATATTTATAAATTGCATAAATTCAACAAAAATTGTATCTCATTTATTGGCAGTTTTATGCATTTCACCCGCTGGTCATACATTCTATCAAATATTTTAATCTAATATTCAAAATATACAATATTTTTGCATTTGCTGCGATGTAGGTACAATTATTTACAGTGTATAATTCCATAAATACATAAATCTAGTTTGTGCAGACATTTGACAGAATAAATTCAATTTTTTTTAAATATTTAGAAACAGTTTATGAAAGAACATTAGGTATTTGTCTATGTTTTATTGTCAAAATTGTTGATTAATTTCGTTTAGTATTTTCTTTTTATTTAGATAAGGGTTTAATTTAATTGTAATATACTTGAATTATTTTTTTAGTATTCTTTTTCTATTTGTCTTTAATACATTTTAATTTTTTAAATGTGTGTAGTATTTATAAACAATTTATGATGAAGAGTTTTAAGTATTCGTCTATTTACTTATACAAACATTGTTGTATAATTTTCTCAACTATTTTTTAATTGGTTTAAAGAAATGTCAAGTCAAGTATTTGAAATATTTTTCTTAATATTCTCAGCAATTTCTCTTCTATTCATTAAATTTGTTGTTGATAGTTATCGATGTTTCAATACGACTCTGTATTCTTTCGTGCGTTGCATCTCTAGCGTATAATTTTTGTAATCTCTGATTCTCGTTTTCTCCCGCGTTGAACTAAGAAGCAAGCGATTGAACGCTTCTGCGAAATAAGTTAATAAATGAATAAAACTACATTCTGTATTACTACAATATAATAAGCACGAGGCGTTATTATTTTCATCAGGTTATGGGCCCAGAACGCACGAGTTCGCAGCGTCGGCCAGTAACACAGAAGTTGTAGTTGCAATTGGTTGTGAAATCAATTGCGTTTCGCGGTAAAACACGGCGTAAGGCGCGCGGTAAAAATGAGTTCATTTTACCAAATTGAAAAGTTGGATGTAGGTAATTATGATACCTGGAGCATCCAAATGCGCAGCGTGTTAGTTCACGCGGAGGCCTGGAGAGTGATTTCTGATGAGAGGCCTGTGGAGAATCCATCCAATTGGGATGCACACAACGAGAAGGCATTGGCCATGATCACATTGAGTGTGAGGCCATCACAGCTATGCTACATTAAGAGTTCTCAAACGGCAGCGATTGCGTGGAGGAAACTCAAGGATGTACATGAGCCGAGCGGACCTGTGAGGAAGGTGTCGCTGTATAAAAAGCTGCTTGGGCTGCGGATGGCAGGAGATGACGGAATGTGCGAGTATTTGAACGCATTTTGCTCAACGGTGGAAAAACTTGGAGAAGTGGATATTAAGCTAGGAGATGAGCTAGCTTCGATAATATTACTTTCAAGCTTGCCAAAGGAATATGAGAATTTCGTCATTGCCATGGAAACGCGTGATACTTTACCGACACTGGAGCAGTTGAAGATCAAGTTGCTGAGTGAAAGTTCTCGCAGGGTTACGGAAGAAAGTCTCAGCAGTGAGCAGCAGGCATTCCAAGCAAGGAATGGA